>JAPDOI010001445.1:0-179599 GCA_029168955.1 Aplectana chamaeleonis
TGCGCCGAATGGAATAGAAAGTGTAAGCGGACTCCAGGCGTCGCCGAACGCCTTAAAAAGTGTGGGACCCATCTATGAGGGCACCGAACGCCATGGTAAAGTGTGTGACCCATGTAAGAGTGCGCCGAACGCCAGAGAAAGTGTATGAGCTCAAGTAAGAGTGCGCCGGACGCCATAGGAAATGTGCGGGACCCATGTATGAGTGCGCCGAACGCCATAGAAAGTGTGCGCGAGTCATGTAAGAGTGCGCCGGACGCCGTATGATGTGCGCGGGACCCATGTAAGAGTGCGCCGAATGGAATAGAAAGTGTGCGGGACCCATGTCGCCGAACGCCTCAAAAAGTGTGCGGGACCCATCTATGAGGGCACCGAACGCCATATGAAGTGTGCGGGACCCATGTAAGAGTGCGCCGAACGCCATAGAAAGTGTGCGGGACCCATGTAAGAGTGCGCCGAACGCCAGAGAAAGTGTATGAGCTCAAGTAAGAGTGCGCCGGACGCCATAGGAAGTGTGCGGGACCCATGTATGAGTGCGCCGAACGCCATAGAAAGTGTGCGCGAGTCATGTAAGAGTGCGCCGGACGCCAGAGAAATGTGCGGGAGCCGTAGCAGAGGTGCCGGACGCCGTATGATGTGCGCGGGACCCATGTAAGAGTGCGCCGAATGGAATAGAAAGTGTGCGGGACCCATGTCGCCGGAACGCCTCAAAAAAGTGTGCGGGACCCATGTATGAGTGCGCCGAACGGCATATGAATTGTGCGGGACCCATGTAAGAGTGCGCCGAACGACTTAGAAAGCATGGGGGACCCATGTAAGAGTGCGCAGGACGCCATTTAAAGTGTGCGGGACCCATGTAAGAGAGCGCCTGACGCCATAGAGCGTGTACGGGACCCATGTAAGAGTGCGCCGGACGCCATAGAAAGTGTATGAGCCTCATGTAAGAGTGCGCCGGACGCCATATGAAATGTGTGCGGGACCCATGTAAGAGTGCGCCGAACGCCATAGAAAGTGTGCAGGGGTCATGTAAGAGTGCGCCGGACGCCGTATGAAGTGCGCGGGACCCATGTAAGAGTGCGCCGAATGGAATAGAAAGTGTGCGGGACCCATGTCGCCGAACGCCATAAAAGTGTGCGGGACCCATCTAAGAAGAGGGCACCGAACGCCATATAAAGTGTGCGGGACCCATGTAAGAGTGCGCCGAACGCCATAGAAGTGTGTGCGGGACCCATGTAAGAGTGTAGCGCCGAACGCCAGAGAAAGTGTGCGGGATACATGTAAGAGTGCGCAGGACGCCACAGAACGTGTACGGGACCCATGTAAGACTGCGCCGAACGCCATAGAAAGTGTATGAGCTCATGTAAGAGTGCGCCGGACGCCATAGGAAATGTGCGGGACCCATGTAAGAGTGCGCCGGACGCCACAGAAAGTGTGCGGGACCCATGTAAGAGTGCGCCGAATGGAATAGAAAGTGTGCGGGACCCATGTCGCCGAACGCCTCAAAAAGTGTGCGGGACCCATCTATGAGGGCACCGAACGCCATATGAAGTGTGCGGGACCCATGTAAGAGTGCGCCGAACGCCATAGAAAGTGTGCGGGACCCATGTAAGAGTGCGCCGAACGCCATAGAAAGTGTGCGGGATACATGTAAGAGTGCGCAGGACGCCACAGAACGTGTACGGGACCCATGTAAGAGTGCGCCGAACGCCATAGAAAGTGTATGAGCTCATGTAAGAGTGCGCCGGACGCCATAGGAAATGTGCGGGACCCATGTATAAGTGCGCCGAACGCCATAGAAAGTGTGCGGGAGCCATGTAAGAGCGCCCCGAACGCCATAGAAAGTGTATGAGCTCATGTAAGAGTGCGCCGGACGCCATAGGAAATGTGCGGGACCCATGTATGAGTGCGCCGAACGCCTTAAAAAGTGTGCGGGACCCATGTAAGAGTTGCGCCAAACGCCATAAAAGTGAACGAGACTCATGTAAGAGTGCGCCGGACGCCATATAAAGTATGCGGGACCCAGGTAAGAGTGCGCCGAACGCCTTAAAAAGTGTGCGGGACCCATGTAAGAGTGCGCCGGACGCCATTGAATGTGTACGAGACCCATGTAAGAGTACGCCGGACGCCATATAAAGTGAGCGGGACCCATGCAAGAGTGCGCCGGACGCCATAGAAAGTGTACGGGGCACATGTAAGAGTGCGCCGAACGCCATAGAAAGTATGCAGGACCCATCTAAGAGTGCCCCGGACGCCGGAGAAAGTGTACGGGACCTATGTAAGAGTGCGCCGGACGCCATATGATGTGCGCGGGACCCAGGTAAGAGTGCGCCGAACGCCTTAAAAAGTGTGCGGGACCCATGTAAGAGTGCGCCGAACGCCATAGAAAGTATGCAGGACCCATCTAAGAGTACGCCGGACGCCATATAAAGTGAGCGGGACCCATGCAAGAGTGCGCCGGACGCCATAGAAAGTGTACGGGGCACATGTAAGAGTGCGCCGAACGCCATATGAAGTGTGCGGGACCCATGTAAGTGTGCGCCGAATGCCATAGAAAGTGTACGGGGCACATGTAGGCGTGCGCCCGACGCCGTAGAAAGTTTACGCGACCCATGTAAGAGTGCGCCGAACGCCATAGAAAGTGTGCAGGACCCATCTAAGAATGCCCCGGACGCCGGAGGAAGTGTACGGGACCCATGTAAGAGTGCGCCGGACGCCATATGATGTGCGCGGGACCCATGAAAGAGCGCGCCGAACGGAATAGAAAGTGTGCGGGACCCATGTAAGAGTGCGCCGAACGCCATAGAAAGTGTGCGGGACCCATGTAAGAGTGCGCCGAACGCCATAGAAAGTGTGCGGGACCCATGTAAGAGTGCGCCGGACGCCAAAGAAAGTGTGCGGGACCCATGTAAGAGTGCGCCGGACACCATATAAAGTGAGCGAGACCCATGCAAGAGTGCGCCGGACGTCATAGAAAGTGTACTGGGCACATGTAGGCGTGCGCCTAACGCCGTATAAAGTGTACGGGGCCCATGTAAGAGTGCGCCGGACGCCGTAGGAAGTGTATGAGCTCAAGTAAGAGTGCGCCGGACGCCATAGGAAATGTGCGGGACCCATGTATGAGTGCGCCGAACGCCATAGAAAGTGTGCGGGAGCCATGTAAGAGTGCGCCGGACGCCATATGATGTGCGCGGGACCCATGTAAGAGTGCGCCGAACGGAAAAGAAAGTGTGCGGGACCCATGTCGCCGAACGCCTCAAAAAGTGTGCGGGACCCATCTATGAGGGCACCAAACGCCATATGAAGTGTGCGGGACCCATGTAAGAGTGCGCCGAACGCCATAGAAAGTGTGCGGGACCCATGTAAGAGTGCGCCGAACGCCAGAGAAAGTGTGCGGGATACATGTAAGAGTGCGCAGGACGCCACAGAACGTGTACGGGACCCATGTAAGACTGCGCCGAACGCCATATGATGTGCGCGGGACCCATGTAAGAGTGCGCCGAACGGAATAGAAAGTGTGCGGGACCCATGTAAGAGTGCGCCGGACGCCATATAAAGTGTGCGGGACCCATGTAAGAGTGCGCCGAACGCCATAGAAAGTGTGCGAGACCTATGTAAGAGTGCGCCGAACGCCATAGAAAGTGTGCGGGACCCAATGTATAAGTGCGCCGCACGCCATAAAAAGTGTGCGGGACCCTTGTAAGAGTGCGTCGCACGCCATATGATGTGTACGGGACCCATGTAAGAGTGCGCCGAACGAAATAGAAAGTGTGCGGGACCCATGTAAGAGTGCGCCGAAAGCCATAGAAAGTGTGCGGGACCCATGTATGAGTGCGCCGGACGCCATATGAAGTGTGCGGGACCCATGGAAGAGTGCGCCGGACGCCATAGAAACTGTCGGGGACCCATGTAAGAGTGCGCCGTACGCCATAGAAAGTGTGCGGGACCCATGTAAGAGTGCGCCGAACGCCATAGAAAGTGTACGGGACCCATGTAAGAGTGCGCCGGACGCCATAGGAAATGTGCGGGACCCATGTATAAGTACGCCGAACGCCTTAAAAAGTGTGCGGGACCCATGTAGGAGTGCGCCGGACGCCATACAAAGTGTGCGGGGCCCATGTAAGAGTGCGCCGGACGTCATATGATGTGCGCGGGACCCATGTAAGAGTGCGCCGAACGGAATAGAAAGTTTACGGGACCCATGTACGAGTGCGCCGAACGCCTTAAAAAGTGTGCGGGACCCATTTAAGAGTGCGCCGCACGCCACAAAAAGTGTGCGGGACCCATGTAAGAGTACGTCAGACGTCGGAGAAAGTGTAAGGGACCCATGTTAGAGTGCGCCGGACGCCATATGAAGTGTGCGGGACCCATGTAAGAGCGAACGCCATAGAAAGTGTGCGGGACCCATGTAAGAGTGCGTCGAACGCCATAGAAAGTGTACGGGACCCATGTAAGAGTGCGCCGAACGCCTTAAAAAGTGTGCGGGACCCATGTAGGAGTGCGCCGGACGCCATACAAAGTGTGCGGGGCCCATGTAAGAGTGCGCCGGACGCCATATGATGTGCGCGGGACCCATGTAAGAGTGCGCCGAACGGAATAGAAAGTGTGCGGGACCCATGCAAGAGTGCGCCGAACGCCATAGAAAGTGTGCGGGACCCATGTAAGAGTGCGCCGAACGCCATAGAAAGTGTGCGGGACCCATGTAAGAGTGCGCCGGACACCATATAAAGTGAGCGGGACCCATGCAAGAGTGCGCCGGACGCCATAGAAAGGGTGCGGGACCCATGCAAGAGTGCACCGGACGCCGTAGAAAGTGTGCGGGACCCATGTAAGAGTGCGCCGAACGCCGTAGAAAGTGTGCGGGACCCACGTAAGAGTGCGCCGAACGCCATAGAAAGTGTGCGGGACCCATGTAAGAGTGCGCCGAACGCCGTATAAAGTGTACGGGACCCATGTAAGAGTGCGCCGAACGCCATAGAAAGTGTGCGGGACCCATGTAAGAGTGCGCCGAACGCCGTATAAAGTGTACGGGACCCATGTAAGACTGCGCCGAACGCCATAGAAAGTGTATGAGCTCATGTAAGAGTGCGCCTGACGCCATAGGAAATGTGCGGGACCCATGTAAGAGTGCGCCGGACGCCACAGAAAGTGTGCGGGACCCATGTAAGAGTGCGCCGGACGCCATATAAAGTATGCGGGAACCAGGTAAGAGTGCGCCGAACGCCTTAAAAAGTGTGCGGGACCCATCTATGAGGGCACCGAACGCCATATGAAGTGTGCGGGACCCATGTAAGAGTGCGCCGAACGCCATAGAAAGTGTATGAGCTCAAGTAAGAGTGAGCCGGACGCCATAGGAAATGTGCGGGACCCATGTATGAGTGCGCCGAACGCCATAGAAAGTGTGCGCGAGTCATGTAAGAGTGCGCCGGACGCCGTATGATGTGCGCGGGACCCATGTAAGAGTGCGCCGAATGGAATAGAAAGTGTGCGGGACCCATGTCGCCGAACGCCTCAAAAAGTGTGCGGGACCCATCTATGAGGGCACCGGACGCCATATGAAGTGTGCGGGACCCATGTAAGAGTGCGCCGGACGCCATATAAAGTGTGCGGGACCCATGTAAGAGTGCGCCGAACGCCATAGAAAGTGTGCGAGACCTATGTAAGAGTGCGCCGAAAGCCATAGAAAGTGTGCGGGACCCATGTATGAGTGCGCCGCACGCCGTAGAAAGTGTACGGGACCCATGTAAGAGTGCGCCGGACGCCATATGATGTGCGCGGGACCCATGTAAGAGTGCGCCGAACGCCTTAAAAAGTGTGCGGGACCCATGTAGGAGTGCGCCGGACGCCATACAAAGTGTGCGGGGCCCATGTAAGAGTGCGCCGGACGCCATATGATGTGCGCGGGACCCATGTAAGAGTGCGCCGAACGGAATAGAAAGTTTACGGGACCCATGTAAGAGTGCGCCGAACGCCTTAAAAAGTGTGCGGGACCCATCTATGAGGGCACCGAACCCCATATGAAGTGTGCGGGACCCATGTAAGAGTGCGCCGAACGCCATAGAAAGTGTGCGGGACCCATGTAAGAGTGCGCCGAACGCCATAGAAAGTGTGCGGGATACATGTAAGAGTGCGCAGGACGCCACAGAACGTGTACGGGACCCATGTAAGAGTGCGCCGAACGCCATAGAAAGTGTATGAGCTCATGTAAGAGTGCGCCGGACGCCATAGGAAATGTGCGGGACCCATGTATGAGTGCGCCGAACGCCATAGAAAGTGTGCGGGAGCCATGTAAGAGTGCGCCGGACGCCATATGATGTGCGCGGGACCCATGTAAGAGTGCGCCGAACGCCATAGAAAGTGTGCGGGACCCATGTAAGAGTGCGCCGAACGCCATAGAAAGTGTGCGGGAGCCATGCAGGAGTGCGCCGGACGCCGTATGATGTGCGCGGGACCCATGTAAGAGTGCGTCGAACGCCGTTAAAGTGTACGCGACCCATGCAAGAGTACGCCGGATGCCAGAGAAAGTGTGTGGGACCCATGCAAGAGTGCGCCGAAAGCCGTAGAAAGTGTACGGGACCCATGTAAGAGAACGCCGGACGCCGCATAAAGTGTACGGGACCCATGTAAGAGTGCGCCGAACGCCATAGAAAGTGTGCGGGACCCATGTAAGAGTGCGCCGGACGCCATAGAAAGTTTACGGGACCCATGTAAGAGTGCGCCGGACGCCATAGAAAGTGTGTGGGACCCATGTAAGAGTGCGCCGAAAGCCGTAGAAAGTGTACGGGACCCATTTAAGAGTGCGCCGGACGCCATAGAAAGTGTGTGGGACCCATCTAAGAGTGCGCCGAAAGCCGTAGAAAGTGTACGGGACCCATGTAAGAGTGCGCCGAACGCCATAGAAAGTGCATGAGCTCATGTAAGAGTGCGCCGGACGCCATAGGAAATATGCGGGACTCATGTATGAGTGCGCCGAACGCCATAGAAAGTGTGCGGGAGCCATGTAAGAGTGCGCCGGACGCCATATGATGTGCGCGGGACCCATGTAAGAGTGCGCCGAACGGAATAGAAAGTGTGCGGGACCCATGTCGCCGAACGCCTCAAAAAGTGTGCGGGACCCATCTATGAGGGCACCGAACGCCATATGAAGTGTGCGGGACCCATGTAAGAGTGCGCCGAACGCCATAGGAAATATGCGGGACTCATGTATGAGTGCGCCGAACGCCGTAAAAAGTGTGCGGGAGCCATGTAAGAGTGCGCCGGACGCCGTATGATGTGCGCGGGACCCATGTAAGAGTGCGCCGAACGCCATAGAAAGTGTATGAGCTCATGTAAGAGTGCGCCGGACGCCATAGGAAATGTGCGGGACCCATGTATGAGTGCGCCGAACGCCGTAGAAAGTGTGCGGGAGCCATGTAAGAGTGCGCCGGACGCCGTATGATGTGCGCGGGACCCATGTAAGAATGCGCCGAACGGAATAGAAAGTTTGCGCGACCCATGTAAGAGTGCGCCGAAAGCCGTAGAAAGTGTACGGGACCCATTTAAGAGTGCGCCGGACGCCATAGAAAGTGTGTGGGACCCATCTAAGAGTGCGCCGAAAGCCGTAGAAAGTGTACGGGACCCATGTAAGAGTGCGCCGAACGCCATAGAAAGTGTATGAGCTCAAGTAAGAGTGCGCCGGACGCCATAGGAAATGTGCGGGACCCATGTATGAGTGCGCCGAACGCCATAGAAAGTGTGCGCAAGTCATGTAAGAGTGCGCCGGACGCCGTATGATGTGCGCGGGACCCATGTAAGAGTGCGCCGAATGGAATAGAAAGTGTGCGGGACCCATGTCGCCGAACGCCTCAAAAAGTGTGCGGGACCCATCTATGAGGGCACCGAACGCCATATGAAGTGTGCGGGACCCATGTAAGAGTGCGCCGAACGCCATAGAAAGTGTGCGGGACCCATGTAAGAGTGCGCCGAACGCCAGAGAAAGTGTGCGGGATACATGTAAGAGTGCGCAGGACGCCACAGAACGTGTACGGGACCCATGTAAGACTGCGCCGAACGCCATAGAAAGTGTATGAGCTCATGTAAGAGTGCGCCGGACGCCATAGGAAATGTGCGGGACCCATGTAAGAGTGCGCCGGACGCCACAGAAAGTGTGCGGGACCCATGTAAGAGTGCGCCGAATGGAATAGAAAGTGTGCGGGACCCATGTCGCCGAACGCCTTAAAAAGTGTGCGGGACCCATCTATGAGGGCACCGAACGCCATATGAAGTGTGCGGGACCCATGTAAGAGTGCGCCGAACGCCATAGAAAGTGTGCGGGACCCATGTAAGAGTGCGCCGAACGCCATAGAAAGTGTGCGGGATACATGTAAGAGTGCGCAGGACGCCACAGAACGTGTACGGGACCCATGTAAGAGTGCGCCGAACGCCATAGAAAGTGTATGAGCTCATGTAAGAGTGCGCCGGACGCCATAGGAAATGTGCGGGAACCATGTATGAGTGCGCCGAACGCCGTAAAAAGTGTGCGGGAGCCATGTAGGAGTGCGCCGGACGCCGTATGATGTGCGCGGGACCCATGTAAGAGTGCGCCGAACGCCATAGAAAGTGTATGAGCTCATGTAAGAGTGCGCCAAACGCCATAAAAAGTGAACGAGACTCATGTAAGAGTGCGCCGGACGCCATATAAAGTATGCGGGAACCAGGTAAGAGTGCGCCGAACGCCTTAAAAAGTGTGCGGGACCCATGTAAGAGTGCGCCGGACACCATATAAAGTGAGCGGGACCCATGCAAGAGTGCGCCGGACGTCATAGAAAGTTTACGGCACCCATGTAAGAGTGCGCCGGACGCCGTAGTATGTGTGCGGGACCCATGCAAGAGTGCGCCGGACGTCATAGAAAGTGTACTGGGCACATGTAGGCGTGCGCCTAACGCCGTAGAAAGTGTACGGGACCCATGTAAGAGTGCGCCGGACGCCGTAGTATGTGTGCGGGACCCATGTAAGAGTGCGCCGAATGCCATAGGAAGTGTGCGCGAGTCATGTAAGAGTGCGCCGGACGCCGTAGAAAGTGTACGGGACCCATTTAAGAGTGCGCCGGACGCCATAGAAAGTGTGTGGGACCCATCTAAGAGTGCGCCGGACGCCACAGAAAGTGTGCGGGACCCATGTAAGAGTGCGCCGAATGGAATAGAAAGTGTGCGGGACCCATGTAAGAGTGCGCCGGACGCCATTGAATGTGTACGAGACCCATGTAAGAGTTGCGCCGAACGCCATAGAAAGTGTACGAGACCCATTTAAGAGTGCGCCGGCCGCCATATAAAGTATGCGGGACCCATGTAATAGTTGCGCCAAACGCCATAAAAGTAAACGAGACTCATGTAAGAGTGCGCCGGACGCCATTGAATGTGTACGAGACCCATGTAAGAGTGCGCCGGACGCCATAGAAAGTGTACGGGGCACATGTAAGAGTGCGCCGAACGCCATAGAAAGTATGCAGGACCCATCTAAGAGTGCCCCGGACGCCGGAGAAAGTGTACGGGACCCATGTAAGAGTGCGCCGGACGCCATATGATGTGCGCGGGACCCATGTAAGAGTGCGCCGAACGCCTTAAAAAGTGTGCGGGACCCATGTAGGAGTGCGCCGGACGCCATACAAAGTGTGCGAGACCCATGTATGAGTGTGCCGAACGTCGTAGAAAGTGTGCGGGACCCATGTAAGAGTGCGCCGAACGCCATAGAAAGTGTGCGGAACCCATGTAAGAGTGCGCCGAACGCCATAGAAAGTGTGCAGGACCCATGTAAGAGTGCGCCGAACGCCATAGAAAGTGTACGGGACCCATGTAAGAGTGCGCCGGACGCCATAGAAAGTGTGCGCGACCCATGTAAGAGTGCGCCGAACGCCATAGAAAGTGTGCGGGACCCATGTAAGAGTGCGTCGGGCGCCATAGAAAGTGTGCGGGACCCATGTAAGAGTGCGCCGGACGCCATATGAAGTGCACGGGACCCATGTAAGAGTGCGCCGAACGCCGTAGAAAGTGTGCGGGACCCATGTAAGAGTGCGCCGAACGCCATAGAAAGTGTGCAGGACCCATGTAAGAGTGCGCCGGACGCCATAGAAAGATGTGCGTGACCCATGGAGTGCGCCGAACGGAGAAAGTTTACGGCACCCATGTAAGAGTGCGCCGGACGCCGTAGTATGTGTGCGGGACCCATGTAAGAGTGCGCCGAATGCCATAGGAAGTGTGCGCGAGTCATGTAAGAGTGCGCCGGACGCCGTATGATGTGCGCAAGACCCATGTAAGAGTGCGCCGAATGGAATAGAAAGTGTGCGGGACCCATGTCGCCGAACGCCTTAAAAAGTGTGCGGGACCCATCTATGAGGGCACCGAACGCCATATGAAGTGTGCGGGACCCATGTAAGAGTGCGCCGAACGCCATAGAAAGTGTGCGGGACCCATGTAAGAGTGCGCCGAACGCCATAGAAAGTGCCGGATACATGTAAGAGTGCGCAGGACGCCACAGAACGTGTACGGGACCCATGTAAAAGTGCGCCGAACGCCATAGAAAGTGTATGAGCTCATGTAAGAGTGCGCCGGACGCCATAGGAAATGTGCGGGACCCATGTATGAGTGTGCCGAACGTCGTAGAAAGTGTGCGGGAGCCATGTAAGAGTGCGCCGGACGCCGTATGATGTGCGCGGGACCCATGTAAGAGTGCGCCGAACGGAATAGAAAGTTTGCGCGACCCATGTAAGAGTGCGCCGGACACCATATAAGGTGAGCGGGACCCATGTAAGAGTGCGCCGGACGCCATATAAAGTATGCGGGAACCAGGTAAGAGTGCGCCGGACGCCGTATGATGTGCGCGGGACCCATGTAAGAGTGCGCCGAACGGAATAGAAAGTTTGCGCGACCCATGTAAGAGTGCGCCGGACACCATATAAGGTGAGCGGGACCCATGTAAGAGTGCGCCGGACGCCATAGAAAGTGTACGGGCACATGTAGGCGTGCGCCCGACGCCGTAGAAAGTTTACGGGAGCCATGTAAGAGTGCGCCGGACGCCATAGAAAGTGTGCAGGACCCATCTAAGAGTGCCCCGGACGCCGGAGAAAGTGTACGGGACCCATGTAAGAGTGCGCCGGACGCCATATGATGTGCGCGGGACCCATGTAAGAGTGCGCCGAACGCCTTAAAAAGTGTGCGGGACCCATGTAAGAGTGCGCCGGACGCCGTAGAAAGTTTACGGGACCCATGTAAGAGTGCGCCGAACGCCATAGAAAGTGTGCAGGACCCATCTAGGAGTGCCCCGGACGCCGGAGAAAGTGTACGGGACCCATGTAAGAGTGCGCCGGACGCCGTAGTATGTGTGCGGGACCCATGTAAGAGTGCGCCGAATGCCATAGGAAGTGTGCGCGAGTCATGTAAGAGTGCGCCGGACGCCGTATGATGTGCGCGGGACCCATGTAAGAGTGCGCCGAATGGAATAGAAAGTGTGCGGGACCCATGTCGCCGAACGCCTCAAAAAGTGTGCGGGACCCATCTATGAGGGCACCGAACGCCATATGAAGTGTGCGGGACCCATGTAAGAGTGCGCCGAACGCCATAGAAAGTGTGCGGGACCCATGTAAGAGTGCGCCGAACGCCAGAGAAAGTGTGCGGGATACATGTAAGAGTGCGCAGGACGCCACAGAACGTGTACGGGACCCATGTAAGACTGCGCCGAACGCCATAGAAAGTGTATGAGCTCATGTAAGAGTGCGCCGGACGCCATAGGAAATGTGCGGGACCCATGTATGAGTGCGCCGAACGCCATAGAAAGTGTGCGGGAGCCATGTAAGAGTGCGCCGGACGCCATATGATGTGCGCGGGACCCATGTAAGAGTGCGCCGAACGGAATAGAAAGTGTGCGGGACCCATGTAAGAGTG
The DNA here is from genome assembly GCA_029168955.1 of Aplectana chamaeleonis. Lineage (NCBI taxonomy): Eukaryota > Metazoa > Nematoda > Chromadorea > Rhabditida > Cosmocercidae > Aplectana > Aplectana chamaeleonis. Next base: position 11,911 of record JAPDOI010001445.1, read on the forward strand.
CGCCAAACGCCATAAAAAGTGAACGAGACTCATGTAAGAGTGCGCCGGACGCCATATAAAGTATGCGGGAACCAGGTAAGAGTGCGCCGAACGCCTTAAAAAGTGTGCGGGACCCATGTAAGAGTGCGCCGGACGCCACAGAAAGTGTGCGGGACCCATGTAAGAGTGCGCCGGACACCATATAAAGTGAGCGGAACCCATGCAAGAGTGGGCCGGACGTCATAGAAAGTGTACTGAGCACATGTAGGCGTGCGCCTAACGCCGTAGAAAGTTTACGGCACCCATGTAAGAGTGCGCCGGACGCCGTATGATGTGCGCGGGACCCATGTAAGAGTGCGCCGAATGGAATAGAAAGTGTGCGGGACCCATGTAAGAGTGCGCCGGACGCCGTAGTATGTGTGCGGGACCCATGTAAGAGTGCGCCGAATGCCATAGGAAGTGTGCGCGAGTCATGTAAGAGTGCGCCGGACGCCGTATGATGTGCGCGGGACCCATGTAAGAGTGCGCCGAATGGAATAGAAAGTGTGCGGGACCCATGTCGCCGAACGCCTCAAAAAAGTGTGCGGGACCCATGTAAGAGTTGCGCCAAACGCCATAAAAGTGAACGAGACTCATGTAAGAGTGAGCCGGACGCCACAGAAAGTGTGCGGGACCCATGTAAGAGTGCGCCGGACACCATATAAAGTGAGCGGGACCCATGTAAGAGTGCGCCGGACGCCATTGAATGTGTACGAGACCCATGTAAGAGTACGCCGGACGCCATATAAAGTGAGCGGGACCAATGCAAGAGTGCGCCGGACGCCATAGAAAGTGTACGGGGCACATGTAAGAGTGCGCCGAACGCCATAAAAGTGAACGAGACTCATGTAAGAGTGCGCCGGACGCCATATAAAGTATGCGGGACCTAGGTAAGAGTGCGCCGAACGCCTTAAAAAGTGTGCGTGACCCATGTAAGAGTGCCCCGGACGCCATTGAATGTGTACGAGACCCATGTAAGAGTACGCCGGACGCCATATAAAGTGAGCGGGACCAATGCAAGAGTGCCCCGGACGCCGGAGAAAGTGTACGGGACCCATGTAAGAGTGCGCCGGACGCCGTAGTATGTGTGCGGGACCCATGTAAGAGTGCGCCGAATGCCATAGGAAGTGTGCGCGAGTCATGTAAGAGTGCGCCGGACGCCGTATGATGTGCGCGGGACCCATGTAAGAGTGCGCCGAATGGAATAGAAAGTGTGCGGGACCCATGTCGCTGAACGCCTTAAAAAGTGTGCGGGACCCATCTATGAGGGCACCGAACGCCATATGAAGTGTGCGGGACCCATGTAAGAGTGCGCCGAACGCCATAGAAAGTGTGCGGTACCCATGTAAGAGTGCGCCGAACGCCATAGAAAGTGTGCGGGATACATGTAAGAGTGCGCAGGACGCCACAGAACGTGTACGGGACCCATGTAAAAGTGCGCCGAACGCCATAGAAAGTGAATGAGCTCATGTAAGAGTGCGCCGGACGCCATAGGAAATGTGCGGGACCTATGTATGAGTGCGCCGAACGCCATAGAAAGTGTGCGGGAGCCATGTAAGAGTGCGCCGGACGCCATATGATGTGCGCGGGACCCATGTAAGAGTGCGCCGAACGGAATAGAAAGTGTGCGGGACCCATGTAAGAGTGCGCCAAACGCCATAAAAAGTGAACGAGACTCATGTAAGAGTGCGCCGGACGCCATATAAAGTATGCGGGAACCAGGTAAGAGTGCGCCGAACGCCTTAAAAAGTGTGCGGGACCCATGTAAGAGTGCGCCGGACGCCACAGAAAGTGTGCGGGACCCATGTAAGAGTGCGCCGGACACCATATAAAGTGAGCGGGACCCATGCAAGAGTGCGCCGGACGTCATAGAAAGTGTACTGGGCACATGTAGGCGTGCGCCTAACGCCGCAGAAAGTTTACGGCACCCATGTAAGAGTGCGCCGAACGCCATAGAAAGTGTGCAGGACCCATCTAGGAGTGCCCCGGACGCCGGAGAAAGTGTACGGGACCCATGTAAGAGTGTGCCGGACGCCGTAGTATGTGTGCGGGACCCATGTAAGAGTGCGCCGAATGGAATAGAAAGTGTGCGGGACCCATGTCGCCGAACGCCTTAAAAAGTGTGCGGGACCCATGTAAGAGTTGCGCCAAACGCCATAAAAGTGAACGAGACTCATGTAAGAGTGCGCCGGACGCCATATAAAGTATGCGGGACCTAGGTAAGAGTGCGCCGAACGCCTTAAAAAGTGTGCGGGACCCATGTAAGAGTGCCCCGGACGCCATTGAATGTGTACGAGACCCATGTAAGAGTACGCCGGACGCCATATAAAGTGAGCGGGACCAATGCAAGAGTGCGCCGGACGCCATAGAAAGTGTACGGGGCACATGTAAGAGTGCGCCGAACGCCATAGAAAGTATGCAGGACCCATCTAAGAGTGCCCCGTACGCCGGAGAAAGTGTACGGGACCCATGTAAGAGTGTGCCGGACGCCGTAGTATGTGTGCGGGACCCATGTAAGAGTGCGCCGAATGCCATAGGAAGTGTGCGCGAGTCATGTAAGAGTGCGCCGGACGCCGTATGATGTGCGCGGGACCCATGTAAGAGTGCGCCGAATGGAATAGAAAGTGTGCGGGACCCATGTCGCCGAACGCCTTAAAAAGTGTGCGGGACCCATGTAAGAGTTGCGCCAAACGCCATAAAAGTGAACGAGACTCATGTAAGAGTGCGCCGGACGCCATATAAAGTATGCGGGACCTAGGTAAGAGTGCGCCGAACGCCTTAAAAAGTGTGCGGGACCCATGTAAGAGTGCCCCGGACGCCATTGAATGTGTACGAGACCCATGTAAGAGTACGCCGGACGCCATATAAAGTGAGCGGGACCAATGCAAGAGTGCGCCGGACGCCATAGAAAGTGTACGGGGCACATGTAAGAGTGCGCCGAACGCCATAGAAAGTATGCAGGACCCATCTAAGAGTGCCCCGTACGCCGGAGAATGTGTACGGGACCTATGTAAGAGTGCGCCGGACGCCATATGATGTGCGCGGGACCCAGGTAAGAGTGCGCCGAACGCCTTAGAAAGTGTGCGGGACCCATGTAAGAGTGCGCCGAACGCCATAGAAAGTATGCAGGACCCATCTAAGAGTACGCCGGACGCCATATAAAGTGAGCGGGACCCATGTAAGAGTGCGCAGGACGCCACAGAACGTGTACGGGAACCATGTAAGAGTGCGCTGGACGCCATAGAAAGTGTGCAGGACCCATGTAAAAGTGCGCCGAACGCCATAGAAAGTGTATGAGCTCATGTAAGAGCGCGCCGGACGCCATAGGAAATGTGCGGGACCCATGTATGAGTGCGCCGAACGCCATAGAAAGTGTGCGGGAGCCATGTAAGAGTGCGCCGGACGCCATATGATGTGCGCGGGACCCATGTAAGAGTGCGCCGAACGGAATAGAAAGTGTGCGGGACCCATGTAAGAAGGCGCCAAACGCCATAAAAAAGTGAACGAGACTCATGTAAGAGTGCGCCGGACGCCATATAAAGTATGGCGTAACCAGGTAAGAGTGCGCCGAACGCCTTAAAAAGTGTGCGGGACCCATGTAAGAGTGCGCCGGACGCCACAGAAAGTGTGCGGGACCCATGTAAGAGTGCGCCGGACACCATATAAAGTGAGCGGGACCCATGCAAGAGTGCGCCGGACGTCATAGAAAGTGTACTGGGCACATGTAGGCGTGCGCCTAACGCCGTAGAAAGTTTACGGCACCCATGTAAGAGTGCGCCGAACGCCATAGAAAGTGTGCAGGACCCATCTAGGAGTGCCCCGGACGCCGGAGAAAGTGTACGGGACCCATGTAAGAGTGCGCCGGACGCCGTAGTATGTGTGCGGGACCCATGTAAGAGTGCGCCGAATGCCATAGGAAGTGTGCGCGAGTCATGTAAGAGTGCGCCGGACGCCGTATGATGTGCGCGGGACCCATGTAAGAGTGCGCCGAATGGAATAGAAAGTGTGCGGGACCCATGTCGCCGAACGCCTTAAAAAGTGTGCGGGACCCATGTAAGAGTTGCGCCAAACGCCATAAAAGTGAACGAGACTCATGTAAGAGTGCGCCGGACGCCATATAAAGTATGCGGGACCCAGGTAAGAGTGCGCCGAACGCCTTAAAAAGTGTGCGGGACCCATGTAAGAGTGCGCCGGACGCCATTGAATGTGTACGAGACCCATGTAAGAGTACGCCGGACGCCATATAAAGTGAGCGGGACCAATGCAAGAGTGCGCCGGACGCCATATGATGTGCGCGGGACCCAGGTAAGAGTGCGCCGAACGCCTTAAAAAGTGTGCGGGACCCATGTAAGAGTGCGCCGAACGCCATAGAAAGTATGCAGGACCCATCTAAGAGTACGCCGGACGCCATATAAAGTGAGCGGGACCCATGTAAGAGTGCGCAGGACGCCACAGAACGTGTACGGGAACCATGTAAGAGTGCGCTGGACGCCATAGAAAGTGTGCAGGACCCATCTAAAAGTGCGCCGGACGCCAAATAATGTGTGCGTAACCCATGTAAGAGTGCGCCGAATGCCGTAGAAAGGGTACTGGACCTCCGGGGGAGTGCTCCGAACGCTGTAGAAAGTGTACGGTACTACGTAGCAAAGCGCAGGACGCCGCAGAAATAAGAATGTCTTTGAAACGGACTCGAGAGCGCTTTTCTACAGGATTAGCCGCACTTCGGTTTAGTTTTTTGTGCGTGCACAACTGAAGCAAATTTATTGTTTTTTTTTTCGGTATAATTTTCCGCTGTCTGCCTTTCCATGTCTCCACATGTGTTGGGGCAAAATAATTTCTGAGCCGATTCTATATATGCAAAGACAACTTGATAATTTCCGCCGGGGAGCCCGCAGGGCGGTTGGTTCTATGATATAGAAGGCAAAGACGAAGCACATGCTCTTTTGCAGAGTTCTATCTCAAAACTCGCTCCTATGAAAGACTGGCGACTCACGCTTTCCTCGACCAAAACATGCAATATTTATCTGGGGATCCGAAGTCCTAGAACACCTTACTTTTTGCACCCAGGTGCTGCCGTCAATGCTGTTAATGTGGTAAAATACTTGGGAATACTAGTTGACGAGAATCTCTCCTTTCACAAACACATATCAAAAACATTAGAGGCTACGAATATTGCAATGTTTCGACTATCGAGGAGTTTCCGCCTGGGTGATCCGCTCATTCTATCACGAATGTTCAAGACTTATGTGCGACCTCTCATCAAAAGCAACGTAGTCGTTTGGAATCCTTACAAGAAGAGATACATCGATGCTCTGGAGAAAGTATAGCGTTTATTCACCAAAATAGTCTACCTACGTTGCTTCCCAGTTAGCTCTGCAAATTTGCCAGCTTACGGTAGTCGGATCAAGGTGTTAAAGCTGGAACTCTTGAACGAGCGTCGTTCTGACCTAGTTCTAGTACTTTTGAATAAGCTTTGAGTATCAGACTCAAAACTCCATGTTCACCTATGGAATCGTTCCGATGTTTCATACATTTGCCTGGTGGGTCTACATCCTGATGCACTTCAGTTCTTTCATTTTTTTGTCAATGTTTTAACCTCTTATTAAGAGGGTCACATCCGCGATCGCGGATGTATTTTATATAAATATAAATATAAATATTTCCGTAGTTATGTCAAACACGTTTACGAGCGTGTATGCTGCCTTTAAAGAACTTTTTGAACCCCGAAAAATAGCCACGCAAAGGCAATGGCTCAAGCTGTATCAGTTCCTCGACCTAACACTCGTTGAAGCCTAGGCCTAGATAAAAAACCCTTGTCTTGTTCTGAGAAAAGGAGGCAGTTTAGCCGATTTTCGTAACAGTGGATTTGAGAAAAAAAGAGAAAAAATAATAGATAAGCCATAACCCAGGACAATTTTTCATCCCAGATGTGGTCCACTTCTCAACTTTAGTGAACGAGTACGACTACCTTAGAGGCACAAAACGAACTCAAAGGTAATTTTTGATATTATGGCCCGGTCGCCATGTATAGCAACCCTGCCAAGCGCGAAATCTCAATTCGCCCAAAAAAGCGAGAAAAATCGGGGGAAAGTCGACCACGCCCCCTGAGAAGAAAAAATGAGCAACTCACGCAGGCAAGCTTTTGATCTCAATACATTCATTTGAGACCCGTGATGGATTTTGATCGAAATCTAAGTTTTTCAGATTGCTGCCGATTCAGCTCTATATTGTGGTCTGTTCCGGTGAGATGGCGGCAAAGGACGAGAAAAGACAGACCCAAGACAACTCGTCCACGAAATTCTTTCTCTTCAATATTGCAATCTTTGAGGGCCATGACTACGTTCGTCGTGAGCTGTGAGAGATTCTGGAGCCATCATTGTGATCAGCGTAAAATTCTCTCACAGTCGAGAATAAGAACTCAAAAACTACTCCGATGTTGCACTGTGCCTCTGAAGGCACAGTCCAGGCTCAATGACGAAATCTGAGATTTTCACACAATTGTGAAGTAGACCCACCCTATATAGCACCTGTCAAGTGCGAACTCTGGATTCTTCCGAACAAGCGAGTTATGGGAGGAAGTCACCCTGGGGCGCCCACATCAGGAAGCCTCTTTGGCACGCCCCTTTTTCGATCTTTGGTGCTCAACAGTGGCAAAATGAGCGATGGTTTCCGATCAATAGCCCCGTTCTTCCCTTCATTCTCCGACCCTCTCATTGTTCAAATGTGCTGCAAATGACGGAAGTTACAATCCTCGGACAATTGGTCCAACATGCTTCCGCAGCTCAATTTTTGAGGGGCTATAACTCCGTTCCTAGGTGGTCTTGTACAATTCCAAAGACATCATTTGAATCAGCGTGGGACCGTTCTTAAGATAGGAAAAAAACAGAAAAACGATTCTCATGTTGGACTAACCTTGGATTTTGGATTTAAAGGCAACGTCGCTTGGTTTTTCCTCTGAATCTAGCACGAGGAACCGAAGCTCCAGGGCGATTCCGGACGAATTGAAAAATGAATACCGTATTTCCTCTATTTGTAGTACACCTCTAATAGAAGCACATCAAAACGAGAGGGCCAAAAAGTAGAAGTGCACCCTCTATTTGAAATACACCTTTATTACATGGACACCTCTTTTTGAGTTGGACATCCGGTACCCATCTTATGGTCATGGCAACCCCAATGTAGTATTCGAGAGAGGTCAGATTGCGCGAGATGTTTTCTTGTGAATAATTGCGAAATTTGAATATTGACGAGATAATTAGCAGCCACTCCTTTTTTCGGCTGGAGATTGCTTGTATGAAATGACTTTTGAAGCCACTTTAGCGAAATGATCAAGAAAAAGCTCGGACTCAAAATTGATACTGCTGCTGCTCGAGGCGAGTGTACGGAGTTCATTTCGGTGGATTACACTAATTTCTATTCCTTTATGTGATAATCATTCAAAGTTGAGTTTCTTCTGACCCAAAACATTGACTGTAGCAGTCCTTCTAAAGCCAAGATTTACCAGCGTTTCAAAGATATGGTATAAATAAAGGATGATTCTTATAGAGAAATTGTTTACACGACGAGAATGTCCGGCTCCACTAATAGTGGATGTTTAGCTAGAGTGGATTGTGAATGCAGTGGGGTCTCCTGTGGAAAAGCCGTTGTCATGTCGTCCTTTTTCAAACGCTCTGGAAGTCACTAAAGACAATCAGCTTTATCCCGTCAAATCTCACGGTTCTATTCGCAATCCCATTTCTCTTCTTCATCAAGTACTCGTCAACGAAAGTGATTTCGTGCCAATACAGTTTTTTGGAACTATGGTGGTGAAGTCCGTTCCTCCACGTGGTGCCACTGGAAACTCCCTGTGTAAAAGCAGGGTAAGCAGAACACGGACACTTTCGATTCCTACGTCAACCAGAAGCTACGCGCCTCGGAGCCCGACCGACGTATCAAATATGCGAGGGTTACCTACGAATTCTGAACGGCGTAGGTTAAAGAAGCTAGTCCTCAGTGGAAGCAGCGATTCTCGCAAGAAGCACTTACCTTCCACCCGATTCGCGACTCTGAATGTGGGGTCGATGACCAAGATGGGCTGGTGCGAAGTCAAAAGACATTGGGGCTGGTTACAAGCTGATCTTCAATGGCAGTCCACGAGCGACAAACGGAGTTGGAGTAATCGTTTCTGAGCGTTATCGTGATTCTGTTGCTGAAGTCTTCAGGTACGATGACCGTCTCATGAAAATCATTATTGTCATCAATTCTCGCAAGATGCATTTCTTCAGCGCATATGCTCCACAGATCGGCTGCTCGTCACGAACGAAAGATGATTTTTGGGCACTCCTTGATAGTGAAACCGCTGCCGTTCCGGTAGAAGATTGTCTTGTTGTCGCTGGCGGCTTGAACGGACACGTGGAACAGGCGAGCAACGGACATCCCAGTCATGGTGGGTTCGGCTATGAACGAAGAAATAACGATGGGGGTGCGGATTCTCGACTACGCTGGTAGTCACGACCTCATGCTGCTGAATACATGGTATAGAAAGCGGTGCTCTCAGCTAGCAACGTATCACAGTGGAACCGTTTCGTCGCAAATCGATTACTTCCTTGTGAGGAGCAAAGACCGCTCGTTAGTTACGGATGCCAAGGTGATTCCTTATGAGACGGTGGCTACCCAACATCGTTCACTCATCTGCACGCTCCGCGTTAGCCCCCCGAAACAACAACACGCAGACCTCACAGGTTTTGCAAGGATCAAGTGGTGGAATTTCAAGGACAAGGCACCCGAAGTAATTGTTCGGATCCATCTACCGCAGATCACAAGCGTCGAAGAGAGCTGGGAGGAAGCAAAGAGGAGCATAGTTCAAGCTGCTCGCACCGTTCTTGGAACGACAAAGCCTGGACGGAGGTACATCGAGAAGGAAGCGTGGTTATGGACTGACGAAGTAAAGGCGTGTGTACGAAGGAAGAAGGCTCTCTACCACGTTTTTCTCAAAGACAAAAACCCGGCCAACTGGAAAGAGTATCAAGTCGCGAAAAGTGCGGCTAAGACGGCATTAGCGAGAACGAGAGGTCAACGATACGAAGCTTTATATCGGAAGCTTGACACGAGTGAGGGCGAGCGCTATCTCTACAGTCTCGTCAGGTCACGAAGCCGAAAGGCGGAGGATATAGAGAAGTTTGTTGGGATAAACGACGGACAAGGTCGGCTGCTATCGAATGCTGAGCAGGCGAAGGAAAGGTGGCGGCAGTACTCCGAAGCGGTTTCGACGGAAGAGTTCCCTCATCCCCCGTTTCCTCATGCTCTTCCCGTTTATGGAGTGGTGTCGCCTATCACATCAAGCGAAGTAGCAGAGACTTTGAAAGCGATCAAGAATGGCAAAGCTACCGGACCGGATGATATTGTCGCGGAGTTATGGAAGAGTCGAAGTTGGAACCCAACTGCCTGGATCGCATTGTTATTCAACCGCATTGCGAGTGAGCGCAAGGTTCCCTTAGACGAGAAGTCAAGCACCACAGCCCCGATTTCTAAGAAGAAAGGGAGTTCTGCGGTATGTAGCAACTACCGGCCCATCCGACTTCTTAGCCATAGAATAAAGATTTTCGAGAGGATTCTAGACAGAAGAATACGTGATGTCCTTGAGGTGAGCGTAAATCAATGTGGTTTTGTCAGGAACTGCGGCACCGTATCCATGCGACCCGACTTCTTGTGGAAAAGCATCGTGAAAAAGGAGAAGCTGTTCACCTCGTCTTTTTTGATCTTGAGAGAGCGTTCGACAGAGTCCCTCACGAAGTGTTATGGTATGCTCTGCGTAGCCGAGATGTCCCCGAAGAATTGATCGATTGGGTGAAGCTTTCATACATGGACACGTCAAGCTGCATACGATCCGCGGCAGGAACATCAAGGCCTTTTCGAATCACTGTTGGAGTTCATCAGGGCTCCGCCCTCTCCCCTCTGCTTTTCATCATCGTCATGGAAGTTATCACACGAGATTTTCAGGGTTCAGCACCTTGGACACTGTTGTATGCTGACGACGTGATGCTCGCCTCAGACAGCAAAGGAAATCCCCAAGCACAAGTTCAAGCTTGACACGACAGACTGGCAGAATTCGGCTTACGACTCAATAAGAAGAAAACCGAATACATGACAAATGCGAGTTGTGACGATTCCATTCAAGTCGACAACACAGTCCTGCCAAAGGCGCATAGGTTTCGATATCTTGGATCAACGCTTAGCGATGATGGGACGCTGACGGCTCAAGTCGACGCACGCATCAATGCTGCTTGGTTGAAGTGGCGTACCGCGAGTGAAGTGCTCTGTGATAAAAAGGTATGCGACAGGCTCAAGTCAAAGATTTATCGTTCAGTTGTGAGGCCCATCGCACTGTATGGCACAGAGTGTTATCCAATGACCAAGGAAGCAGAAAGACGGCTCGGCGCGATGGAAACGAAGATGCTGAGGTGGAGTGGTGGATTGACCCGCTTAGACCGAGTTCGGAATGAAGATGTGAATGAAAGATTCGGTGTCGCGCCCATTTCGGGCAAACTTCGTGAAAATCGCCTAAGATGGTATGGGCACGTTCTGCGAGCTAGAGAACACTCGATAGCAAATGCGGCTATGCTGCTCCAAGTGGCGGGCCAGCGACCAAGAGGACGACCCAAGCAGAGATGGCTGGATGTCTTGCACAACGATATGAAAATTGCAGGCCTCCATCCCGACAACGCGAATGACAAGGTCAAATGGCGGCAACGTTCGAGAAAAGCGGACCCTGCTACAGTGCGGGACAAACGCTGAAGAAGAAGAAGAAGAAGAAGAAGACAGTTTTTGGAACTATGTTCGCCCGACTTTGGAAGGCACACAATCCGTTGAGCAAAAAAATGAAGTGTTTTTTGAACTTCGCACCACATTATTCAGAGCTTTGGAAGTGATCTCATCCAATATTTTTTTATCAAAGAATAGGCACTCAAATAATTGCATCAATGGTGATGTTTTTCTCCTGTCTATCGTTCCTGGGAGAATTTTCTGGAAGAGATTCTCCCACCGTCGCGTTTCCGCACCACATCTCCTGCAAAAGTGCTCACGTCTTCTACAGTTCTGGAATAATATCGAAATGTGGAAGGAAACTCACCTTTGTCATCCACAAAATGGTACCCAGCCACAAGAACAAAAGTAACCAGCCTAGTCGGCATATTTGCTGGTCTCTGAAAAAGATTGATAGCTGAAAAAGTTGTTCAGGTGTGTCTTGAACTCTGTCAACTTTTCATTCAATTATTTAATTATTTATGCACTCGGACCTGTTAAGATCCTCGTGGTTTTACGGTATTATTCCAAATAACGTTTTATGAACCTAATGAAATGAGAAAAATGCATGAGAAGATGAGACACTGGAAACGAGACAATGTGTTTGAACGTACAATGATAAAAAGTAGAGTAAGCTCATTCCCTAGAATCCTCTGCGTAAGCTAATTTGCTGGCCATGAACTTAAAGGCAGTGTTCACGATAATAAATATGTTCCAGTTTTTACAAGGAATACGTAGTGGAGGGCATACTGTAACGTTGACGTCGAAAGAACGCATAAAACGAGCCATGAAGAGCCCTGAAAGAGCAAGTGTGTGGGATCCAAGTGGAGTGCGCCGAACGCCGTAGAAAGTGTGCGAGACCCGGGAAAGAGTGCGCAGGACGCCGTATAAAGTGTGTGGGACTTACGTGGGAGTGCACCGGACGCCGTAGAAAGTGTGCGGGACCCGGGTGGGAGTGCGCCGAACGCCGTAGAAAGTGTGCGGCACCCGGGTGGGAGTGCGCAGGACGCCGCAAAAAGTGTGTGACACTTAAGTGAGAGTGCGCAGGACGCCGTAGAAAGTGTGTGGGACTTAAGTGGGAGTGCGCCGAACGCCGTAGAAAGTGTGCGGGACCCAAGTGGAAGTGCGCCGAACGCCGTAGAAAGTGTGCGGCACCCGAGTGGGAGTGCGCAGGACGCCGTAAAAAGTGTGTGACACTTAAGTGGGAGTGCGCAGGACGCCGTAGAGAGTGTGTGGAATCCGAGTGGAGTGCGCCGAACGCCGTAGAAAGTGTGCGAGACCCGGGAAAGAGTGCGCAGGACGCCGTAGAAAGTGTGTGGGACTTAAGTGGAAGTGCGCCGAACGCCGTAGAAAGTGTGCGGCACCCGGGTGGGAGTGCGCAGGACGCCGCAAAAAGTGTGTGACACTTAAGTGAGAGTGCGCAGGACGCCGTAGAAAGTCTGTGGAATCCAAGTGGAGTGCGCCGAACGCCGTAGAAAGTGTGCGAGACCCGGGAAAGAGTGCGCAGGACGCCGTAGAAAGTGTGTGGGACTTAAGTGGGAGTGCACCGGACGCCGTAGAAAGTGTGCGGGACCCGGGTGGGAGTGCGCCGAACGCCGTAGGAAGTGTGCGGCACCCGGGTGGGAGTGCGCAGGACGCCGCAAAAAGTGTGTGACACTTAAGTGAGAGTGCGCAGGACGCCGTAGAAAGTCTGTGGAATCCAAGTGGAGTGCGCCGAACGCCGTAGAAAGTGTGCGAGACCCGGGAAAGAGTGCGCAGGACGCCGTAGAAAGTGTGTGGGACTTAAGTGGGAGTGCACCGGACGCCGTAGAAAGTGTGCGGGACCCGGGTGGGAGTGCGCAGTACGAAGTAAAAAGTGTGTGGGACCCATAGGGGAGTGCGCCGGACGCCGTGGAAAGTGTGCGGGATTTAAGTGGGATAGCGCCGGGCGCCGTAGAAAGTGTGCGGGATACAAGTGGGAGTGCCCAGAACGCCATAGAAAGTATACGGAACCCCAGTGGGAGTGCGCCCCATGGGCATGTTACGGCTGTGGAGACCAGGGTGCGTATATGCATCTGCAGTCTATCAACTCAGTTCGTTCGGGTAAGTACTGAACTTGTCAAAATTCCTACTCTTGACACATCATCGATCGATAATCAACATTATCGATTTTCGCGCTTATTGCACAAAATACGGCCGGGAGTGGTGATTGTTGATGGGTGTGGGGCTCTTGGTTGGTAAATTTCACTCATAAGACTTTATCGATTATTACCAATCAATAGTATGGATCTTTTGGCCTGCTGCACAAAATGCCGCAATGTGTGTTGATTGTTGATGGCTATGAGTCATTTGTTTGGAAAATTCTAATCATAACGCAATATCGAATATTATCAGCGTTCTGAGCAGCTCTGGTAAAACAGTTTCTATTCAATCGGAAAGAGCTTAAAAATCTGGTGCAAACACAAAAAAATGGTTTGGAATGGTTCCTGAGATTCGAGAAAAATGGAAAAAGCCACTCGATTTTGGTCAGAAAAACTTTCAACCTCCTTTTTTCAGACAGTGTTCATGATCCTGCTGGAGCACTTGAAATTGAGCTAGGAAGCTCATTTTTGAGCAGGAGGCTGGAAGTGGGCGCAGCTCGCTCCTATTCAATTTCGGAGTCGAAAGCTCAATTTTGCCGGAACCTAAAAGTTGATTTTGAAGACAGGCAAAAACATGTAAACGTTTTATTATAGACCATCCAACTTTCGCTCATTCGTAGAAATGAACTAACGGCAATCAACACAGTTTATGATGAGCTTTTGCCCAAGAATATGCCCTCTTCGAGACTGTAGTAGGGTTTCAGGAGTGTGCAGCACGCCTCAGGTTGTGTATGGGACCACGGTGGAAGTGCTCATGATGCTTTTGAAGGCACAGTCCAACCTCAGGGGCAAAATGTATTTATTTATTCACTTTACGCCGCTGCCGCCGTGCTCAAAAACTACAAAACAGTAAGTTAAAAACATGGAACGATTACAAAAAAAAACAAACAAAAACTTAGCGCAACGCTTCAACAGCCGATCGCAAGACCATTATTCTGATTAGAGAATAATCTAAAAAGCGACAGTACCTAAAATTAGGAGCCATTACAGGTTGTGGGGAAGTCAGGAACAAAAAAAACCGAAGTAGTGCTAAAAGCCTGGAACTGATCAATATTAACATTACGGGAAATAAATTTATAGTAATTCATATACTATTCGAGTAACTGAGTTGAAAGCGACCCTACCCACGCGGCTTCCTAGGATGCATATGGTCCTCCGACCGCTGTTAGGTATCTGGGCGATGTATCTTGAAATAGTTCCAAATGTCAGCGGTTGATAAGCGTAGCGTAATTGTATTAAGTGCCATTAAGTGCTGGTGCAGTGTATTTTACCATTTTCGAGTGGGAGGCTACGGCCAATCTTCGTAGGCAAGCCAGACAAGGCGAGGGTTTACGGGCATCAGTCCTGAAAGACGTTCTTGGGCAGACAAGACGTGGCGGTATTGAAAGAGTCAGCATGTAATCCTAACTCAAACTTTAAGGAATACCTTAAGGGTACACTGAGAAGTCGAATTTACGCTGGCCACAGCCAGGTTTAGACTGTGGAAGTGAACAGGCGTGTTCAGCTATAGGGCTACGACGAAACCAACTCAACAGTCCTTCAAAAACTCCCATGAAAGATCCAATAACATCTGCATACGATAGTCGACCATGGCGATGGCCATACTTGCTATAAATGTATTGCTATTCCGTTGGTATGAACAAGAAACCTGCGGATTATCTAAGGTGTGCTATAATTATGAAACAGTCCAAAAAATGAAAAGTAGTGTTCTAAAAAAAGGTGAAGAGCTCGTGGAATCTGGAAAGATGACTATAATGGTTATTTCTCCAGCTGATTACTATAGTTTTGGCAGAAAAGCCCCATTGATAACAATAGAAGTGTTAGAGTGAATTTTGAGGGTGTCCTATAATTATGAAACGCACTGTAGTTCGAATTCACAATCTTCGAGGGGCCATAATTCCGTTCATAGTGGGTTCTTAGCAATTCTGGAGACATCACTGTGATAAGCTCGGCATTCTCTCCAAAACAAGCTATTAAACTGGAAAACGATTCTGAGGTTGGACTCTGCCTTCAAGATTGTTTTATTATCAGTATTTTATTTCTAGAGCCCTTATTGACATATGTCTTTTTGAGGTTATATAGCAAATTTACCGCATGTTTTTGGATCCTCGGCTCGTCAACTCTCTTAAAGGCAGGGTCCACGATAAATTTCGTCCTCGGTTTTTGGCCGGAAATCGAAAGTTCAGAGTCTCATTGGAGCACCGGGGTCGAAAGAACAAACGAAAACGAGCCAGAAAGAGCTCCATACGGCTCCGAAGTCCGCTCGCGCTTGCCCTTCCGCTCGCGGTCGAGTTTCTCGACGTGAACGAAGGAACACTCGAAATCGCGAAATAAGCGATGGTTTTCTATAAAAAGCCCCGTTCTTCCCTTCATTCTCGACTTTTCTCTTCACCCAGGTAAGCTCGCATTAATCGGCTGCAAAAGACGGAAGTTACAAGCCTCGGAAAACTCGTCCACAATGCTTCTCTAGCTCAATTTTTGAGGGACCATAACTCCGTTCCCAGAAGATCTTGTACGATTTCAGAGACATCATTGGAATCAGCATGGGACCGTTTTCAAGATAGGCTGAAAAACAGAACAACGATTTTCATCGTGGACACTGCCTTTAAGTACTCGTAGCACAAGGCTGGATACGTTGACCACCGTCCCGCACCTTTTATCAGTCCCGCAGATTACCTTTTCGAGCTCGAGACTGTCGACTGCTGTGAAAAGGGTTGCCAGGAACCAGCCTGCATCAACTGCGCAGTGTGTGAATCTTATATCTGTTTCGTTCACTTCTTTGAATTGTGTCATCAGCGCGGAATAGAAGACTTATTATCTTTAAAATTTGTATATTGTTACCATATGAAGCTTATCACCGCGGCTATCTCGAGCAGTTTTCGTTGAATCGGGGTTTGGATCGAGAAAAAAGGAGTTCTTCCGGTATAACTCTCAAACGAGAAACCCCTGGTTCTGAGAACAAAACTTTTCGACTTTTTTTTCATGGGGTTTGTATGCAATTTTTGGTGTTCGGAAAATAAATTTTTTTCGTATTTTGGGCTTTCAGTGTCTTCCTCGAGAAGAAAAACTAGCCCTACAGGGTGTCTAGAGTTTTCTAAAAGATTTTTTTGAATCATTGAAAATGCCACATTTCAACAAGCATTCTCAACAAGAGCGCCCGCCAAGTCCTGCCCATTTTTAATATGGGGACCGCAGCGCTCGGATTCTGTAAGCTTGAGTAACAATTCTGTTTTTTTCACTGTTGTTTTTCTATTCAAATCACGAAGCACTCGCTCGATACACGAGATTTTCAAAAGCCTGTGAATTACAACATTGTAACTTTAACCAGTAATAACTTGTTAACTTGAGGATCGTAGCGAAACATAAGGGCAGATTCGGAAAGAGCGTATTCGAGTTGACTAAGAAACATTCACAGTCTCTGAAAAGCCCATACATGGCTAGCGAGGTTCCCTAGTAAAAATCAAGTTTTGGCGTTCACCAAATATTCAGGAACACATAATCTGGAACACTTCTGATTTCTTCATGTCGCTAGCGGATAGGTGATGAACCACATTTGTATGAGAAACCTTATTTAAAGGCAGTGTTCACGATGATCATCCTCGTTGGCTTTCCACAGTAAAATGATAGGGAAGAAGGATCCTAGGTTCCTAGTGCCAAAGGAACGGTAGAAAACGAGCCAGGAGTGGCAAAATACCGGCTGCAAACAAGCGTTTTAGTGCCCCAGACACGCCTGGTGCCCCAGATCCGCCCCTCAAAAGCCCCTCAAAAAGAACAAATGAAGACTCATATTACAGGAATGATCAAGTCAAGGAAGTGTTGATAAGCGAGCTCAACCGCTTGATTGCATTGCTAGGTATCATCCTTCATAGCGGTCAATTCCTCCACGCTCAAAAATAAACGTAAACAAGAGAGAGCCTATTTTGGCTCAACAACGAGTCTTTCGTGTCCTTTTTAAGCATGCCTTGCTATATAGGGCACCAGACCTTCCGTAAACCGTAGAGCGAAATTTATCGTGAGCACTGCCTTTAATGAATTTGAAAATAATTGCCGCTACACGAATATATGTGGAGCTGAGTAAGACGGGTGTGATTTGGTTTCTCAATGCTACACTCAATTTTTGCTATTTATTAAACAAGTGCACGGCCAAATCAATGATCCATCATCTCACTGACTTTTTAGCGTTCCCTCCAAGTGCCAAATCACACACAAGAAGTATTTCATTTCTTTCAACTAGATTCTCACGAATTCTTCAAAGACGGAAGTATAAACGACCCTTTTATAGCGAAGCAAAACAGTTACAAATTGCGTGCTTGAAAAGCGGTTTCTCAGACCACCATCTATATTCTTTGTCACTGCACAATACTGTTCCCAAGAGCAATTTAGAAATGACTTGTGGATTAAAGAAAAGCTGCCACACAAATCCTTGTTTTTAGTTCGGGAAGGCAAATTACAGTCAGCGCAGAATCATTCCTCGAATCAGCATATTTTGTCAAAGGCATGAAGACATAGAGAATCGAACTGGAAGAGTTCATAAAAGTTGCGCGACGCAGAAACAGAATCGGGTGCCGTTTATACTTTCGCAGCTGAGCGGCACAGCGACTTGCCTTCCTATAATATTGATCATGCGGCGCTGCATGGAATTGAAGAATATAAAATTGCCCCATTTCCGCCTAGCGGCGGCGGAAGTATAAACGACGCCTAATGGAGACACCGACAGCGGCCATATGCACAAAACCGCCGAACGATTCTGTGTCACGTCGCTGCCTCAGCAAGCGGTGTGCGGTTTCATAGGAGCATCTCTGGCTTAATGCTCATTCATAGCAGCTCGCTTCGAATAATCGCGGCACTGCCAACAGTTACAAAACCCGTCGCGTCAATAGATCTTGCACTAAGTCGCGACGGTTTGGAACAGTTTGCAGTTTCAGTTGCGATCGCCGAGCGACTGGGGTATTTCATAGCTGGTCGAAGCGACCTGCTTGATTTTGTTGGGTTGCTTCGACTAATCGCGTCGCTTCCATGATGGCCGCGATTCGTCTAGTCGAAGAGACTAGTCCGCAATCTTTCGTCACAACCTTGCGCATGTGGCGCAAAATTGCAGACGTCACAGTTCACTCGCATAAAACACGGCATGTGAAAGTGAAAAACAAGTACATTTATACACTTACGATGACAGAGATGAGAAAATGTATTGATGCTCTCGGAAAATTACATTTCATGCCTGCTTCGAGCAATTAGGAACATTAGCATTAGTTCTATGTTGCTGTTCAAGCAAATTCCACCCCAACCTATTTTAGAACCATTTTTCTGTTTGAAAACTGTGCAAAAATTTATAGCAGCTGTTTGAAGCGCATCGAAATTACATGTGTTACTAAGGTGTGTCCGAATGAGGCTGGCCGACTGGTCTCTGTCGTTTCGCATGCATGCGAAACGACAGCGAGCTTTCCTCCACAGCCGTTCACTAGAAGCGGGGCCGGCAGCGGCTGTCAGCATGCAATCAATCAGCTCCGCAGTCGTGGGGGCAACCGTTCAAACACTCGTTCGAAAGCGCCTCATGCGACGTCCGCCCGCCACGCACGACGGCCGCATGGTCGGCCAGTCTCATTCGAACACACTTTTTTACTACAACTGCGAATGAGATAGATTTTGTCATATGCGCATTCTTCTCGGAGCAAAAATCCTCCTCTCCATACTGCGGGAGTATGCTGTCGCAGCATACAACGACAGCCTGTACACGGTCTTTCTCGAACTCATTCCTCTCCTCCCATTTGATTGATGATGTTAGTTGGAATAAGAATCGCTGGTTCAATCACGCTGAACTCGCTAAGTCAGACAATTTCGTGTAAAGGCTCATTCATAGCTGGTCGCTTCGACTTGAACAATACTGCCGCGATGTGAAATCGCTCCGCGCCGCGACTTGAAATCGTTTCGTCCAGCGATTTCAAACGCTCGGGCGGACGTAAATTCGCGTGAAATACACGGAAAACTGCGGACCAAGCCACGGAAATGAAAAAAAGCTTTTTTGTCGGCATTCCTACTTATTTTTTTGACATTTCAGCCCTCACCTTCCAGATAAAAGAGTTTTGCACAGTTTTCAAACAGAAAAATGGTTCTAAAATAGGTTGGGGTGGAATTTGCTTGAACAGCAACATAGAACTAATGCTAATGTTCCTAATTGCTCAAAGCAGGCATGAAATGTACTTTTCCGAGAGCATCATTACTTTTTCTCATCTCTGTCATTGTAAATGTGTAAATGTACTGTGCTTATCTGGTCCGAATTCCGGTCCGAAATTGCGTCTCGACACGCTTTGCAGCGGCACGCGGTTGAGTCAGCCGGGTTTCCAGCTCCAAATCCCACTCGATGTGGCTTTTTCATACAATTGTCTCCAATTTTTCTTAGTTTCCAGTTTCCAAAACCCACCTACAGTCAGCAGATTGGCGGCTGCGAGGCTGGAAGCTCTTCTGACTTAGGAGCGTGCTGCCGCAAAGCGTGTCGAGACGCAACGGCGGACCGGAATTTGGCCCAGATAATCGTAAATGTGTAAAAAATACTCGTTTTTCCTTTTCACATGCCGTCTTTTATGTGAGTGAGCTCTGACGTCCGCAATTTGGCGCCGAATACACCACGTCCTGACGAAAGATTACGGCCTAGTCGCTTCGACCAGACGAATCGCGGCCATCATGGAAGCGACGCGATTAGTCGAAGCAACCTAACAAAATCAAGCAGGTCGCTTCGACCAGCAATGAAATACCCCAGTCGCTCGGCGATCGCAACTGAAACTGGAAACTGTTCCAAACCGTCGCAACTTAGTGCAAGATCTGTTGACGCGACGGGTTTTGTAACTGTTAGCAGTGCCGCGACTATTCGAAGCGACCTGCTATGAATGAGCCTTAAGCCAGATATGCTCCTATGAATACGCAGATACGCTTGCTGAGGCAGCGACGTGACACAGAATCGTTCGGCGGTTTTGTGCATTTTGCCGCTGTCGGTGTCTCCATTAGGCGTCGTTTATACTTCCGCCGCCGCTAGGCGGAAATGGGGCAATTCTATAATATCGACCATGCAGCGCCGCATGATCAATATTATAGGAAGGCAAATCGCTGTGCCGCTCAGCTGCGAAAGTATAACCGGCGCCCAATTCTGTTTCTGCGTCGCGCAACTTTTATGAGCGCTTCCAGTTTGATTCTCTATGTCTTCATGCCTTTGACAAAATATGCTGATTCAAGGAATGATTCTGCGCTGACTGTAATTTGCCTTCCCGAACTAAAGACAAGGATTTGTGTGGCAGTTTTTCTTCAATCCACAAGTCATTTCTAAATTGCTCTTGGGAACAATATTGTGCAGTGACAAAGAATATAGATGGTGATCTGAGAAACCGCTTTTCAAGCACGCAATTTGTAACCGTTTTGCTTCGCTATAAAAGGGTCGTTTATACTTCCGTCTTTGAAGAATTCGTGAGAATCTCGTTGAAAGAAATGAAATACTTCTTGTGTGTGATTTGGCACTTGGAGGGATAGCTAAAAAGTCAGTGAGATGATGGATCATTGATTTGGCCGTGCACTTGTTTAATAAATAGCAAAAATTGAGTGTAGCATTGAGAAACCAAATTACACCCGTCTCACTCAGCTCCACATACTCTGAGAGAATCCTTCTCGCTAGTACCGTGATGCTTCCGCGATCCGCGATGGTACCGTGTTCGTCTCCCCCTCGTCCCGCGATCCGCGTTCGTTCCGCGGTAGTTACCCAATTGACTCATCCGTTGGCATTCTCGTTCTCGTACCGTGATGGTACCGCGATCGTTGAAAGGTTTACCACGCTAGTACCGTGGTGCACTCGCGATCCGTGATGGTACCGTGATCGTTTCCCCCCGGTTCCGCGTTCTCATGATGTGCAGATTTGTAAAGCAGCACAGAATACGGCAAAGGCAATACCTTATAGCTTCGTGCTGACCTCATAGGCAACACTCGCTCGGGTGAAACATCGAGAGGGCATGGATGCGGTGCGATCAGGGGTGGAGGCTGGCAGGATCTCGCGACCGTCCCGCGATAGTTCCGGGATCGGTTCATCGAGATGTAACAACTCGGATACATCAATTTACAGACACGATTCGCCCTCAAGTTGAAGCTGGTAGGATCTGGCGATCGTTCCGTGATAGGCCCAGGCACGATTCCTCGCGGTTCCGCTATAGAGCATCGCGGGAGCATCGATGAACGAACGCGGTACGCTCTCGGTTTGAGACTGGCAGATTCTCGCGATCGTTACGCGATAGCCCCATGCTAGTATCCTCTCGGCCCCTACCAGAAACCGAGGGGATTCTATCCGTGAACGATCGCGGGGGATTCTCTCAGAGATATTCGTGTGGCTGCAATTATTTTCAAATTCATTAAATAAGGTTTCTCATACAAATGTGGTTCATCACCTATCCGCTAGCGACATGAAGAAATCAGAAGTGTTCCAGATTATGTGTTCCTGAATATTTGGTGAACGCCAAAACTTGATTTTTACTAGGGAACCTCGCTAGCCATGTATGGGCTTTTCAGAGACTGTGAATGTTTCTTAGTCAACTCGAATACGCTCTTTCCGAATCTGCCCTTATGTTTCGCTACGATCCTCAAGTTAACAAGTTATTACTGGTTAAAGTTACAATGTTGTAATTCACAGGCTTTTGAAAATCTCGTGTATCGAGTGAGTGCTTCGTGATTTGAATAGAAAAACAACAGTGAAAAAAACAGAATTGTTACTCAAGCTTACAGAATCCGAGCGCTGCGGTCCCCATATTAAAAATGGGCAGGACTTGGCGGGCGCTCTTGTTGAGAATGCTTGTTGAAATGTGGCATTTTCAATGATTCAAAAAAATCTTTTAGAAAGCTCGAAACACCCCGTAGGGCTAGGTTTTCTTTTCGAGGAAGACACTGAAAATTTTTTCAGCCCAAAATACGAAAAAAATTTCTTTTCCGAACACCGAAATTGCATACATACCCCATGAAAAAAGTCGAAAAATTTTGTTCTCAGAACTAGGGCATTCTCGTATGAGAGTTACACCGGAAGAACTCCTTTTTCTCGATCCAAACCCCGATTCAACGAAAACTGCTCGAGATAGCCGCGGTGATAAGCTTCACATAGTAACAATATACAAATTTTAAAGATAATGAGTCTTCTATTCCGCGCTGATGACACAATTCAAAGAAGTGAACGAAACAGATATAAGATTCACACACTGCGCAGTTGATGCAGGCTGGTTCCTAGCAACCCTTTTCACAGCAGTCGACAGTCACAGTCCAACCTCAGAACCGTTTTCCAGTTTAATAGCTTCTTTTGGAGAGAATGTCGGGCTTATCACAGTGGTGTCTCCAGAATTGCTCAGAACCCACTATGAACGGAGTTATGGCCCCTCGAATATGTGAATTCGAACTATGAGAATTTCGTGGACGAGTTGTCACGGGCCTATTTTTTCTTGTCGTTCGTATTCATCGCGCGAGCAAACCACATTATGAAGTTAGACCGATAACAAATGGAAGAACATAGATTTTGATTAGGTTTCACTTCGCTTCTCGTCCCTATTGAGACCGAAAACTCCGGAGGGGGCGGAGCGAATGGGTGCTGATTTCGGGGGCGGAGAGAGTGGGTGTTCGATTTTTCTCGCTTATTCTGAAGAGTTGAGATTGCGCGTTTGGCAGGGTTGCTACTATACATTGGATCCGAGGCAAAAAATTTCGGATAATCGGATTTCGGGCTGATCCGAAAAACGGTTTTTTTCGGTGAATCGGATTTCGGTTCGATTCGGATTTGGCGTTTTTCGGTGAATCGGATTTCGGTTCGATTCGGATTTGGTCTTTTTTCGGTGATTCGGATTTCGGTTCGATTCGGAATTTCCCCTTTTTCGGTGATTCGGATTTCGGTTCGATTCGGATTTGGCGTTTTTCGGTGAATCGGATTTCGGTTCGGTTCGGATTTGGCGTTTTTTCGGTGAATCGGATTTCGGTTCGATTCGGATTTGGCGTTTTTTCGATCACTCGATTCGGATACTGATTCGGATAATGAACCGGATACAACAGGAAAAAACTATTGGAGAAGGTCCATCCCACAATTTTGCAGCATACGGTCTGAACTGAAGATACTATTTCTGCTCTGCGCTTGAAAAGCTGTTCTATGTTTTCACACATACGTTAGAGGCTGAAATTTTTTATCAGAATCCATTTATTCATAATATTTTCTGATCACATCAAAAAATTTTCAATTTCATCATCTGTATTTGTTGCACGATTTCTTCCTATAAATGCCTCATTCACTCCAGATATTCGCTTTCGCTTCCTTCTGAGCTGTCATCAGCATCCATAATATCCCCATTGCATGCTGCGTACTCCTCAGTCCAGAAACGAGAGGGCCTGAAAATAAAGTGGAATTATCTAATCGTAACACCATGGGATTTTCACGTTCTACTCACCTTTTATTCACTTCACATGTGTGAGCCTTCGTCATGAGGAGCGTCCTGGCATTCCCACCAAAGAGCCGGCCTCTGCGTTTGTTGCCGAAAATGAGTCCAGCAAAACTGAATATACAAATTATAAGAAGAAGACGTAAAACCAATCCCACTATTTGCTTACCTTTAAATTCTTTCGCAATCTACTTGACCCGGCCGGTGCCACACAGTATTCAGGAACTGTTGAGCAATAAGTGGAAAGATCTCTAGCGTGATGTTTCCATCATTTAATGGTGTTCTCGTTGAAGGAGAACCCCATCAAATGGTGGAAACATCACGCTAGAGACGCGAGAGAACGGAACCCCATCAAATAGTGGAAACATCACCCCGTTTCGCTGTGTACAAGCTATTCTTTGAACACAAAAATACAAGTAATTTTGTGAACCATGCCGCAACAAGCACGGCGGAGCAATGGATGGTTTGATTTTATAGGAATCTCACTGACGATTGATGGTTCTAGTTATCTAGAAGATGGTTTGCGTGCTCACGGTCATGATGGGCTTCCTAAGCCTTCGTGGGTAATAGGAGACACTAGAAAAGTTACATTCTGTCTATTCGTCCCAGCTCACTCTCGTGTTGCGGCTGCGTCACGTGTGCACATATCTCACTGGATCTCACCCCTCACAAGACTCGAGTATTCAGATTGTGTTTCGAGTGTAAACTTGGGTTCTTTGACATTCTCCACAAACATTTCCAGCAGTCTACCTGGGGAAACCAGGAACGATATGGCTCTTTAAGTCAGTCTAGATTTTTTCATTCTACACAGCACCGGCTAAAGTCTCAGAAATACCTTTATAGTCCCTAAGCGTCGAAAAACAATCTCGAAACTATTCTAGATGGCTCTCCGAGCTTTGGATCAAGAGTCACTCTGCTCTCTTTCTAACCATTCCAAAGGATTTCGTGGTTTATGAGGCAAAGTTATAGTCGCATCCTAATCATCGTCTGCGATGGACGTACTGAAACCTACGCTGAATCTTGTTTAGGAACCTGAGAACGGAACTTTCAATTGGTGTTCAGCCTAGCAAACAGTCCATTACTTATGTTATCCAAAAATAATGTTTTGACCAACAGAATCAAAAAAAGAGATGTTTAGAGTTTCTTGAAGGCCTAACTGGATAGAACTTTACAACAATGACAGGTAGTTACTTTGGAAATCCTAGACTGATTTGCTTGACCATGGGTTGAGTGGTGGTTGCTCGTAATATTTAGAAATTCCTCATTATCGTCTTATATAGCCCCAATTATGTGTACTATGCCATCTATTTGTGAGCTAAATACGGCGAATTGTACTTTATTACAGCATTTATTCTCTAATTCTTACCTTTGCGAACGAATAACTTGATTTGGCTCAATTCCTGCTGTTCGTGAGCGCGACCTAATGCGACGCCTTAACCGCCGCGTCGGTATGCGACGCCGCGCGCGCGGCGGTTTTAAATGGGACAGGGCTCTCTACACACCAAGGAGGAGCTGTCCCGTTTTCAGTTTGAAACGTCACGCCACTCAACGCGAGCGAAGTGGTCCTGAGTGGAATTAGAGCCGCGAAAGGCGGGACAACTCCTGTCCTGTTTTCAACGCGCAGTTACCGGCGGCGGATAGGTAGGATCAAAGTGAAGTGGCATACAGGGTGTTAAAACAGAGCACCACATTTAAAGCATATTTTGAGAGCTTTTAGAACCTTTAGGCGAAAAGGTGGGGCGCCCAAGTGAGATGTATGTGAACGAATCGCAGTCGCAACCCGCCATGACCCGGGCAGATAGCACCAGCGTTTCGAATCGACGAAATTATCGGTACCGTTCCCAATGTGCTGTTTCCGATTGTTTTGTGGTCTTCACCGTAAAATTGAATGCTTCGTCACTGCTGATTGCGGACCCAGCAACCCAATCGACAGCAAAAAAATTTCTTTCCATCGCTTTTACGCTCTAAGAGGATTCTCGCGCAAACCCTAACTTCCACATCTAATCCGTCAAGCCTTCTAGGCATTCAGTTCATCACCTTCTTTGAAGCGATACGAAGGCCGTCAGGAATGAGACATTGTGTGTGACTCGCTGTAATTTCTCGGATATACAGAAGAAATCGCTTCAGATATGTGTGCTCTGAAGTGCGAGAGAAAAAGCTCAGAACACCAGCAATCATCTTCGAGACAATAATGGAATAATCAGTACTTCAGTTTTAGCACTAAACTAGTTGGAAAAACGGCCCGTTCCGCTATCGAAGCAATGAAATGATGAAAAAAAAAACCCTAAACATGAGTTGCCGCCAAATCAGTTTCTCTGTCCGCAACCAGCAGCGACGAAGCTTCTAATTCTACGGCGGTAATTCAAGAAGACTAAAAAGAAAACGTACCGGAGCGATAGATGCGGATTATTGGGATTGCACTAGGGAAGAAGAATATAGCCGCAAATATCTGAAAATGTATATGACAGAATTTTGAAACATTGAAACGGCCACTAGCAAGCGCAAAGGCAGGCTTCCAATACGAGAAACAATCACAGTCAGGAAAAGTACCATAGACTGACAGCGAAGGAGAAGCAAAGACACAACCAGAAAATTCTGGAAGAAAATTCGGAATGTAGCCCGCGTCATGTCGTTATTGGAGCGCGTATATGGATCACTATTGAATCATTCAAAGGCACCATACACCCTCAGATACGAAATTTCAAATTTTTGTGTAATTGTGTAGAAGACCCCTCCTGTATAACACGTGCCAAAATGCGAGATCTCAATTTCTCCAAATAAGCTAGATATAAGCGACCACCACGGGCCCGACCCGCTCCAGCCAATACCACAGGCCCGGCCCTCTTCCTGACTTTCGATCTCAATAGCGGCTACATTGATGGATGATTTTCAACCGAGTCATCGTTCTTCCTCTCTCCCTTTCCAATTTATCTCCTCATCCTGTTTTGCTCTCGTGCCGCAACTGCGAATCAAGAGAAATACAGGCCTAAGACAACTCGTCCACCAATTTTTTGCCCTGAAAAAGCAGGCATTTTCAAGAGCCATATCTCCGTTCGTAGGGTCTTGGACGATTGCAGAAATACCATTGTGATCAGAGGTGACCGTCTCCCAAGATGAGTGATGAAATCTAGAAAAACAATTCCCTGGGTGTCCTTTGCCTTTAAATAGCATGATTGAATCGAATCGTGACGCATTTCGGATAATCGAAAACTCGATTCATTAATCGAATCCTGTGTAATTCGGTGAATCGGATTTCGGTTCGATTCGGATTTGACGATTTTTCGGTGAATCGGATTCCGGTTCGATTCGGATTTGGCGTTTTTTCGGTGAATCGGATTTCGGTTCGATTCGGATTTGGCGTTTTTTCGGTGAATCGGATTTCGGTTCGGTTCGGATTTGGCGTTTTTTCGGTGATTCGGATTTCGGTTCGGTTCGGTTTTGGGGTTTTTTCGGTGATTCGGATTTCGGCTCGGTTCGGATTTGGCGTTTTTTCGGTGATTCGGATACCGAATCGTCAAAATTTCGAATCATTCGGACGGATATCCGAAATTATCCGAATCGGATCCAATGTATAGTTGCTACACACGGCGTCCGGACCATAATATCAAATTTTACCCTTGGACTGTGTCTTTAAGGATGGTTTAATATAACAGAAAAAACCTTGAGAAGTACTCAATTTTTGAATATTCAGATCATTTGTGAAGAACGCTGCAAAAATTAAGCAAATCAACTTTTTTGAAAATCCAGTCATAAAAAAACATTGTTATATCCATTTTCGCAAAAGTTCGCGAGCATATCGTCAGTGACGGGTATGGAACCCCTGACCGTACGCCTATAACCTCCGCTCCTTACGTGCTGTTCCATCCGTTTACGGCGGTGCAGGGCGTAATAGTGGTGAAGACTTCGAGGCAACGACTCATCGCCATTAGCACAGACCTCCACTTCAGAGTTGTTTCTTGCTGGATATGGTGTGCTCATCATAAATATACCTGCTAATATTGCATGAGTTGGTAGAATAGCCCTCAAATTGTTAGCGAAATAGCAGATTACAAAGAAGTAACTTTAACGAGTAATAACTTGTTAATTTGATATCCGTAGCAAAATCCAATGACAAAATCGGAAAGAGCGTATCCGAATTGACCGCGAAACACTGACAGTCTTTCAAAAGCCAATACATGGGTAGCAAGGTTCCCTAGTTAGCTTTGCAAAACTAAGTAGTGAATATTAGCTTGATTGGAGAGAATACGGGTGTGATTTGTTTTTTTCAATTCTACACTCAATTTTTGCTGTTTATTAAACAAGTGCATGGCAAAATCAATGGTCCATCATTTCACTGACTTTTCAGCGTTCCCTCCCAGAGCCAAATCAAACACAAGAAGTATTTCACTTCTTTGAACGAAATTCTCACGATTTTTTCAATGCCAAATAATAACCTTTTTATAGAGTAGCAAAACATTTACAAAGTTCATTTTATTTCAACAAAGGTTCCTTTTGATAGAAAAGAGCAAAAAGGTCGTTTATGATCTTCCGATTGTTATTTTCCGTGATCTACCGGAAACCTAAAAATGGACTTCTTAGTTGTGCTCAGCGCCCCAAATAACATTCACGGTGAGCGGACTATAACATAATATTCTCTGCTCGGTTTCTTCATTTATCTTGCAATGCACAAGTGCTGGCTGTGATGGTTCCTGGCATGTCAGACGTTGTTTTCTTGGCTGTTTATTTATGTCCACAGCACCGAATTCAGCTATGCCGATCACTGACCGAGTTTCCATCCCATGTCTCATAAGGCGTCGCTACCTGGATTGGATCCATATACTTTTTCTTCCTTCATCTTTCAAGTTTCTGCCTATCTAGTAAGGTGCTAAAGGCCTGCAACAAAGAACGGATTTGCCTTAACCTGTCATTTACGCTTATCAACCGCTGACATTTGAAACTAATTCAAGATACATCGCCCAGATACCTAACAGCGGTCGGAGGACCATATGCATCCTAGGAAGCCGCGTGGGTAGGGTCGCTTTCAACTCAGTTACTCGAATAGTATATGAATTACTATAAATTTATTTCCCGTAATGTTAATATTGATCAGTTCCAGGCTTTTAGCACTACTTCGGTTTTTTTTTGTTCCTGACTTCCCCACAACCTGTAATGGCTCCTAATTTTAGGTACTGTCGCTTTTTAGATTATTCTCTAATCAGAATAATGGTCTTGCGATCGGCTGTTGAAGCGTTGCGCTAAGTTTTTGTTTGTTTTTTTTGTAATCGTTCCATGTTTTTAACTTACTGTTTTGTAGTTTTTGAGCACGGCGGCAGCGGCGTAAAGTAAATAAATAAATACATTTTGCCCCTGAGGTTGGACTGTGCCTTCAAAAGCATCATGAGCACTTCCACCGTGGTCCCATACACAACCTGCGGCGTGCTGCACACTCCTGAAACCCTACTACAGTCTCAAAGAGGGCATATTCTTGGGCAAAAGCTCATCATAAACTGTGTTGATTGCCGTTAGTTCATTTCTACGAATGAGCGAAAGTTGGATGGTCTATAATAAAACGTTTACATGTTTTTGCCTGTCTTCAAAATCAACTTTTAGGTTCCGGCAAAATTGAGCTTTCGACTCCAAAATTGAATAGGAGCGAGCTGCGCCCACTTCCAGCCTCCTGCTCAAAAATGAGCTTCCTAGCTCAATTTCAAATGCTCCAGCAGGATCATGAACACTGTCTGAAAAAAAGAGGATGAAAGTTTTTCTGACCAAAATCGAGTGGCTTTTTCCATCTTTCTCGAATCTCAGGAACCATTCCAAACCATTTTTTTGTGTTTGCACCAGATTTTCAAGCTCTTTCCGATTGAATAGAAACTGTTTTACCAGAGCTGCTCAGAACGCGGATAATATTCGATATTGCGTTATGATTAGAATTTCCCAAACAAATGACTCGTAGCCATCAACAATCAACACTCATTGCGGCATTTTGTTCAGCAGGCCAAAAAATCGATATTATTGATTGGTAATAATCGATAATGTCTGATGAGTGAAATTCCCCAACCAAGAGACCCACACCCATCAACAATCACCACTCCCGGCCGCATTTTGTGCAATAAGCGCGAAAATCGATAATGTTGATTATCGATCGATGATGTGTCATGAGTACGAATTCTGACAAGTTCAGTACTTACCCGAACGAACTGTGTTGGTAGACTGCAGATGCATCCACGCACCCTGGTCTCCACAGCCGTAACATGTCCATGGGGCGCACTCCCACTGGGGTTCCGTATACTTTCTATGGCGTTCTGGGCACTCCCACTTGTATCCCGCACACTTTCTACGGCGCCCGGCGCTATCCCACTTGAATTCCGCACACTTTCCACGGCGTCCGGCGCACTCCCCTATGGGTCCCACACACTTTTTACTTCGTACTGCACACTCCCACCCGGGTCCCGCACACTTTCTACGGCGTCCGGTACACTCCCACTTAAGTCCCACACACTTTCTACGGCGTCCTGCGCACTCTTTCCCGGGTCTCGCACACTTTCTACGGCGTTCGGCGCACTCCACTTGGATTCCACACACTTTCTACGGCGTCCTGAGCACTCTCACTTAAGTGTCACACACTTTTTACGGCGTCCTGCGCACTCCCACCCGGGTGCCGCACACTTTCTACGGCGTTCGGCGCACTTCCACTTGGGTCCCGCACACTTTCTACGGCGTTCGGCGCACTCCCACTTAAGTCCCACACACTTTCTACGGCGTCCTGCGCACTCTTACCCGGGTCTCGCACACTTTCTACGGCGTTCGGCGCACTCCACTTGGATTCCACACACTTTCTACGGCGTCCTGCGCACTCCCACTCAAGTGTCACACACTTTTTTCGGCGTCCTGCGCACTCCCACCCGGGTGCCGCACACTTTCTACGGCGTTCGGCGCACTCCCACTTAAGTCCTACACACTTTCTACGGCGTCCTGCGCACTCTTTCCCGGGTCTCGCACACTTTCTACGGCGTTCGGCGCACTCCACTTGGATTCCACACACTTTCTACGGCGTCCTGAGCACTCTCACTTAAGTGTCACACACTTTTTAGGGCGTCCTGCGCACTCCCACCCGGGTGCCGCACACTTTCTACGGCGTTCGGCGCACTTCCACTTGGGTCCCGCACACTTTCTACGGCGTTCGGCGCACTCCCACTCAAGTGTCACACACTTTTTTCGGCGTCCTGCGCACTCCCACCCGGGTGCCGCACACTTTCTACGGCGTTCGGCGCACTCCCACTTAAGTCCCACACACTTTCTACGGCGTCCTGCGCACTCTTTCCCGGGTCTCGCACACTTTCTACGGCGTTCGGCGCACTCCACTTGGATTCCACACATTTTCTACGGCGTCCTGCGCACTCCCACTTAAGTGTCACACACTTTTTACGGCGTCCTGCGCACTCCCACCCGGGTGCCGCACACTTTCTACGGCGTTCGGCGCACTTCCCCTCGGGTCCCGCTCTCTTTCTACGGCATTCGGCGCACTCCCACTTAAGTCCCACACACTTTCTACGGCGTCCTGCGCACTCTTTCCCGGGTCTCGCACACTTTCTACGGCGTTCGGCGCACTCCACTTGGATTCCACACACTTTCTACGGCGTCCTGCGCACCCCCACTTAAGTGTCACACACTTTTTACGGCGTCCTGCGCACTCCCACCCGGGTGCCGCACACTTTCTACGGCGTTCGGCGCACTTCCACTCGGGTCCCGCACACTTTCTACGGCGTTCGGCGCACTCCCACTTAAGTCCCACACACTTTCTACGGCGTCCTGCGCACTCTTTCCCGGGTCTCGCACACTTTCTACGGCGTTCGGCGCACTCCACTTGGATTCCACACACTTTCTACGGCGTCCTGCGCACTCCCACTTAAGTGTCACACACTTTTTACGGCGTCCTGCGCACTCCCACCCGGGTGCCGCACACTTTCTACGGCGTTCGGCGCACTTCCACTTGGGTCCCGCACACTTTCTACGGCGTTCGGCGCACTCCCACTTAAGTCCCACACACTTTCTACGGCGTCCTGCTCACTCCCACCCGGGTGCCGCACACTTTCTACGGCGTTCGGCGCACTTCCACTTGGGTCCCGCACACTTTCTACGGCGTTCGGCGCACTCCCACTTAAGTCCCACACACTTTCTACGGCGTCCTGCGCACTCTTTCCCGGGTCTCGCACACTTTCTACGGCGTCCTTCGCACTCCCACTTAAAGGCATCGTACGCGCTGAAAACCACTCACCGTTTTTGCGGTTCAAATGATTTTCTGGGCTCACCCAAGAACGTAGGGAGAGTTTGTTCGGTTAAAAACGCTTTACTCTAAAGATAAATGAGGTTGAATGTTTCAAATTCCTTCAAAAGAGGCCGGCCGTCCGTCAGTCATCTGGCACAATTTGCTGTCAGCCATCATACAAGTAAATGATCTACAATTTATACAGAATAACTGAAGGGAAGTTGATGGAATATACTACACGATTACGTGAAGAATGACTTTTCTATACACATCGATTGACCTTTCCTTCTCCATAAATCACTTGAAAGAAAGATAAACTTTATTTGATCGTGAGGTCGTTGGTCAAAACAGCGATCTCTGACGATCGACTCTTCCTTTCTCAAAAGTCGATTGAGCTATTTTCGGTCTGAAAAAGGGGTTTTCAGTGATTTTTTTTCGCGCTTTTTCAACATAGCTGTTATACTGGGTACTAGAGCTCTCATTATATATGGAAAACTCGAAAACGAAATTCATCGTAAACGACTCAGACAGTAGCAGGCCCGGAGCGCAACCGGCTCCGCCTCTCCCCGCCCACTGCGACCGAAATGCAGAGCAGTTGATATTCAAACTTGCGGTGCGTTTCAGTTGTGATTGCAACGTGCAGTGCGTTCAGGTTGCTCCCCGGGCCACATGCGTTGACTGACGCGCGCATTTCGAAATTAGATGAATCGATTGAAACAAGGAAGAGCAGCTGGGTTTCCTGCGATTTTTGAGTGGGATTCTCACTGTTTCTCTTGTGGGGCTTGTAATTGATTTCCGCTGCTACATTTGCGCTCAATATTCGACCATCCTAAAATTCATTATATTCTTCATATTTGTGCATTATTTAGACTGTCTTTAAAAAAAACGTTAACATGACCTTACGAACGCATTTTGAAAATATTAATGAAGGGAGTTTTTCAAATTTATTTAATCATTACGAAAAAAATAAGAAAAACGAATCGCTCGCGTTCTCGCATTTAGTCATCCACTCCGAAAAATCAAAAGTCCTAAATCGGAAACAAATTGATTCGGGAGGGTTATTTGGATTTAATACGCATTTTGAGTGTTCCACAATACGATATTCAGTTTATCCTCTGTTTCTGAGTAAAATTTATTTCCATTCGTCGCGTGCGTCTGCGCGCGTACGCTGCGTTTCCTTCTCCCCTCACTTTCTCGCTGTCTCTACCCTCGCTCCGCTCAAGCGCGCGAGGGAACAGAATAGTTTTGGCTCGGAACCAGAGGATACTTATCAGTTCGCTCTAATTTAGGCATCGATTTCCAATGCTTAACGGGTTTGTTCCTGGATGAAATCGCATAAAATGGAAATCAGAAGATTAATGGGTGAAGTTGTGAGGGAAATTGTGACGGAATCAAAATTCTAAGCAGGGGAAAGTGTCTTGAGCATAGGTATTTAACAATCAGCACTAGCTTAGAAAAAATACAATTAAGGGTCACATTAATCCAAGCAAATTCTGTAGGGTGGGGTAATTCGGTGAATGTGTGGAAATCGCTGGATTCTTCCTTGAAAAATCGATTAGCTAAAATGGGTGCTATAGTCGATCAGCGAAGCGTGTGAAATACGTCGAGGTATCGAATTTTGCAGCTGCGTTGCTAAAATCGGTTTATAGAAGGCGCCCGGGGCGCAACTGTCTACGCTGGATGATGTACTATGACGTCATCAGCCGACAGTTGCGCTCTGGGCGCTGCGTGAATCAATTTCGTCGGTAGGACCCGGAGCGCAACGTATGTGGCCTGCATCGCAATATATGTGGCCCGGAAATTGCCAAAATTGTCACCCTGAGCGCAACATGAACGCGGCTCCGGGTGCATTCGGGGTGGGCTTAGGGCCTGCTATCGTCTGAGGATGCCTTTAAGTCCCACACACTTTCTACGGCGTCCTGCGCACTCTTACCCGGGTCTCGCACACTTTCTACGGCGTTCGGCGCACTCCACTTGGATCCCACACACTTTCTACGGCGTCCTGCGCACTCCAACTTAAGTCCCACACACTTTTTACGGCGTCCTGCGCACTCCCACCCGGGTGCCTCACACTTTCTACGGCGTCCGGCGCACTCCCATATGGGTCCCACACCTTTTCTACGGCGTCCGGCGCACTTCCACTCAAGTCCCACACCCTTTTTACGGCGCCCTGCGTAGCCCCGCTAGGGTCTCACACACTTTCTACGGCGTCCTGCGCACTCCCACTCAGGTCCCGTACACTTTCTAGTGCGTACTGTCTGAGTATGTGAACGTCGGGTGGTTTATGTAAATATGTTTACATGTTTTTGCCTATCTTCGACCTCAATTTCGAGGTTCCAATAAAATTCAGCATTCAACTCCAAATTTTAATAGGAGCGACCTGCATCCATTTCCAGCCTCCTGTTCAAAAATTAGCTTCTTAGCTCAATTTTAGGTGTACCAACAAGATCGTGAACGCCAACTGGAAAAAAGGAGATTAGCATAATAACTTCACGGGTATTTCAATTTTTCTCGAAAACAAGTAAACCATTCCAGACCATTCTCGGGTGTTTACCCCACTTTTCACGCTCTTTTCAATGGAAAAAAATCCCAAATCTTCTCAGAACGTTGATTTCGGAATCGCGGGTTTGCGCACGTGCAGTTTAAAACCAATATTGAGGTGAGCGCTTCGCGCTCACCACAATATAGTCTGATCATATACTTTCTCAGCCCTGCCAACTGATATCAGATTAAGCACTTAGACCCCCGTCGGACCTGGTCGATCGGCTGAGTCCAACCACGTCGAGAATCACCACAAACGTAGAGAAGCGGGTGCACGAAATGCCCCTGATGATTTTTCTTCGTCTGTCAGCAGCCGACTTGGTCGATAATGATATCATTCACGCAGACCCAGGCAAAGAAAATATGCCCACTGCTGCCTAAAGTCATACGTTGTGAACGGCTATCGACCATTTGGGAGTAGGCCCGGAGTCAAGCAGACTCGGACAGTGGTTCGACCAACTGTGACGAGGGCCTAGGGCGTGCTCTACTCTCACAGACCTGGAAATATTGCAGAGAATTTGGTTTGCAGTGCAGTTGGCGAAGGATGACATGAAATCACATTCTTCATCTGAAGTTGTTGTACCCGGCGCTTCTCCCACAATATACCTAAAGCATTATGAACGATAGCGCAATGAGATTGAAGAAAAAAGTTGGAGCGACTTAATAATCACGAGTAGGAGAAGGACATTTTGTAATATGCTTCTTGTGTAAAAAGCCACTGCCCGCGTTGAATCCTCTAAAATGTTGCATATCTGTAGTTCAGAATATCTCATGTATCTCATGAGCAGAACGGTTGAACCGTCGAACGGTTACACCTCGATCTTATATACAACTATGGACTAACGCTCTTCATCCGTGTGCTAGCGGAGTGACTAATATTCGTTTTGACTGCTCAGTGAGCGACATTGACAATCATGAAATACGGCTCCAGCTCTTGCCGCATCGAAAGGGTTTCCAAAAATCAACTATTCGACAAAATCAAACACAAGGCCAACTAATAGTGGCTACACTAGTAGTGGGCCTTGTGTTTGACGCCTAAGTATAGCAACACCTTCGAAATAGGCGTATCGTAGGTTGCATCGATGTTTTGGATATTGGGGAGAGTTTCTATGCATTCTCCTGCGACGAAAACGATGGATTAAGTGATATGACCAGAAGTTGCCCTTTTCGCCCTTGCAAGGGACCACTTCGAACAATAAATGGAGTTTTGAAAAACGGTCTTTTGAGGGTTGTAGAGGAGTTAAAAAGAAACAATTTGAGATTTTAAAATTTCACTCAGTCCTCACGGGTAGATCAAAACCGATAAAAAAAGGAAAGAAACCAGAACGTTGGATTGGGAGGACGTAGCACAAATGTGAGCTATACAGTGGCCTTGAAATCATCTGAAAATGTTCTCCTAAAAGTTTGAAAATGAAATCTAGATAGGTTCTCGAGTTATGACTTGTTCATTGATCCCCTGAACAACTCAAGCCACCGATCACTGCAATGTGATAAGTTAGGGTTGGCTAGCATCACATCATGGCTGAGCCGGTTAGGCGTTGGATTACGAAGCAATTGAAAGATGGTTCGAATACTGTGAGATCATTACTGCATTATGGCTGGTAGTAATGACATTTCTATATGTTCACCTTACTTGTTTTGAGTTTTAACAGTGTCTCTTGTTTTTTATACCTCTTTTCTTATATCGCAGAGGTAACGTGATATAAACATCAATGTTAGAAACTATAGAAATTCCGAGGTTTCGACAATTGCTAGAATATCAAGAATACCCTTACCCTTCTCCCCCACATTTGTTACAGAAAAACCGTCCTTAATTCGGAGAAACACTTTAGGGGACTTATTTTGATGGAAAAAAGTTCGGACAGAATGAAACTTCGTGGACTTGTTCCTTGATCAATGACCAATCTTTTTTCCAACAGAAATAATTATTGTAAACAGAAGTGGGTTTACCTAAACTACAAAATCCATTGAGGCAACCTATTACTTTAGCGCATGGCTCGAAGACTCAAGAAAAGTGTTTCGTTATCAATTCCAAAATTTTCAGTAGAACAGAACCTTTTAAAAACGCACTCTACAAGAAGACTACTTTTAGTCAGCATGGCCATTCTGGATTAAATGTAGTTTTCTGGAGCCATTTTGGACGTAAAACCCGAGTGTGCTCTTCGCAGCTTCTCTGAAAAGAAAAAGAAACCACTCTGGAGAAAGTCACAGGCGTTTTTTCAAGCCAAGCGGCAAGGCAAGGGTACCACCCATCAGGGAATTTTTAGGTGGTTTGGAAAAAATCTTCGGATTCGGCTCAAAACTTGTATGTAGGGGTAATCTAGGGTGCTGAACACGAATCTAGAGATCGTTTGCCAAAAATTCTGAGGTTTACTGTAGATTACGGTAGTTGTCATGACATAGAGGGCCTAAACCTACCTTAATAATTTGAAAATCGACAAGTGAACATCAAATTCGTATTCAGCACCCCGAATAACCCCCGTTCAGAAAATTTGAGTCAAATCTGAGACTTTGACCCAACTACCGTATACTCACCGCAATCTATCGTAATCTGTCGAAAATCGACAAACTGACCTCAGATTTGTCATGAGCACTTCAAATAACCTCCGAGAGCAAAGTTTGGGTCATAAATTTTTTTTCGACCTTTGGAGCCCCGTGAGGTAAGAAGCTCAAAGCCATTTTTGGGGGTTCAGAGGTCGAAATTTTTTTTCCCAAACTCCGCCCCAGGAGGTAATTTGGGGGGCTGAATACGAATCTGAGGTCCGTTTCCTGTTTTTTAGAGGCTTTCGTCAGGTTAGGGTGCATTGAATGGCATTTTGCCCCATTGTTTTGGTGGTTTTTGATCTACCCGTGAGGACTGAGTGAAATTTTAGAATTTTAAATAGTTTATTTTTACGCCCTCTACAACTTTCAAAAGACCGTTTTTCGAAACTCCAATTTATCTTCAAAGTGGTCCCTTGTTAGTTATAGGAAAGAGCCGGTATTTCGGAAGCGTAAGTATAGCAACAATAGTGCAACATTTAAATATCTCACGATGATCGCCAGAAGGGAAAATGGGCAAGAACCATCTTGTTGAACCAGTTTTATAAAAACTCACGTGAAAACAGCTCATTCCGGAGATCATCGTGAGATACTCCCAAGTTGCTCAGGTGTTGCTATACTCATACGTCGCGCAAAATACAGATTTTTTTTCTATAACTAAGGGCGGAATGGTCAACTCTAGGTCATATCACTGAATCCATCGTTTTCATCGTAGCAGAAAACATAGAAACTCTCACTAATGTCCAAAACCTTGATCCAACGCCTAATTCGAAGGTGTTGCTATACTTATGCGTCGCAGTGTGTTATCGCAGCAAGGGGTCGTAAGTGCACTACAGACACCAAAGGGGGGAGATATGTAAATGGTGTCACCATCTGAGGTCCTAATTTTCCAAGCTATTACTTCGGCGAAGATGAAGCTAAGGAATAAGAGAAAACGCCAGTACTAATCTCATCGATTATAGCTGACCGAATCGTTTTGTTCTGACCAGAAGATAAAAATGGGTTTACGCGTGGTGTATAGAGGATTTTGCAAGCAAGGCAATAATTAATTCCTGTCACCTAAACTGCTTGAAAAAGCCACTCCGCCCGCAGACGTCTTCAGCATCTACAACTTTAGTTCAAAAGACGTCACTGCAAATGCATGAATAGGCGGTATATGAATATTTGGCTACGATCGATCAGATCGAGCAATAACGTTTTTCGCGTAGGCGAATTTCGACTACGTCCGCGCCCATCAAAACAAAGGCCAGCGGTTGAGTTCTTCTCCCATTTGGGAAACGTTCATCGCCCCCGAACCGCTGGGCGGCGAGCGGAAGGTAGAGAGATCTATCAAAGGCAGCATTCACGATGATCATCCTCGTTAACTTTCCACAGCGAAACGATAGGCGAGAAGGATCTTAGGCTCCCAGTGCCGAAAGAACGGTAGGAAACGAGCCAGGAGTGGCGAAATAACGGCTGCAAATAAGCGTTTTGGTGTTCCAGAACCGCCCAGTGCTCCTGTTCCGCTCCCTCGATATGAACAAATGAAGACTCAGATTACAAGAATAATCAAGTCAAGGAAGGGCTGATAAGTGAGCTGATCGCCTGATTGCACTGATAGGCATCATCTTTTATAGCGGTCAATTCCTCCACGCTCACAAATTAGCGTAAACAAGGGAGGACCTATTTTGGATCAAAAACACGGCTTTCGCGTTTTTTCAAAGCATGCCTTGCATGCCTATATAGGGCATAAGACCTTCCGTACACCGTCGAGATATTGAAAGTGATTTCTATCGTGAACACTGCTATTGAAGGCATCGTCGCGCGAAAACCACTCGCCATTTTCTTTTGCTTTTTGAATCA
The DNA here is from genome assembly GCA_029168955.1 of Aplectana chamaeleonis. Lineage (NCBI taxonomy): Eukaryota > Metazoa > Nematoda > Chromadorea > Rhabditida > Cosmocercidae > Aplectana > Aplectana chamaeleonis. The sequence continues at coordinate 50,433 of JAPDOI010001445.1, forward strand.
TTGGTTGGGCCCGCTTGAGAACGTAGGTAGAGTTTGTTGAATCACCAACGCAATATTGTATAGATATGAGAGATCGGATGCCTCGATCTCCGCCAAAAGAGACCGGCCCTTCGACAACCACCTGGCATCAAATAAGAAAAAATGTGGCTTCTCCACAAATGATACATCAACTCCCACCCATTAGACTATATCATTTGTTGATAAGCTACTTTATTTTCTCGATTGATGCCAGATGGCTGTCGGAGGGCCTCCTCTTTTGGCGGAATTCGAGGCATTCGATCTCCCATGTCTTTCTCAGACAGTTGGGGCTTAGAACGTCGGAACAATAGCATTAGTACTTCAGGGCAAACATGGGGTACTAAAGCTTGTTGTGAGCAGGAGCAGCTGGCAACACCAGCGTATCCTGCCAACGTATACTGGCGTTCTAAGGCTCGTTGTCGACAGCCTGTTCTGCAAACAAAGAAAGAATTTGGACTGCCACCCTCTTAACCGGTGTTGGGCATGATTCTTGTCACGACCATCAGCATGGAGGCCAACCTCGCTGCGGTCAGCAACAAGGACTTCATCTTCACCACGGTCCTTATTTAGGAGGCTTCCCTCGCGATAGGCCATGGGGATGATCCCCTCAGCCTTCAAAATTAACGTTCGTAAAGTGACACAAGGTCACATTCTCGGACCGGCCTCAAACGGCCAACTGCCCCCTCGGCGAGACTGGCCGCCTTATATACCCACCGCCGTCGTACAAGAGAGTGCTGCAATGTTCAATCGTATCAGACAAATCAATGGAGGAGAATGTCAGCAGACACTAGGAGAGAGGAGCTGGCCATAACACTCGTGGCAGGATAAACAAAGCGCTAGTACTCCAGCACAATTAGCAGGAGCTCCTGCTCGTTGGCAGCTGCTCCTGCTGTTACCACTAGCTACGGCACGGGTGCTGCTAATCCCTTTGTGCCGGAGTACTAAGCCCCGAGTGTCTGAGGCCTATTTTAGAGTTTCATCGCAGCGCGGCGCGATTAGATGCTATCTACGGGCATCGATCGATAACGCACCGCTCGTCGATTCACGTATGAAACATGCCATCGCGCCGCGCCGCGGTCGAACTCTAAAAACCCCCTGAGTCACAATAATACGTTGGTGACCCGAAAAAACTCTACTTGTGTTCTCAGGAGGGCCCAATCAGAGAATCAAACCCGAAAAACGGTTGGAGGTTTTCAGCGCGTACGATGCCTTCAAAGGCAGTGTTCAAGATAATCCTCAATTTTGAAATTATCTGATCGAATGATTGGTTGGCCCCCGGGTAGAGCTGAAATGACGAGGAAATCGAGAAAAATGCACCAGAGAGGCAGGAAACCCCGCCTCTTTATTGTCACAGGAACTGTCGCTGTGACAATGACATTTTGGTACTGATTTAGATTTCTTGCTAAAAGGAGACTAATCGCCCATTTTTCCGCAGTCGGCCTATCACGTCAGCCTTTGCTGCTCCTGTCATAGGTCAGCGGCAAGAAAATGCGCAGGTAACCCCTCCCAGCCAGAGATCTAAATAAGAACCGAAATCTTTTGTGGGCCCGTCCTTTGCAATTCTGTGTTCTGCATGAAATATTCTTCAATTTGGCCCAACTTTCCATCGGTCACAACCACCGTGGACATGTTCATTCAACCGGAGCAACTAGTCCAGGACAGAGAACAGGCCACTGAAATAAGACGTTTTAGTGCGTTTCTCGCCATTTCTTCGTAATTCTAGTAACACTTGGTGACCAACGCATTATATTTGGTGGGAAAACTGGGGAACGAAAATTATCGCGATCACTGCCTTCAAGCAATCTATTGACTATCGTGAGGGAGCCACTGGTATAGACCTAGGAGGAGAGCAAAAGCAGTAGAACGAAGACAAATTGCTAGGGTTCCCTCCAACTAGCATGGTGAACGCAAAAAAAAGGTCGCGAAGAATAAGGCGAAGTACCAGGTTGTCCAATAATTCTTGTCCGAAGATCATGCTCTGCTGCTGGTGGGATACCAAGGGCATGCTGTACTTCGAGCTGCTCCCCCAATGCAGGACGGTCACCGCCTCCATCTACACCGATCAGCTCGAGAAACTAGCCGCCGCCATCCGAGAAAAGCGTCCCCGACGGGCCTCGGTCCACCTGCTCCACTACAACGCGCGCCCCCACGTTGGCGAAGGAGACCCAGCAGAAGTTGGCGACGCTCGGCTGGGAGACGGTTGCCCATCCGCCGTATTCCCCGGACCTCGCCTCCTCCGACGACCACTTGTTCCGCCCGCTGAAGCCCCATTTGGATAGAAGAAAATTCACCAACTACGACAACCTCAAATCCGACATCGCGGACTCCCCCGGAGTTCTGGGCGAAGGGCATCGGCGACCTGCCCAATCGATGGGCCACTGTTGTGGATAACTGTGGTGATTATATTGTTGATTAGGCTTGTTTTCCAATAAAGTTGAAAAAAAAGTTTAAAATGGTGAAATTTTCGGACAAGAATTATTGGACAACCTGGTACTATCGTTCTCGAAGCCCAATTCCGATCCGCAATTGCTACAGCTGTTGCATCATGCGGCACGGAGAAATCGTGCTAGGAGAAAAATGAATTGTGCCGGGACCAAGTGGTCTCATCACGATTATCACGTGTCGCATGATGCAACAGCCGTATTCCCACAAAAATGGACCGGAATTTGGATCCGAGAATGACAGGAAAGTGCCCAGTTTCAAGATGGCCTCACTCTTCGCGATTAGTAGGGGAAGAGCTGGCTTTCAGGGCAGTGTGTATCTCTAACCGAGTCATGGGGAAGATTGGAAACTTCTCTGTAACCTGAGCTCGCAGAAAACCCCCGTGTCTTGACAAAAGTTGTCGCGACAACAAGTTCGTGACAGTCATGTGCTACATGTTCTGGGATATGGCAGCTCTCGACTTGTCGTTTCAGTTTTCGTAACGGCTGTGAGGGGGTTCAATAAAGTCCGTCCGAATGAGACTGTCCGCCCAGGCGGTCAGCGTGCGTGTCGAGCGGCCGTCGCCAAGGCATTCATTTCACTCATAAATCGATTGAAGGAAGTGTCCACGTTGAATCTCGTTCTCGAGATTTCGGTTTGCAGCACTAAGCTGGCAGATGCTGAAGGGGAAAGGTACAAAAAAACAGCGAAAACGGGCCAGAAATATAGAAAAACGGCTGCGAAATACAGTGCGCCACATAAGTATACGAACACCCTGGAAATAAGCCATACAGCTGTTGGATCGAGGCTTCAGAACTCGGAATACGTTTCTACGTTTTCTGCGAAGTCAAAAACTAATAAATACATCGTGTGACCTGAGCTTCTCTGCTTGACCTTTATTTATTGACAAGAGTATAGTTTTTGTACTCCACATAAGTTACGAACACTTAGGAAACATTAAAATTTATCAACGAATAGGACACAAACATGAACAAAACTTTGTCAGTACGAAGTGGCAGCACCGCTACGTGTAGCAAGCTCAAACAATCGGTCTGGGAAGCTGTCGCTGAGCCGCTTGAGAACGTTCCCGTCATGCGCTCAGGACGGCTTGCTTGAGAGCACTGACGTTGTCGTATTGCTTTCCGTCCTTGTAAATTTTACGCACAATAGTCCCCCACAAGTTCTCACTGGGATTCAGATCGGAGCTGATGACCGGCCAAGACAGAAGGTTGACATTATCACCGTGAAACCACTCGAGAGAAGACCGGCTCACGTGGATCGTGGCGTTGCCCTAGGCATAACGGAATCTTTCACGTCGTCGAGCACACAGGACAGGCAGCAGAAGGGAGGTCAAGACTCATTGAAACTTTTCTGAATTCATTCTGCTCGATTCTAATTTAATACCGATCTGGACAGTGCTGTTGAAAGCTGCACACACCATGACCTCCAAAGTTCCCCCGGCTGAAGTAGGCTGGCTCCTTTCTGAGATCTCTCCAGTAACTCCTCATCCCGTCAGGCCCGTCCAAATCGAATTTTTTCTCATCGGAGAAAATTACCTAGGACATGTATCCGTAAGCAGCGCTCGAAAGGTCGAGCCTTGCAAAGAACTCACCGTATCCCATTGCAAGCGCATGTTCGATGGTGCGAATTCGAACTGCGCAATCTTGTGGTAATGCTGTGGACATAGGCTTTCCTCATTACGGATGTAACAATGTTGCCGTTACGGTGGATTGAACGGCGAATGGTCTCTGTGGAGACGGTCAGTGACATCTCGGATCAAATCGTCGCGGCCAACGCCATGCAGTTCGAGACGCTTCGGTGACAATATGCCGCTCGTCATGTGCGCTGAGCTTTCTGGGACGTCCTGGACGACTGCTGGTGCCATACGTGTAGAAATCGCGTAAGAAGCTGGAGATACACGCAGACGAACGGCCAAGCTGCCTGGAGATCTGTCGGATTCCAAGTTGAGCATCACGAAAAGCCCGGATCTGGGCCTGTTCCTCGGGGGAGAGGTGGGAACTACGTGGCGTGTTGATAATCATTATCAGCTAACATTTCTTGTAAGTTCAGCACGTGAAACTGGGAACTTCGACTCCAATTTCACGAATTATATCATTCCTAGGTGTTCGTATACTTATGTGGCGTGCAATAAGCGATTTTTTCTTATTATTAAAGGCGAATTTGACAACACGTGCTCACACGAAGTTTTGCATCGTTTTCTTAGTGGTAGAAAACCTAGAGGCTCTTTTCAATATCTGAAACTTCGATCCAATATCTCTTCAGCCCAACTTTAAGGTGTTCGTATACTTATGTGGCGCACTGCCGCCAAGCGGCTCGAACCCACCGGCTTAAGGTTCCCGGGCAAAGCGTCTCATTCAGACGAGCTTGTCTCGCCGCGGACGTTTCCGATGAAAAATTGCCAAACAACTCCGCCACGTCCAGCCTGCCCCGCACATTTCGCAATTAGCGCCCGCTTGCGGAACTCATACACTGGAGGGGGCTAGCGCAGCTCTTCAGGGGGGCAACCCTCCGGGCACCGGCGCTTGCCCCCCCAATCGAGCTACTGCCGGAGTGACAATTTGGCTTGATCGGAGCCCCCGTCACTGCCCTGAAGTCCCCCCAGACTGCCCTGAAGCCCCCTGTGACTGCCCTGAAGCCCCTGTGACTGCCCTGAAGCCCCCTGTGACCTGCCCTGAAGCCCCCTGTGACTGCCCTGAAGCCCCCTGTCACCGCCTTGAAGCCCCCATCACTGCCCCCGGAGCAGTGACGTCACGACACCGGAGCAGTGACGTCACGACACCGGAGCAGTGACGTCACCCTCCCCCCGGAAAGCGTCCCCGCTCCTCCAAAAATATCCCTTTCTGACAGTGACTCGAAGTCGCCGTTCAGGGCCGGCCCTGTTGGGCCGAATGCGACTCTCCATGAGGTGAGGCGGCTTTTATACCGCTCGAGCACGTGATAGATGCCTTCTGGCCTCTATTGTCGTAAACTACCTTCTACGACTTCTTCCCATCTTTTCCTCTCTTCCTCTCGGGGGCAAGCGCCGGAGGAGAGCAGGGGCCGCCCTGAAGCCCTCGGGGAGGCCTGCGCCGTCGCTCCCAAGTCGAAAACGGGCTCTATTGTCCGGCGCTTGCCCCCACGCAGAGTCTGAGAAGTTAGCAGGACCCGTAAGCTCGTCCGCTGCCTTCAATTTTACGTACGTTAAAAATGGATATTTAAGCTTATTCTGAGTGCTTTTCTTCGCAGTTTCTTTAATATTCGATAGCTCACGGCCGAATAACCCCCATTTATGAGTCGAACTCAAATATGATATTCATCATGAACACTGCCTTTGAAGGCACAGTCCAACCTCAGAATCGTTTTTCTGTTTTTCTCCCCATCTTGAAAACGGTCCCACGCTGATTCCAATGATGTCTTTGGAATCATACAAGAGTCCCTGGGAACGGAGTTATGGCACCTCAGAAATTGAGCTACGGAAGCATGGTGGACGAGTTGTCCGAGGCTTGTAACTTCCGTCATTTGCCACCGATGTATGCGAGCTGATCTGAATAAAGAGAGGGGATGAGAATGAAGGGAAGAACGGGGCTACTGGTCAGAAACCATCGCTCATCTTGCCGCTGTTGAGCTCGAAAGATCGTAAAAGGGGCGTGCCAAAATGGCTTCCTGATGTGGGCGCCCCAGGGTGGCTTACTCCTATATCTCGCGGAGGAATCGAGAGCCCGCAATTGGCAGGTGTAATAGGGGGTGGGTCTACTTCACAATTATGTGGAAATCTCAGATTTCGCCCCTGAGCTTGGACTGTGCCTTTGAAGGCACAGAATACACAAGAAATTATTTTTCAGTTTTTATGCTGATCTTGGAGAGAGTCACACTCTGATCACCGTGGTGTCTCTGGAATTGTCCAAGATCCCCTATGAATAGAGTTATGGCTCCTTGAAGTTGCCTATAGTTTGAGGGTAAAAAATTGGTGGACGAGTTGTCTCAGGCCTGTATTTCCCTTCATCTCTTCATGCGCAATCGTATTGCGAGAGCGAGCTAGGAGATGGAGACAGTCCGGCAATGGACTGAAGAACGAAGACTCGTTGGTAGTTCATCCATCCACCTAGCCGCTCTCGAGTTCGAAAATCTGGTAGGGGGTGTGGCCCGTGGTGGTGAGGGGGTGGGGCTGTGGTGATCGCTTATTCGGAGAAATTGAGATCTCGTTCTTGAAACGTGTTATACAGGAGGGTTCTAGTACACAATCAAATATAAATCAGAAAATTCATGTCTAAGGGTGTACTGTGCCTTTAAAGGCAGTGTTCACAATAAATTTCGTCCTCGGTTTTTGGCCGCAAATCAAAAGTTCAGGGTCTCATTGGAGCACTGGGGTCGAAGGAGCAAACGGAAACGAGCCCGAAAGAGCTCCATACGGCTCCGAAGTCCGCTCGCGCTGGCCCTTCCGCTCGCGGTCGAGTTTTCCGAGGAACAGTTCGGTCCGCTTCTGTATTATCATTGGAGCGCCAGCGCGGCTGAGTTTTGGCACTGGGGCGCATTTGTGCACGCTTTCTACTTCAGGCCCATGCCCGAGCAACTCATCCACCGTTAAAATGTGGCTTTCAAGAAGAAGAGCTGACTTTGGATCTTTCGCAGCGTTTTTCATGATTCTTTCTTCACTGATGAAACAGTCAGACTCTAAACCTTCACTTTCTTGTAAGAAACTCGAAAAGATTTTTATCGTGGACACTGCCTTTAACAGCAGTATTGGACGAATAGTGATCAGTATCCCAGTCAGCTGTTTGTAGATGTGGCGAGGCTCGTCCACGAAAAGCCAGTTGCGACGGCCACTCAACACGCACTCTGGCCTTGTGGGCGGACAGTCTCATTCAGAAAGACTCTACCAGCCCTAAAATGAGAGGTCATTAATTTTGGCCCCAGTCCAGTTTTCTATAGACAGGATACTTGAAAATAACGAGTTTCGTCGAACTCGTTTTTGATCAATCGATGAGTAGTGGGTGTCGGGTTGCAACAATTTGAGAGAGACCTGTACTGGGGAGAACAAGGAAAGACCTGCTTTAGAAACTTCCTAATACTCTGCTGTCGGGCCTTGCCACCTCCCCCACAACTGGGAAAATTCTCAGTTGTACTGAGGGAAGTTCCGTCGCCGTCCTAGGGAAGATCCCACCATGTGAGAATGCTTGGCTGGCAGCTTCTCACCTTTCAGCCCTCCTCCATGCAGTAACGCAGCATGTTTGGCAGTTGCTCAAAAATCAGTATGCTAAGTGGAGGCAGCAGAAGGATAGCTTGGCAAGGGTTAGCCCGTACATACTGAAACGTTTTGGCGCTAGCCAAGTGCTAGCCATGCACTCGGTAGCTGCTGGTTTTCCCTTCTTGGTGAAGAACGCTCTCGACCTGGGGCGGCATGCATGAACGCTGCGAAGAAGGTCAGGGAGCCGCTCCGCGTTTTAGGGGTCGTTTATACTTCCACCGCCACGAGTCGCGACCAAGTGCAATCCTTTAATAACGATCTGCGGCGCCGCGTGATCAATACCATAGGATTGCACTAAGCCGCGCCGCGCCGCGGCGGAAGTATAAACGACCCCTTATGCGCGCAACGTCAAACCACGCGACGGCACTGTAGTGCATGGCGTATATTGGTATGCAGCGGTCGTAAATGCACTTTCCACTGCAAATTCTAAGCTCGGGCACTCGAGTGGGCCAAGCCTCGTTCATTTTCGCTCAGGGGGGGGGGCAGCCTTGAACAGTAATTGTGGGCGGAGACTTGAGAGGGACGGCGCTCCGACCACCGTTGAGCCAGCCCTCAGCGCCGCGACTCAAGCATTATACTTGGGGCAGTTTTTTTTTGCCGTGGAGCGCACAATCTCATTTCAAGTTTTTATAATCCGCTTAACATTTCAGAATTCTGATTCTTTTGTGTTCGGTGCTTCTATTGCTGAGTCTGCTTTCTTCCCCTTCTTTCGATCATATTAACCATCCATTTAGAGAGATTTTATTGCACTACTGCGCTTTCTGAAGATGGAGTTATTTTTGCGGAATGAAAAATAGGGGAATAACTGGGGGTATGGAACACAATTATGACATCCCTTTTTGGTTTTTCGAAGATTTGTCTTTTTAAGGAGCCTCGGGTAAAAGGCAGTGTCCACGATAAAAATTGTTTTCGAGTTTCCCCCAGAAAACGAAGGTTTAGAGTCTGACTGTTTCATCAGTGAAGAAAGAATCATGAAAAACGCTGCAAAACATACAAAATTAGCACTTCTACTTGAAAGCCACATTTCAGCGGAGGGTCAGTTGCGCGGGCATGGGCCTGAAGTAGACAGCGTGTGCGAATGCGCCCCAATGCAAAAACTTAGCCGCGCTCGCGCTCCAATGCTAATGTAGATGTGGACCAAACTGTTCCTCGGAAAACTCGACCGCGAGCGGAAGGGCTAGCGCGAGCGAACTTCGGAGCCGTATGGAACTCTTTCGGCCTCATTTTCGTTCGTTCTTTCGATCCCAGTTCTCCAATGAGACCCTGAACTTTCGATTTCCGGCCGAAAACCGAGGACGAAACTTATTGTGGACAGTGCCTTTGAGGTTTGGGAGTAACACTTTTTTCGACTTTCAAAGTTCGCAAAGAGGAATGATACCGACCGTTTTCAGTCTTGAAGCCTCTTTCACAGTTTGTCGACCGACGTCGGACGACTATTTTCATGCGAGTAGGAACGGTGGAATCCATTCCGGAAACCTCATACTTGGCCGGAGGGGGGGGGGGGGTTAAGAACCATACCGTTAGTATAAAAAATGATGGCAAAATGAGATCACAATAAGAGGTCAAATTAAAACTGGAGATTATACTGAGGGAGCAAAATGAGACAGGAGATCAAAAAAGAAACTGAATAGTGAGAAACATTTGCGAAAAAACAAATGAGGCAAGATATGAAATGGATATGCAAAAATAAGGCAGGAACACACAAGAAGAGCTTACAATTCACTGGTGATAAAGCATGCAAGACAATAGACGACAGTAGCACGGCCATCGTTAATGACTCTGACATGGAGGAGGAGTCTTGGAAAGGTAAAATGTGTCGCCAAACCGCTCCTGGATATGTCAGCAGCAGCGGTGTTGAGTATTCGATGTCATCGAGGTCATTACAAGCGGACTATCCTGTCAACAAAATGACACTGATGTTCTGGAATTTCGTAATCTAAGATGCATTCTAAGGCGATTTAGAGTTCACAGGTTCGATCCCGTTAAAGGTAAAAATTTCGCGAAGCTGTAAAACGATGGATAGCTGACTGTCACAAAAGAGCGTTGTTCACTGTGATATCTCTTACAATTTCCTTAAAGGCAGTGTACACGATGAAAAAAGTTTTCGAAATTCCACTAGGATTGGGTAGTGGAGGGACACTCTGTAACGTTAATGTCGAAAGAACGCATGTAAGCGAGCCAGGAAGAGCCCCGAAAGAGCCCGAAGTTGCAATTTCGAGCGCATTGAAAACCCCAAAAGCGCATCACACGCCCACCGACGTGAGCTAATGAATGCTCAAGATCGTGAGATGAGCGATGATTTCCAATCATTAGCCCGGTTCTTCCCTTCATTCTCAGCTTCTCTCTTTACTCAGGTCAGCTCGCAAAGATCGGCTGCAAAAGACGGAAGTTACAAGCCTCGGACAACTCGTCCACCATGTTTCCATAGCTCAATCTTTGAGGGACCATACCTGCGTTCACAGAAGGTCTTGTATGATTTCAGAGACACCATTGGAATCAGCATGGGGCCGTTTTCAAGACAGGCGGAAAAACAGAAAAACGATTTTCATCGTGAACACTGCCTTTAAAGGCAGTGTTCAGAAAAGAATCGTTTTTCTGCTTTTCCGCCTATCTTGAGGACAGTCCCATGCTGATTCCAATGATGTTTTTGGAATCGTACAAGACCTTCTAGGAACGGAGTCATGGTCCCTCAAAAATTAAGCTAGGGAAGCATGGTGGACGAGTTGTCCGAGGCTTGTAACTTCCGCCTTTTGCAGCCGATGTATGCGAGCTGACCTGAGTAACGAGAGAAGTTGAGAATAAAGGGAAGAACGGGGCTTTTGATCGGAAACCATCGCTCATCTCACAATCTCGAGCATTCATTTGTTCACTTCGGTGGGCGTGGAAAGTGCATCTGGGGGTGACGAGCTGACGGGTGTCCAACTTTGGGCCCGTAGGGGACCGTTCCGAGCTCATTTTCCCTAGTTTTTTTCAACGTCAGGGTTGCACTAGGCCCCGCAGCTGCCGATCTCCACCAAAAAAAACAGACATGGTTTTTATCTTGGACACTACCTTTAATGAAATCGCCTTTCGTTTTTTACGCCCTCTGGGCACATAGGTGCGGTTGGGGGGCGCGGAACCCACATTTTGAATACGAATGTACGCATGTGAAAACGCTCTCAAAGTTTCATGGATGCAGCTTCAATCCGAACAGCGCTACATAGGACGGTCGGAGCCTGTTTTCATGCCCTGAGGGCACATAGGTGCGGTTGCGGGCGCGGAACCCACATTTTGAATACGAATGTACGCATGTGAAAACGCTCTCAAAGTTTCATGGATGCAGCTTCAATCCGAACAGCGCTACATAGGACGGTCGGAGCCTGTTTTCATGCCCTGAGGGCACATAGGTGCGGTTTAGGCATGAAAACCACATCTAGTAATTGACTATCCGAATGTGAAAACGCAACCAAAGTTTCATGGACGCAGCTTCAAGCCGAACAGCGCTACATAGGGTGGGGTCCATGTAAAAATCGACAGCTGTGAAATATTTACAATTATCGAATTTTTAATTAGGGAGTTTCGCGTTGCTAGAACGTGCGGAAAACCTAGTCACGGACCCAATTAATCAATTTCATTCTTTTACCCGGGTAAAAACGGTCTCTGAAGACCCATTTTTGGGTGTGATACAATCGATTGTATCACACCTAAAAATGGGTCTTCAAAGGCCGTTTTTAACCGGTTAAAAGAATGAAATTGATTACTTGGGTCCGTGACTAGGTTTTCCGCACGTTGTAGCAACGCGAAATTCCCTATTTCAAATTTTGTTAAATACTTGTAAATATTTCACAGCTATCGATTTTTTCATGGACCCCAACCTATGTAGCGCTGCTCGGCTTGAAGCTGCGTCCATGAAACTTTGGGTGCGTTTTCACATTCGGATCGCCAATGATTATATGTGGTTTTCATGTCTGAAACCGCACCTACAATACCGCTCATAGGATTTGGTCAGCAATCGAGCGAGGTCGGGTTTTCGCGTCTTTTTCGTCTTTTTTGTATAACTCGCTTCACAGTCAAATTTGAGCGAAACTAGGGAGATATTCATAATCCAGGCGTGGAGGGCTATCCAATGGTGTAGCTATTGTAAGGATTTCGTTGAGAACCATGGAAATTTCGCAATCAACCAGCTTTCTATATACGGTAGACACAGGGAAACGCAGGTGGAGACGGTAGCGCACCATCCATCACGGTACCGTAATCACAAACCTGGGTGATTACGAAGCTTCTGTAGTTCTCAACGTAATCAACACAAAGGCTAAACCATTGGGTAGCCCTCTACGCGAGGATCACGAATATCTCCCTGGTTTCGCTCAAAGTTGACTTTGAAGCGAGTTATACAGAAAAGACGAAAAAGACGCGAAACCCCGACCTCGCTCGCTTTCTGACCAAATCCTACGAGCGGTATTGTATGTGCCCTCAGGGCATGAAAACAGGCTCTGCCCACCCTATGTAGCGCTGTTCGGATTGAAGCTTTATCCATGAAATTTAGGGTGCGTTTTTACATCTGAACCGCCAATTACTTAATGTGGTTTTTATTCTCGAAACGGCACCTATGTGCCCTCGGGGCACTAATGAACGTTCAGCCATTGAACAAACATTTGGTGCCGTTGTTGTAGGAGAATTGTTTTTGTCTGCTTTCGTGGAAAACATTTACTTATTGCATTATTAGGTATTGATATGGTCTTGAATTGAAAATTCGTTCACTATAAAATGAAAAATTACGAAATGAGGACCTCCCCCCCCTGGTCGTCGCCATCATTTTTCCCAAGGGGGGGGGGGCTGAGCAAATCGCTTGACTTGGGTGGGGGGGGGTCGGACCGGACCAATGTTGGGTTGTATCACACCTCGCGCCGTAGCCTGGTTACGATTCGTGGCCATGGGAAAAAAGTTCGGCCATTGAAAGGCTATTTGCCCTCCCACGGTATCGTGGGAACATTCTTGGAACGCACCCCTGAAAACAGTGAAGCACTCAGAAACTCAACGGGTCCGACCGCAGATTTCTGTCGGGTTGAACCCCTTTCCGTTTTCGCCCTCACTTCTTCCAACTGAGACGACATGGGGAGAAGTAAAATTTATTCTCCCCCCATGTCGTCTCACTTGGGACTACGTGGAGGAACAATGCTAAAGGGTCCGACCCGACAGAAATCTGAGGATGGACCCCGTTCGAGCTGGGGTCGGACCCGGCGAATCTCTGAGCAGTTAGCTAAGTTTGAAACTATCAACATTACAGTTTTTCAAAAGTTCAAAAGAGCAAGATGAACAACACGAACGAGGAGCCAAGCCGAATATTTGCCTTATCACTACTTTCTGCTAAATATTGTTGATATGTTGTTGACATTGTTTTATTGTTATGTGAAATTGCTACCCTGTTGATTATCTTTTGTACGGGTACCTAGACCTCAGTAGTTCCAATGCTAGTGTAATCAATTTATCAATTTAGGTCGGCGTTCACAGATTTTTTCATGTTGCTTTTGACGATTCTTTAATGCAGACTGAAATTGGTTCAATAAAATTACCTCAAGAGAAACTAAAAGAAAACGTGTAAGTCGCCTTACAACTTTGTATTTATAGCCTAGGCCGCTCATTTCAAGGCTGTCGAAGCAAGGCTTATCGGGCTCATCATGTCAAAATCTCCTTATCACTATTTATTCTTGCCATCACCGACCGCTCCGCCGCTTACTCCGCCCGCTCAGGCAGTAACGCCGGCTGAGGGGGCAGGCAATACCGGCTGACTAAACATTGTACCCGGGCATGCTCCGGTAATCACTGCCCTCTCAGCAGGTAAAGGGAGGTCTGCTCACCAGGTATTAGTTGCTTACCGTGTCAATGATATAGATCTGCAGGAGCAGATAAAGCCCCTAGTAGGCCCTTCCTATTCCCCAGCAACATTAACGCTTGCGCTTCATCCCTGAAGCGGTAGACCTAACTTGCTTCAAAATTCATGAACTGACCCGCTGTCACGCCCACCCACGGTCCCAACAAACCGTAAGGGGTGAGTGGTCAATAATCCAAACCGTGTGGATGACCACACGTCCGAACGCCATCACCTGAATCACCACGATGCCCATTTCGCCCGCGTCGTATGTGGCCCTGGTTTGCCTTAGCTGCTCAGTATTGGGCCGATGATATGCATATGCCTGCCCGCTAACCCCGTGAAGCCATGCCCCTCAGGCTCCGTCCATACGTGGCGAGAGCGTGCGATTACGCAAAATCGATGGTCATCGTGGGCACACGATTCGCTAGCCGCTCACAGGCGCTCCTTCTCGCGCGCCCTCGCCCGCTCGCTCTCGCACGCTTACGCCAGCACCACGAAGCAAGCAGCAAGTTTCAAGCTTACTGCTCCATCACTAAAGCAGGTGGCATTAAACCTGTATCAAAACGACTGCCCTTGATTTCCATAAACCCACCGCGGAAGTCGAAAACAGTGGGAAATCATCAGCCGTTGCGCCGACTCGAGCGATTGATCACCCGATCAAACGTTTTCAATCGAATCCACACGAGGTAGGGGTGTTTGCCTGTGTTAATTTGCGGGCTTGGGCTGGTCCAGCGTTGAGGAGCGTCGAGAGGCGCACAACAGCGGGAACGCTCGCTCTCGCCACGTATGGACGCTGCCTCAGCCGACAATGCTATGTATGTCTGCCCGATCAACTGGTGACATGCTCCGCCCCCAAAATAAGCCTGCCCGCTCAGCCGGCGTTATTATCTGAGCGGACTCATCTGACAAGGGAACCACAATACGTCATAGTGACCATTCCAAATTAAATGTACGTTTCTAGAACCATTTTCGGAGGAAAAGTTCGAATATGCCCATCGCAGCTGCCTAGACCCACTCTGAAAAAAGTTATAGGCATTTTTTCTCTGATTTTCGTACTTATTGTACCCTCCAAAAAGCGCATTATTTTTACGAAAATTATTACAATCACTGAAGCTTAAATAAATTTTCATAGTTTTCAAGTACTTTACTAGTCTAATTAAGGAGGAAATTGTCCTGAATGGCGAGGAAGCGACGAGAACGAAGCAAATCCTAGGGTACCAAAAAATATTGGCTTTGGGATGACCCGCGTAACCAATGCGGGTGAGAACCGGGGTAGGATGGTCCCGCCGCGAAGAGATGATGGGAGCCAGGGATGAGCGGAATTTTTTTTCTGAATTGCGGAAATCGGAAATCGGAACGACCTTCGAAAATTCGGAAATCGGAATTCGGAAATCGGAACGCCAAAAACCATCGGAATTCGGAAAACGGAAATCGGAAATACGTTCAGCGAGTTTCTTAATCCCTTTCTTAACTGTGCCCACCAAAAAAACTTGGGAGACGGTCAAAAATCAGGGGCGCGGTCAAATATGCTAAGTCGTCGAAAATCAGGTAGGCCGGGCTCGTAAGGCGTTTCGAGGATAACCGTGGACAAGAGCTGTAACACATTGGGTACCGCGGGACCTCAGGGGCATTACTGGCCGTCCTCCAAAACGATGGTCGGATTTGTTTACCAACAGCCTTGACGAAAGGAGTGAGAGTCTTCGTGTTCCTAGAGCGAGTAGGCTTTTCTGGCCGATTTTGGCGAGCGATAGGGACGAATGGAGACGTTACTGGCGCCAGCTCGACACTGTCGATGATCAGCGGGAGGACATGTAATATAGATGATACCCTTTTGACGGAGCTCGACCCATACGATCTCCCACATCTTCACAATAATGCGTTGGTCACCCGAAAACTCTACCTACGTTTTCAGGCGGATCCAACCTATGAATTAAACCCAAAAAAATGGTGAGTGGTTTTCACCGCGTACTATGCCTTCAAAGCTAGTTCGGATACGATGACGCGTGTTCCTTGCGCTTACTTTTGCTGAAGAGTACTCAAGCCGTAGTGAAAAGCATTCAGCACGCTGACGAAGTGGCGCATGACCCCAGAGGGTGTGTGCAGGATGTATTCAGGACCTCCGTGGGAGTGTGCAGATGAGCGGGATCCCGAGTGAGCGTGCAGATTGTGTACGGGATCACTGGGATTGTGCAGGGGTCATGGAATGTGCGGGGTGAGAGCATACCGATAAACTCATTAGAGATAACAAGACGGTCGCGATAGCCTGGAAATTAAATACATGACGGTCAATTATTTTACCTTGCTCGAAAAAAGAGGCATGCATGAGGCTTGAATGCATTGGGACCAGCGGAACGTCGCAGTGCAACCGAAACTTTTGGTTTTCAAATTTGTTTTTGATGCTTGGCTTTATCCTCCTTTCTCTTAGAAAAAAGTTGGAGATCCAGAAAACAAACAGCTTCTATTGTGGCCACAGAAGCACAGCTTCGCAGATACGGAGGAGAAGCGGCACTCTCCGTCTAAAAAATCGGGCAAGAGGACGAAAAAGGCCATGAAGGCCAAAAAGACGAGGAAAACGGCTAAAGTCTAGCCGAAGAGGCTGGATATGATGACGGAGAGTCCACTATGAGTTTGGATGATCTAGAAGTAGACTACGACTTGCCCTGGCTAATTATTGTTACACTCAGCTCCGGCTTTTTCCATGATTATCGTCACCAAAGATGCATTCTGATTGTTCATCCATTAAATGATCTCGTTGAACCGTATTTCTCTCCTATAGTGAAATTTGTTTGGTTTTCTAAAGCTTTTAGAATTTGTTCGATGGATTTTGCTAATCGACATTAATACATAAGTATTGGTTCCGGCCGTCTTACTGTGTGAAGATGGAGTTTTTCATTGCCAAATATACTTTTAATCATTGTCTTGAAGCAGTAGAATGTGGTATGCTCAAAATAGTCGAGATAAGGTGCTTCAGAAACTTAATTGTTGAAAACTGGAAAAATTAAGTTAGTCGAAAACATGACCATTCGATTATTCGAAAAATCGAGTCAATTCGACTACTCGATTATTCGAAATTTTGAAAAATCGAGTTAGTCGGAAACTCGATTATTCGAAATTTTCAAAAATCGGCTTAGTCGAAAACTCGATTATTCGAAAAAAATTTTCGAGTCGCCGAAGTATACTGCATACTCCCACCCGTGTCCTGCACACTCCCTGCACACTCCCACTAGAGTCCGGCACAGATCCTGCACACTTCCACTGGGGTCCCGCGCACATTTTGCGCGATCTCATTGGGGTCCTGCACGCTTTCTACGGCGTCCCTGATGTCCCCCTATCAAAATTGAAGATTGGTAAGCTCGCAGAGACCTGACGGTTTACTCGCGTAGGGTTGGTAGTGAACTTGCATTCGAAGGTGGTGGTTAACTCACGTCAAAAACCCATTTACTATCAACCCTGGGTTTGCAAAAATGAAGTCGAACCTCGAATTAAACTATCGGAAATCGGAAATCGGAATTCCGCTCATCCCTTATGGGGGCGCCTGCCTCGTCCCTCTGGCACGCCAGCCTTGTCACGGAAGGAAGGCTGGCGTCCTGGTGGAAGTAGGGTTTGCCCCTCTCGAGTATCTGAGAAGGGCACATTTTTTGTTATCACGGTCGTGTTTCCTTCCAATTATTGAGATGCGGGATGACAAAAAAGTACCAGAAAGCCACTGGGGTAACAAAAAATGCCGATTTGCGTAGAGTTTGCTGTAGAAGGTGCATTTACATCCGCGGCATACCAATATACGCCATGCACTACGGTGCCGTCGCGTGGCTTGACGTTGCGCGCGTAGGACACATAGCGACTCCCTGACCTTCTTCGGAACGTTCATGCATGCCGCCCGTGGACGAACAACGCAGCTTTGCCAGCAATAGGCTCATTCCTATGTTGCGGAGTGAACCTCATGAATGCATGCGGATTGCTGGCTGTTTCAGAATTAAAGGCAGGGTCCTCGATAAAATCGGCTGTTGTGCTATCACCGTAGAATGGTAGATCTGATCATCAAAAAAGTGAAAATAAGTGAAAGATTGGAGAAAAAACGCTCAGGAGAAAGTTATGGCTTGGTGTCCTCCCGCCCCCAATTATCGAGATTTGGGTAAAAGCCTGTTTTGTCAACATTTATTTTGCTTCTAAAGTAATTTCTGAACATTTCTGGAGACTACTGATTACTTTAACAGCAAAAGAAATGTCGGATAAGCAAGCATTAATGAAAATCGCGATACATAGGGGGCCGGCCGACACCGGTAATTAGCCGTTATACTTTGTTTTTGAGCGTTTTTCCCGCGAATTTCCGGTTTTTTTCACTTACTTTCACTTTTGTGATGGCCAAATCTACATTCTTATGAAGAGAGCTCAAAAGTCGTTTTTATCGCGAACCCTGCCTTTAAAGATGGTCTGTCAATATTTGCAGCGAGTTTATATCAAAAAGTTTGCTCATTCCGATAACATTCATAGAACAAGAGGAACGAACAATGACGAAGCATTCTAAGATAGTTGTGGAAAGAGGTCGGCAGCTGAGAAGTGTGACGTGTGAGTGCAGTAAGGAAACGATTATGTCGGAAGCAACAAAGCGGAAAATCACCCCCTTGGCATCGCTCCTGCGTAATATACGAGAATGGTTCGGCGATTCATTTTCCTTCCTTACCCAATTGTTTAGTGTCAATGCGTTGTGCAGGCTTTTCACCTCGCAGAGCTCTGTATGCGCCCCTTCGCATATAACGCTACGGGGACGAGTTTGAGCAGTAAGCAGGGCGATGTGAAAAGTGGGTGCAGAGAGTCGTAGAAATCGGCTGAAGCATCAGAAAGAGTGCTCAAGTCCTCTCGAGAAGTGCTTGGTGTGCAAGCAGGTGCTTCAAGCGCTTTATATTATTCTCACATTCCCCAACATCCATTTTCTGAATTTCTTGCTAACAGGAAAAGCTATTCAAGTATTCACACTGCTCAATGCTCCTGCAATCTATTCGGAGCTATTAGGTGGATGCTTTGTTACCAGTCGCAGACACTATAATCGGGCTCAAACATATTCAACTAGCCAACCAAAAGGTGTGAATATCCTTGCCACTGAGAATTCCAACACTGACTACTACACTGTATACATAATATCACACAGTGCTAAATAATATCATTTGAGATCCCTCGCTAGCAGATATTATGTTTTTCAGGCATGTGTTACAGTTTTGCAGACATGTTGTGTAGACGCGCAAAACCCCAATCGGGGATCCCTTTTTATGTTGGTCTGTTTGCACCTTGAAATAGTGCTCAACACGGGAGAGGGACTCTAGGATAAAACCAGTGATCACTGGTGTAATTATAAACTCGTTAACGCCGTTCGCAACTCAGCTCGCTCGCCAGAAGGCCCCTCCCACCGAGAGAGAGGGAGCAGACAGCCAAGACAGCGCGGCGATTTCTGTGCGGCGAGTTATGCAGGCTCAATTGCTGCCTCTCGGATTATAATTGGACTACAGACGGTAACCGATCCATTGCCAGTATAGGATTGACAGCACATGTCTATTAGAATAGCATTCAATGGATTTTACATGTGCAGTACCATTAAATTACTTAAAGGCACAGTCCAACCTCCGAGTTAATTTTTGATATTTTGGTCCGGTCGCCGTATATAGCAACCCTGCCAAGCGCGAAATCTCAATTCGCTCAAATAAACGAGAAAAGGCTAGGAAAAAATCGGCCACGCCCCCTTGGAAGAAAAAATGGGTTACGCCCACTGGCAGGTTTCCGACCTTAATAGGGAAGAGGCGCGCAAATGATTTTATTCAAAATCTATGTATTTCTTTTTGTTTTCAGTCTGGCTTAGAATTGTGACCTTATTTAGAATGATGGCTGCGAATAACGAGAAAATACAGGCCCGAGACAACTCGTCCGCGACCTTCTACCAGTTGAAATTCCACATTTTGGAGGAGCCGTAACTCAGTTCGTAGTGAGTTCTGAGCGAATCTGGAGACACCTCTGAGAGAATCCCCCGCGATCGTTCACGGATAGAATCCCCTCGGTTTCTGGTAGGGGCCGAGAGGATACTAGCATGGGGCTATCGCGGAAAGATCGCGAGAATCTGTCAGTCTCAAACCGAGAGCGTACCGCGTTCGTTCATCGATGCTCTATAGCGGAACCGCGAGGAATCGTGTCTGGGCCTATCACGGAACGATCGCGAGATTCTACCAGCTTCAACCTGAGGGCAAATCGTGTATATAAATTGATCTATTCGGGTTGTTACATCGCGGAACCGCGATGAACCGAGCCCGGAACTATCGCGGGACGGTCGCGAGATCCTGCCACCCTCCACCCTTGATCGTACCGCATTCATGCCCTCTCGATGTTTCACCCGAGCGAGTGTTGCCTATCAGGTCAGCACGAAGCTATAAGGTATTGCCCTTTCCGTATTCCGCGCTGCTTTACAAATCTGCACATCATGAGAACGCGGAACCGGGGGGAAACGATCACGGTACCGTCGCGGATCGCGAGTACACCACGGTACTAGCGCGGTAAACCTTTCAACGATCGCGGTACCACCACGGTACGAGAGCGAGAATGCCAACGGATGAGTCAATTGGGTAACTATCGCGGAACGAACGCGGATCGCGGGACTAGGGGGAGACGAACACGGAACTATCGCGGATCACGGGAGCATCACGGTACTAGCGCGAAAGATTCTCTCAGAGACCGTTGTGATCAGCGTGAAGTTTTCTCCAAGATAGGCAAAAAAACGGAAAATCGATTCCGAGCTTGGACTGTGGCTTTGAAAGGCAGTGTTCACGATAATCTTCGGTCCCGGGTAGAAGTGAAATGACGAAGAAATCGAGAAAAACGCACCTGAAGGGCACGAAATTCTCAAATCTCACCCGCCTCTTTGCTCTCACAGGAACTATTCGTCGTGACAATGAAATCTTTTGTGGAATCGTCTTTTGCAATTCTCTACTCTCTGCTGCTTCTTACTTTCCTTCAGACCCAAACCAACACTGCTTTGCCTCAAATATTCTTCAATTTTTGATTAGCCCCATTTATACCTGTGACAACCACCGTGAACATGTTCATCCAATCGGACAACTAGTCCAGGCCAGAGAATTTTTAGACGTTTTAGCGCGTTTCTCGCTGTTTCTCCGTATTTTTGGTAACACTTGGTTGTCAACGCATCGTTTTGAAGGGAAACCTCGGGAACGAAAATCATCGTGAAAACTGATTTTGAAGGCATCGTGGAAATCACCTTCAATTGTTCCGTGTACAATCAAACATTGCGGGCTAGCTGACATCTTCTACAAAATGTGAGGCTCTGGAAATGCGCCCTTAAAAGTTATGATCACCTAAAAACTGCTGTGGGGTTGATCATCTAGCACTTCTGGGTCGATCATCTAGCCTTTTTTTCATGGAATGTTGATGCTACCGTTAAACAACATGAAAAGCAATTACGGCGCGAAATACACATGCAGGAAAACTTTGAAATTTACAGTGATTAGGTCTCCAGATGCAGAAAAACTTCAAAAGCGATTTTGGCGCAAACTTCGAACGCGTCTTTACAGTGTATTCAAACTGGTTTTTTTATAATTGAAAGGTTTTCAAGGGCTCCTTCGGCACTCTTGTTCACCAAAAAAGGAAAGCTTTGCAAAAACACGAAAAAAATTATACACGGTTTTCTGAGCATAGGATCACTTTAAATATTTGAAAACAGAATATTTTTGCAAGCACAAGTGCAGCAGAAGTGACGGCATGTGGATCGAATCCACACCGCGGGTGTGGCTAAGGAGCAGTTCGGCTGGCACATACGACGCGCGCGACGGTAAAACGCTGTGCGCGCTCATCGTCCTTGGGGCGCGTTAATCAAGAGCTCTCAAAAAAGTTGCGAATTCCATTGAAACGATGTTATGTACGAGAAGCATTGCGTCTAAAAAAGCACATTATAAACAAAAAGCATGAATGAAACGCAAAAAATGATAAAGGGGGACGGCTACAGTGGGACAACGACTACTTTTTTCGAAGGTCTTCGGTTAACGCGCCCCAAGGACGATGAGCGCGCACAGCGTTTTTCCGTCGCGCGTCACGTGTGCTAGCCGAACTGCTCCTTAGCCACACCCGCGGTGTGGATTCGATCCACATGCCGAAGTGACATCCTCGGGATATCCTAGCACCTTCATTACAGTTTGATAAAACGGCCTACGATTATCGCATACCCACCTGATGTTATTTTATTCAAATTCTTATCGTTTATTACTATTAAAGATCTGGTGCCGTTTTTCATCCATATCCATTCGAGTTTCGTTGCCTTCTTCTAATATTGATTGGTATTAGAACAAGGCAACGCAACTCGAATGGATATGGATAAAAACGGCACCAGATCTTTAATAGTAATAAGCAATAAGAATTTGAATAAAATAACATCAGGTGGGGGGGTAGGACATATGGCGCGGCCCTTCGTATGACAGCCGAACAGAGCGCGCAATTGCCACCCGAGCGCTACCGTAAACTCGCCGCGCCATCGCGCAGCGGCCAGTCTTGCGACCCAGCATGGACTGGCCCATCTAGAGACATGGGCGCGTCACTAGATGATTCAAACGGTGACCCATCAGTTATCGATGTCTGATGATTTCTCTAATCCTCTTCGAAGATGGGCTCTCCATAGTTGGCACAGCGCCATTTCCTTGATTTCGCGTAGGAAAAGAACGCGAAATATGATTCTATGCTAGTTTTTGGCTTACAGTTGATTGGTTTCGGTCAGAATAAGCCTAAACTTCTGCAAATATTTTAATTTCTACCTGAGGATTCTGTGCTTTATTTTCTGCCATCTTTACTTTTCTTTTATTACATCTTTACTTTTATTACACGCGCAAGCGCATGTGGCAACAACACAACATGTAATCAAAACCCAACAAAAACCAATCGGACGTTTGCCCAGAATGTGGATGCCACGGCCACGATACGGCACATTTGTTTGATTGTCCGGAGAGACCAACCACGCTGACCACAATGGACCTATGGACGAATCCATTATTGGTCGCCCAGTTCCTCAACCTATCACAGTACCCTCGACGTGGCTGCAAAGAAGAAGAAGAAAAACCAACAAATTTGCAGCTTCTTACGTTACAAGATAGACAACTGAAAGGGAATCTGTTACTCTACGATGTAGGTAACGACTAACGTCTCTTCTAAAAAGCGCGAATTTATCAGATATACTAATTACTCTACTCATATTTGCATACTCCACCCCGGCGCGAAAGGTGAAAGGCGCACCCTCCTAGACGAGGAGTGTGAAGGCACGCCCCATAATTGCGTTGCGGCGAACTACTCGCTGAGCGGATTGTGCGATAGATTCTGAGTCGAGGGAGATAATTATGCCTTCTGGTAATCTGAGTCCAGGCGCGAACCATCACTAATTACAGTACCACTAATTGATTTTATCCCAAAGTTGCGCACCCGGGTCTATCATGTGAAAATCTCCCTATCTCTGCTATATTTTGCCATGACCGACCGCTTAAAAAAATGAACTCGTCTTGGGTTTATGTGTAATTTTATTTTTCAAACATTTTTAGAGTTCACCCACCACGAGCTATAGGAGTCGAAAAAAGTTTGCACCAGAACCATTTTTT
Organism: Aplectana chamaeleonis; assembly: GCA_029168955.1. NCBI lineage: Eukaryota > Metazoa > Nematoda > Chromadorea > Rhabditida > Cosmocercidae > Aplectana > Aplectana chamaeleonis. The sequence continues at coordinate 73,594 of JAPDOI010001445.1, forward strand.
ATAGTTTCCCACCCAGTGGACAAATTTGGAACAAAGTTGGGTGATCGAAATTTATTCGACCCGGGCTGGACGACGATTTTTGTGTAATTGCCGGGTGTCCAAGTCTCGACAATGCAGTTGGCTGTGGACCTGCAGAAGTAGTATGTTATAAAGAAGCTTACCAGCATACAGCACCGACCAAAGTCCAGAGATAGCTTTGCAAAGGGAATGCAGCCACTCAGAATCGCTTCTAGAGACAAGAGGGTTTTGGAAGCCAATCGCAACAAACCACACCGGCAATTCTGTGCCCCAAACCTCCATTTTCAAGCAGGACCAGTTTTTGTCGGTCCTCTGTCGAAGAATACGCTTGCACCGAAAATTTCATTAGTCACTGTCCACACCCTGCTCCAAAATCAAGGCAAAAAGAGACTGCAGAAAAGCTCGAGGTATGTGCATTTTTTTGAAAGAGGACCGAAAAAAGCTGATCCAGCCCAAAAATGATGGTTTAGAGTTGTAAACTCGCCTAAGTAGCAGCTTCTGGAAGCCTACGTTATTCAGAAGCGATTTCGCGTGACTGCATCTCTTAAACAAAGCAATTTCTAAGGTTGATTTTGAATAAATTCGAGCACCCTTTTGCGTACTTTGAAATGTTCCAAGCAGAGCACGATAGGTATTTCGCGCTGCAATACCGGTTGTCTGCAAATGCGGATTGGAGTTTCACCCTGGTACGAACCAGGACGGACGACAGATGATGGGCCGGACGTGGTCACCCCTTCTCTCCTTCCATCTCTTTCTGTCTCTAAGTTTGGATAAGCCCCTGTTCCATGTGTAACATTTTTCTTGCGTAAAGTCTGATACGAGACTATGGTCATTTAACTGCTGACGTCAAAAACCAAAAAAAAAACTATATTTCGGTGAAATCTTTCGGATATGTACCTTTGAACAGCACACGTTTGATTTTGAAAACAAAAATGGAAAACCCAGTAGACTTTTAACAAAATCAGTGAGAAATTCAACCGATTTCCCTTTTGCCCTTTGAAGTGTTAACGTGGACACTTCCGAAGATTTCGTAACAGCCTAGAACGTAATAATCCACAATGTTTCAAATCAGCGCTGTAAACTAAGAAAAGATTCTGAGGTTTTTGAAGCAATAAGTTTACTCAAGAGATTAGCCAGTCGACACCTTGCTGGATAACAAAAGAATGGCGTTGGTTGGAATACTAACATGGGCTAGCCAACAGCTATTGAAGATTGTCTATAGCACGCAAATAGCTCCACCCACTCCCCGCTACTCGGTGTTCCTGAGACATTTGTTGCTTATATGTGCGTTGTCATGATGCTTCGCACATGCCCAGAAGTAGTGTTCGCAATAAAACTTCGAAGAAAAATTGGAACGAAGAACATTCTTGAGCGTTAGCGAGAAGGGTGACATTTTTCGCTTCGCCTAGACACATTTGAATAATGGAGAACAACCTGCTTCCCACTTTGTCGCTAACATTTTCTGGAATTAAAAAAAAACGCTTCCCGTTAGTCGTACCCAGTGACGGAAGGATCAGAAGGCCTTATTGAAAATTAGAAGACTCCCATACCTTCAAGAGATTTGCAATTTTTCTGGATGAATCTAATGTAATCATTAGCTTAGAGGCCGCGTCCACGATAAAGACTATCTTCGAGTTTTCACCAAGTGTCGAAAGGACTGCGGAGCAGTGCAACAACCACGTTCAAAAAACCGATTTGAGCAAACCCTAATTGGCCCTATACGGTCCTAAAGTTGACTGCACGAGCGCACGAGATCCAGTTTACACAACAGCCATCCATCGAGGTGAAGATATGAGGAGGAAGGATAAGATATCAAAAGGCTTCAAGGGGCAAATCCAATATGTTTACTTCGATCATGGCTGTTGTGTAAAATGGGCTTCGTGCGCTCGCGCAATCAACTTTAGGGCCGTATAAGGCCAAGTGGGGCTCGCTCAAAGCCGTTTTTTCGACGTGGTTGTTGCAATGGTCAGCAGTTCTTTCGATTCCCTGTGGAAAATCAAAGATAGTTTCCATCGTAGACACTGTACTTTGACCGAATCCAATGATTCGAAAAAATCATTAGACTGAAAAAGTCGACATTGAATTAATCGAAAAGTCGAATATTCAAAAAAGGCGCATTGCCGAGTTATTCGAAAAACGAATATTCGAAAAAAGCCAATTCCAGAATTATTCAAAAACCCGAATATTCCAAAAGTTTAAAATCCCGAGTCATTCGAAACTCCCGAATACTCGAAAAGTTCAAAATCCCAAATTATTCGAAAAGTCGAATATTCGATAATCTACGAAGACATTCGAATGAATTCGATAGTCTAATTTTTCGTATGAATAGGAGAGCAGCGACACATCAGACGGGGAAACCGACGGATCTCCGTGATCTGAGGAACTGATCAAGATGAGCCGGAGCTTTAGCCAGAACTGGAAGACTCATATTACCCGATGCGTTATATTGTGTAGTTATTACTTACTCACTTGACTTAATCGGTTGGCTTCCCCTGATGCGGTCATTTTGCATCTCCACCGAGGTAAGCCGTCCTGGTAGTCATCAGTGTCTATTTGTCACGGTCCTCAGCCACAATTTGAACACAATTCATCCATTGGACGCTATTCCACTAAATAAAACATCGCAACTGAATCGCCTTCCATTGCCGAGTGATTTCAAATCCTCCTTCACCACATCCGTCCAAAACTTTCGCCTAGGTCCGGGCGGCAGTTTCCAGACAGGATTCGGAAGCAGCCTTCGATCGTGTTGACCAAGACGATCTGACGGTCTTCTTAAAATCAGTAAGAGAAAAAACAAAGACAACCTTCCGTTTCCGCTTGAGATGGCGTTGGGAGATGCTGGCACCTCCCTCGTGTCATGCGTTGATGTACTGCATCGATTTCCTTGTAAAGGTCTTCGTTATGGCATACACGCGGCCAGAAATATCTAAGCAAAAGTCTAAACAGCTTCCTATCCGTGCGATTCAACCTTTCCATCTACGTGTTCGGTGCTGCCCACGTCTTCTATCCGTACATCACGACAGGGCGATTAGCGGATAGGTAGACGCGCAACTTGACCTCCTACGCGATGGTGGTAGAACACAAACACTAGGTCAGAGAATCGAATGCAGAAATAGCCTTCGCACATCGTTGTTGAATATCCGCTGCATAACTACCATCGCTCTTCAGCAATTATCCCAAATAACAGAAATCATCCATCAGTTCGATACGTTGTCAGTCCACACAAACTCCCGTTGAAGGCCTCGGAGAGACCCACATCTGCTTGCATTTGTCAGAACGAAGACGAAGTCTATAGGCTGCTGCTAACTATACTTGGGCAAATTGAAATTATTTTCGAATGATCGACTTTTCGAATTAATCAAAAATCAGACTTTTTCAAATGATCGACTTTTCGACTTATCCGAAAATCGCCTTTTTTCGAATGATCGACTTCTCGACTTATCCGAAACTCACCCTTTTTCGAATGGTCGACTTCTCGACTTATCCGAAAATCGCCTTTTTTCGAATGATCGACTTTTCGATTAAAAAGTCGACTTTTTCAATCGCCTTAAAAATAGTATACCCTTCCATTTAGCGATTCGAACGGTATACGAAGACGTGACAGCCCTATTGAGTTTTTCTTTCCCGAAAAAGCTCCGTTCAGACTTGGTCGAAAAACTGACTGAGTCCTAAGGCCGGATTCATCATTGCGTTAGGCCCGGGTTTGTCGATTTGGGGTCGGTTTCGCTTGTGCACACGCGCGCTGATGCTGGCTCGTAACCCAACCCAAATCCACAAACCCACAGTTGATGCAATGATGAATCTGGCCTCTATTGAGTCCGGGGCGGAAAAACCGACTTGGTGTGCATTGGTCCTGCCCGTGTGCGCGCGTAGAACACCAGTATTGACTGGGTGGATTGCGAACGCAAGTCTTACTTAGGGGAAATCTTTGGATAAAAATGAAAGAATCGATGAATTTGGAAGCTGGCTTCAGAGTCTAGCGGCTACTGTCCAACGGGACAACGAATGGGACGTGAAACTTAAAAACCAAAGCGAGTTTCTTGAGTTCACCCAGGTATGGGGCAATGAAGGTACTCTCGTTTTCTGAACCAAATTCCAGTCCGCATTTGCGGACTACAGCTATTGCATTATGCGACACGTGATAATCGTGCTGGGACCGCTTGGTCCCAGCAAGATTATCACGTGCCGCATGATGCAACAACCGTAGTCCGCAATTTTGGACCGGAATCGGGCCCAGAGGACGACAGTACAGTCCGCACGGATCGTGCTGATATTTGGCGTTCCCTATCGAAGGCCGGCGCAAACTAGGTGCCATATGTTGTATAGAAGGTGCACACCCCCGCCGCTTCGCGGCGTGCTGGTAGGCGTGCCTCGCGATGTGTTCGTTATTTGACCAGATTTTGGATTAAAGATAATGACGTGGAAAAATTATGCTACAAAACCCTATGCGAACAGTCTCGGGAGAACTCTTGAAAAACCACTCCATCTTCGTCAGCCCCCTCCCCCTCTGACCTCTTAAATTTCTCCGGAACTGTGCGCTCACAACTCAACCACATGCCTTTGGCTAGTTTTCCAAGGTTCTTCTAGAAATACGACCCTTGAACAACAGCGGTCATCTCGGATCACCTCATTCCCATATCATACAGTTTCACCGGCGTTTGGCGCAGTGCTAGTTTCGTCCCACACTTTCATCGGCGCTGTACGCGCTCCCAGCTGGGCTCCGCACCCTTTCCCTGTGCCTGACGCATTCCCAGTTGGGTGCCACACACTTCCATCGACGCACGGCGCACCCCAGTCGGGTCATGCGCACGTTCTGAACACCTTCCCAGCGCTCGGCGCACTCCTAGTTGAGACCCAACACACTTTACCCGCCGCCTGTCGCACTCCCAGTTGGGTCTCGCACACTTTCAACAGCGCTCTGCGCTCTCCCAGCTGGATCATTCACCCTTTCTCCAGCACTTGGCGCGCTCCCATTTGGGTCCCACACACTCTCTTTGGCGCGGGACGCACCCAGATTATGACCCGCACACTTACCTCGGCTCTTGGCGCAGTCACACTTAGGTCTCACACACCTTACCCGGCGCTTGGCGCACTTCCAGTATAAGTTGGAGTATACTATACCCCACGCCGGAGCTGGAGTATGCGGTTTACACCGGCTCGTATGCTCCTCAAAAACGTGACTCATGGCTGACTCGCCCTTGCCATTCAACCAAATCAACTGGAACGCAACTCTTGCGAGGCCTTACAAAAGAGATTTTTCGCCTATTTCTTTCTGGTTCCCATTCCTTTACAGCACGTGCTGCCTCTATGTTTACAAATTTTATGACAATGGCTTTTTGTATTGCCCCTTTACTACATTTTCTCTTTTTCTCCCTTGAAACTGGAAAATCCTCGCTGCGTAATGTGACGATTTTTCTCTTCGATGATCAGCATATTTCACTCGCAGTTTTCCCATTTTACTTCCATTCCCACATCTGTATTTAGAATTTCTGGAGGCAGCGTCCACAATCGAAACAGTCTTCGGATTTTCAACATAAATCGAAAGGCCCGGAACTCACTGCATCAATAATGCTAGAAAGGCGGCTAAGAACGAGCACGAACGAGTTCTGAACGGCCCTAAAGGCAGTGTCCACGATAAAAACCATGTCTGGTTTTTTGGTGGAGATCGGCAGCTGCGGCGCCTAGCGCAACCCTAAAGTTGAAAAAACTAAGAAAAGTTAGCACGGCACGGTCCCTATGGCCCCAAAGTTGGACACCCGTCAGCTCGTCACACCCCAGATGCACTTTCCACGCCCACCGACGTGAACAAAGGAATGCTCGAGATCGTGAGATGAGCGATGATTTCCAATCATTAGCCCCGTGCTTCCCTTCATTCTCAACTTCTCTCTGTACTCAGGTCAGCTCGCATACATCGGCTGCAAAAGACCGAAGTTACAAGCCTCGGACAACTCGTCCACCACGCTTCCCTAGCTCAATTTTTGAGGGACCATGACTCCGTTCCTACAAGGTATTGTACGATTCCAAAAAATCACTGGAATCAGCATGTGACCGTCTTTAAGATAGGCGAAAAAGCAGAGAAACGATTCTTATCGTGAACACTGCCTTTAAACCTGAGTGTTCCGCTCACGCCGTGCCCACTCCTTCAACGGCTACCGATAAAAGTGTACAACTGAGAACCCGACTTTAGGAAGGCAACCAATTATCAAATGGGGTAAGCTTCGATAAGCGGAGTAGATTATAACCTCTTAAAAGTATGTTGCTTCCCTAAAGTCGGTTATTCAGTTGTCGACGGATCGGTAGCGGTTGAAAGGAGTGGGCGCGGCGTGAGCGGAACACTCAAGTATGTGACGTGTAGGGCTGTTTTGTGCTCGTTCTTAGCAATTTTTCAAAATTGTTGGTGAAATTAGTCTCTAACCTGTCGATTTCAGGTGAAGCCTGATTTCATCGTAGACATTGCCTCTAAGTCAATATCAATTTATAGTGCGTTGCGCACATTTAAAAATAAGAAACAACTCATTAGATAGTAGAAAAAGTACAACAAAGAAGTTTGACTGCGGCTACACAAATTTTGCATAGATTACGCGCAAAGTCGATAAGTGTGTCAAGATGGAGTAGCTGGGATTTCCAACATCTTTCTCAGTAACTAGGAATTCTTGAGACAGCGGTGAAATTTTCGAATATGTAAGTCGGATATTTCTCTTTTCGAATGATCGACTTCTCGACTTATCTGAAAATCGCCTTTTTTGGAATGATCGACTTTTCGATTTAGCCGGAATTTCCACTTTTCGAATAGTCGACTAAGTCGATTTAATCGAAGTCGGCTTTTTCAATCGGATGATGATTCGATCATTCGATTCGGCCCAAGTATACTGCATACTTCGAAACGAAGTTTGCAATCCTTTGCAGTTTTGTATTGTTTTCTGCGAATAAAACGATGGCGCCGACGTACTCCAATTCGACAAGGGAGCCTCTTGATGGTGTCAGTGTCACGTCCGCAAGGAACTTATGTCATTAGCAGTCGAATTGAATAGAAAAGGTCCTGCTACAGCTCATTTCCTTACTCCTGTTTTGACCTTGAAAGCTTACGTAAATCCGGCAGGTGTTTGAACTGCTGCTGTTGTTCTTTTGTTCATGTCCTCGATCAGTCGAACATACTTTTTCGGCTCCCAGGGCGTTGAACAATCGATCACAATGAGGACAGTCGAAAGCCTCTTCAAAGTCTAAGAAAGCAAGCTGTAATGGTTTCGAATACCGCTGCCACAATTCAATTACTCTTCTCACGATGAACAGTGGGTCGATGGTCGATCATCCAGGTCGAAAACCGGCTTGCTCCTCTCTGGTCGTTTAATCACGAGTTTTAATGAATCGCTCAAAAATTATACGTTCCGAAAACTTGTACATGACACGCAGTAGAGAAACCTCCTTTAGCTTTTGGATTCCGGGACGGATAACTTCTTGTGAAGAGGTACGATGATCGCATGTTTCCACGAATCGGGTATCTCCATATGGCATGGATGGTGTTGGTCATATCACGAATTTTCAGACGGAGGAAGAGCTTTCAGCATTTCATCAGTGATTGTTGTCATCTCCACCTGCCTTTCCGTTCTTCATTTTCCGGACACAATCCAAAACTTCAGACTCAGTCGGCGGTTCCTCACTGACATCGTAATGTGCTCTCTGAATATGCGGGAGCCGGGAGCTCAGGTACTGATGGCGCTGGACGATTCAGTTGTAAACTGAAGTACTTCTTCAATATTGGCAGCGTCGCATCACCGACTGCAACTCCAATGGCATCTTGCCGCTATACTGTCGTAAGAACGCGTAGGCTTTCCTCGGATTCTTCTCCAAGCCTTCTCGAACTCCTTAAAGGCAGTGTTCACGATAAAAATCGTTCTTCTGTTTTTTACCCTATCTTGAAAGCGGCCTCATGCTGACTCCAATGATGTCTCTGAAATCGTACAAGACCTTCTGGAAACGGAGTTATGGTCCCTCAAAGATTGAGCTAAGGAAACATGGTGGACGAGTTGTTCGAGGCTTGCAACTTCCGTCTTTTGCAGCCGATGTATGCGAGCTGACCTGAGTAAAGAGAGAAGTTGAGAATGAAGGGAAGAACGGGGCTAGTGATTGGAAATCATCGCTCATCTCACGATCTCGAGCATTCATTTGTTTACGTCGGTGGGCGTGTGATGCGCCTTTGGGTTTGCCTTGCGCTCGAAACGGCAACTTCAGGCTCTTTTAGAGCTTTTCCTGGCTCGTTTTCATGCGTTCTTTCGACGTCAGCGTTACAGTGTGCCCCTCCACTACCCATTCCCAGTGGAAAATGAAACACATTTTTTATCGTGAACACTGCCTTTAAGGTGCGTCCGAATGAGACTGGCTGTAAGACTACGAACGAGGCCGGCACCGGCTGGCAGCAAGCACTGCGCCGATCAATCAGTGGGAGAGGGGACGGCCGTCGTTGAAATCCAACACTCGTCCGAGGGCGACACATGCGACGGCCGCCTGCCAAGCACGCCCACCGCGTGGGTCGCCATTCTCATTCGGGCACACTTTAGCTCTACACGTCCACTCTCGTTCGCGGTCGCCTTGAAGCTGCCGACGCAACTTTGACGCTTCTCCTCCACGATGTTTGCTGCAGTTCGGAGAGCACATATTCTGTTGTAAGTAGATGTTGTTTTCTCTGAGACGTAGGCAAACTTCTTCTTGGGCTGTACAGCCGGCGGTGCCTCTTTAGAAGCGTCCTGGATGCACTTGACAAAAGAGTCCGCGTCGCAAAGTTTCTTCTTTGACTGCACTCCAATCTGAATAGAAACACGTTGTCGGAATTTCCTTCTGCATCCCTCATCTCCGAGACTTGCAATGTCCATCCTCTGGAGAGGCCTAGCCCCTCGCTTCCTCTCATGAATCCTCGCAGTGAAGTTCAACAGAACTGAATCGAATGCGACATCCCACACAGCTCAAGATCTTCGAATGTCCGATACTGGAATATTCCTCGTCAGAACATAGTCAAGTTGTAGTCTCAAAGTTGTCATCTTCCGCTTCCGCTGCTCTTCTGGAGATAGCTGGGTTGGTCCCTGCCACGTAAGCTGATGGCGGCAATTATTCCTCTCGAATGTCAATGCAAGAATTAAACCACTGCGTTCACAGAAGCCGACAAAGCGGTAGTCATTGTCTGATGTTTGCTCCACTGGGTAGAACCTTTTACCGAGTATTTCGGATTACCGATCAAGTCCCATCTTCGCGTTTGCGTCTACTTCCACGACAATAGCATGTTGACAAGGTATCCTGGCTAGCAGCGTATTGAGTTCCTCGTAGAAGGCATCCTTGAAATTGTCTTCAGCGGTTTCGGTGGGCGCATGAGCACTCACTATCCACAGATTCTCTGTGATCCCGCAGTCGCACCGACGTTGAGCCGAATTCCTCAATCATACCATTGTAGTCCTTCCTTACAGCTATCGCACAGCCTCCCACTCTCCTATCATCAGCGATACCGCAGTATTTGGCGTACTCTCCGACGTTGATCACGGGTCCATCCTTGAGGAGAGTTGCCTGCAAAGCAGAAAACGGTGCATGGAAATAACTCAGAAGATGGACGGCGCAGACTGTTAGATACCCCTCGACAATGACCGGCAGTTCAGGGTGGCGAAATTGTGGCTTGTGGCCAAAGGCTCCATAACTCCCTAGGTACAAGACCTAGACTTTTGAGGACTAGAGGCTTTTATGCAATGTATGAGATGCTTTTGTGAGATAGTTGTGCGCGCTATATTGCTCGCACTTTCCCCGTGTATACTCAAACGTATGCTAGGTCTAGTAGAAGCAGGGGCACCAACGAGCAGGTACTAACAGACTTGTACTATGCTTCTCTGAGCCAAATTTCGGTCTGCAATCGGGTCTCGACACGCTTTGCGGCAGCACGCGCTCGAGTCGGTAGAGTTTCCAGCGCCGAAGCCGACTCGATGTAGCTTTTTTATACTATTTCACCAATTTTTTTTCAGTTTCTAGTTTCCAAAACCCACCTAGAGTCAACAGATCGGCGGGTACGGCGCTGGAAACCCTTCCGACTCGGAAGGGTGCGGCCGCAAAGCGTGTCGAGACGCAATTGCGGACCGGAATTTGACCCAGATAAGCACAGTACATCCATACTTTTGAACAGAAGCTAATTGTGAAACCGGTGCCCGAGTTATTATTTTGTACTTAGTTCCTATTGGAATCAAAGGCAGTGTTCACGATAATGTTCAATTCTGAGATTATTCGCTATATTGATTAAAGGCAGTGTCCACGATAAAAACCATGTCTGATTTTTTGTTGGAGATCGGCAGCTGCGTGGCCTAGGGCAACCCTAAAGTTGAAAAAACTAAGAAAAATGAGCTCGGAACGGTCCCCTATGGCCCCAAAGTTCGACACCCGTCAGCTCGTCATCCCCAGATGCACTTTCCACGCCCACTGACGTGAATAAATGAATGCTCGAGAATGTGAGATGAGCGGTAGTTGCCGAACGATAGCCCCGTTCTTCCCTTTATTCCCAACTTCTCTCTTTACTCAGGTCAGCTCGCATACATCGGCTGCAAAAGACGGAAATTACAAGCCTCGGACAACTCGTCCACCATGCTTCCTTTGCTCAATATTTGAGGGACCTTAACTCCGTTCCCAGAAGGTCTTGTACGACCCAAAAAACATCATCGGAATCAGCATGAGACCGTCTTTAAGATGGGTAGAAAAGCAGAAAAACGATTCTTATCGTGAACAAGGCCTTTAATGCGTTTCTCGCCGTTTCTTCGTAATTTTGCTAACACTTGGAGGCCAATGCATTGTTTTACGTGAAAAACTCGGGAACGAAAATCATCGTGAACACTGCCTTTAAATGATGAGAACCAGTTGTTTGCATTATTTATCGCATATACGTAATAATTCGAATATTTTTCTGATAGAGCCAACCTTCTCGTGCATAGTATGTTTGCTTCCCTATTCGACAGTTTAGTTCAATCCCAAGAGGCTGATAGAATATGCTAGCTGAAGTAATTCTGCTTTTTTTAGAAAGTAGAGGAAATGGCGAAATGTTTTTTTTTACTTACTCGAAAAGTCGAGTAAAAAAGTCAAAAAATTATCCGACAGTCGATTGAAAAATTCGACTTTTTACTCGATTATTCGAGAATCGAAATTTGTCGAAAATCGAAATAGAAATTTAGTCGAAATTTATTCGATTAGTAGGAGTATTCGGAAAAATCCGATTTCCGATTAATTCGAAAAATCGAATATTCGAAAAGAGCCTAATTCCAAATAACTGGAAAAGTCGAATAATCGAAATGTTCGAAATCCCGAACTATTCGCAAAGGCGAGTACTCGAAAAAAAATCTGAAAATCTTAAAGTATGGTAGTTGCTTGGCGATTATTTGAAGTGGTTTGGATCGGCACGAATTCGTATTATCCAACGGTCTATTAGAGGTGTTTGCAAGACGCACAACACGCAATGCGATGTTATCGTGATCTATTGCTCTCCAGTTTCTCAAAACAACAACTAAAGCATCATTAATCATTCTTTCGCTTCTCCCTCTCTCCATGTTAGCGAAAAATAGGCAGAGAAAAAATTCATTTATTAGATGCATGCTTGAAGGTGTATTGAAGAAATCGGATGTAAAAAACATGTTATCCAATTCTATCACAACTTGTTGTTCTGAATACGATCCTGCACCATTAATATGCTTCTGCGGGCGAAAGTATGTACGAGGACAGCTTGATCGAACACTTGAAGACGACACAAGGTATCCTGTTTATCTGAGCCAAATTTACTCTATTCCCTCGCGCGCTTGTGCGGAGCGATGGTAGAGACAACGAGTAAGTGTGGGGAGAAGCAGACGCAGCGTACGCGCGCCGACGCACGCGATGAACGGAAACAAGTTTCACTCGGAAACAGAGGACAGCTTAATCGAACACTTGAAGGCACAGAATGCCCATCGTTTCCATTTTGAGAGTTATCTCAAAGAGAATCGCACGCTGATCACAAGGATATCTCTGAAATCGTTCAACACCCCCTGCAAACGGAGTTATGGCTCCACAAATGTGCCTGTAATTCAAGGGCAAAAACTTGGTGGACGAGTTGTCTCAGGCCTGCATTTCTCTTCATTCACAATCGCTGCAAATGTGTGAAACAAGTTGAAGAGCCGGATCGGTCAGATCGGTAAGGGAGTTTAAATCAAAGCCGCGATTAAAATTCATAATATCTGTTTCCGAGTGTAATTTATTTCCGTTTATTGCATGCGTCTGCGCGCGTACGCTGCGTCTCCTTCTCCCCATACTTTCTCGCCATCTCTACCTTCTCTCCGCACAAGCGAGCGAGGGAACAGAGTAAATTTGGCTCGGAACCAGAGGATATGTCCATCTAGCTCCTAATGACTTTGAAAATTGAGAAAAGAGACGTGGCTAGTGGTAGTCATAGAGGAGTTGTCGTCTATATTTCGCTTATTTGGAGGAGTGGAGATCTCGCACTCAGCACATGTTATGCAGAAGGGGTCTCCCATAGTTGCGCATGAAAATCTCAAATTTCATATCTGATGATGTACCGTGAAAGCAAAAAATCAAAGAGCAGAATGAGCAAGAAGAAAACCTCCTATTCCCCCCCCCCAAATCAGCACCCATTCCCTCCACCCATTTCAGGAGTTTCGGTCTTAATTGGGACGAGACGCGAAATGGATTTTAATCGAAGTCTATGTTTTTTTTGGTTATCATTTTAACTTGCTAGTGTGGTCTGCTCCGGTGTGATGGCTGTGAATGAAGAGGAAAACCAGGCCCGAGAGAGACAACTCGTCCACAAATTTCTCACCGTTCGATTTCACAATATTTCAGGGGCCATATTCTTTTTCGTAGTGGGTTCTGAGGGATTCTGGAGACACCATTGTGATTAGCCCAAAATCCTCTCCAAGATGAGCAAAAAAAACTGGAAAACATTTCTGAAGTTGGACTGTGCCTTCAAAGTCAAGCGCGATTTGCGCTTGCATCATTTGCTTCTCGAGCGAGTGTGTCACTTTTACACCAACGACGCTCGCTCTGTGTCACCAGCAAAAATGCAGTCGACATCGATGTGGACTTCATCCTCAGACGTTCGCCGTTGTCCACAGGACACGAATGAGATGTCACCTCAAGCAATGCTCCCTGTAGACATCCAAAAAGGGCAGGGATCGCCCCTCGAGAACTGCCCGTCGCCCCCCTCCATGGTGCCGTAGACACGGAAACGCTTCTGCTGTAGACATCCCATCGGAAGAGTGTCTCCATCCCCGATTCCGCGTTCACATCCTATCAACATCCCGTAGACCTGATATTACCATCCCAGTGAAGCATCAGCCGCCCTATGACGTCACCAATCGAAAGGGGTTTTTCTCCTTGACAAACTTGATAATGAGGCTCGATTTCCTCTATTTCGGTTCTAATGTAACCGGAACAGAGAAATTGGACCCTCTCAACCAAACTTTCTAGGGAAAAAATAACATCGGCGTGAACATCCTAATGAGACTTTGTGTTCCTCTTTTGATGTTGGCGCAAACTCGGTGCACCTACTTTACAGCATATGACGGCGAGTTTGCGCCAACCTTCAATAGAAAACGCAAAGTCTCATTAGGATCCATGCCGACATTACATTATTTTAATAATGACGTCCTTATGCGGACAACACTCTACTGCTCAGTCGCAGTCGTTATATACTACTAGATGGAAAAGCCATTTTAGCGTAGTCCGGAATGACAAAAACGGAGTGCCTTGCGAGGATGCCCTCGCTACTATACTTTTAAATTTTTAATTCTTTTTTCGAATACTCGGCTTTTCGAAATTTGAGTTTTTCGAACAATTTGAGAATTTGAACTCTTCGAATATTCAACTTTTCGAATATTCAGTTTTCGAATCATTCGGAAAATGGCACTTTTCGAATAGTCGTTTTTCGAATATTCGGTTTTTCAAATTATTCGGAAATCAACAGCCCTTTCGAATATTCGACTTTTCGAAGTCGAATTTTCCACTCGAATGAGTATTCGAATCATTCGACTCGGTCAAAGTATACTCGCTACTAGTAGCTAAAGCTGTGAGTGGCTCTGGCCTAATCGCAGATCATAAAAAGTTTCTATCTCAGAACGGCGGGTAGACCATAAAAACTTAAATGTTTCTTCGTGTCCCAATTTTCCCCAAGTTGGCTATTTAGTATACTTCGGACCGAGTTGTTATATTCGAAAATCATTCGAATGATTTTTGGAATTTCGAATCATTCAAAATCGGAGAATTTTGGTTTTCGAATAATATTCGAATATTTCGAAGACGGACTTCCGAATAATATTCGAAATTCGAATACTTCGTAAAAAGCGGCAGTCTAGCTGGTTCAATTACCCGAGTTTGCGGTAATTTGCTCGCCAAGCTGCTGGAGACCTCGTCCACACACTCGAGGCCCCAGATGGTGCTCGGCGAGCTGGCCGACTTGCATGTCGGTGTGCTGCTACGATAACGCTGGACTACCTCGCAGCACGTGCTCCTGCTATTAATTTTTGCAACACTTGCTCCTCCGGTAAAATGTTTGCAGCACGTGGTGCTGTTTCGAGCACGTGTCCCTGCAATACACCCTTTCAATGGGTGTGGTCACTCGAGTTGGATACATATTCGACACGCATTGAGTGCGGCAATTTTTTTTGAGCACGCAGCAATGTACTTCATTTCGCTCATTCCGGACTGCGCTAAAATGACTTCCCTTGTTAACCAGGGAAGGTGATATCGGCTAACTAAGCTTATTTTTTTATCCACATTTTTTTCTTCTAGCTACATTTACTTCTCAAGTATTGACAACATGGATGGGAATCAGGGTATATAAACACCACCGAATGATCAGAGATTCTTCTCGAACATCTTAAAACGACGACGTCAATGATGCACATAAACGGACGGATAAAACCAAAATCTACCTACGAAGGCGGTTGCTGAAGGCTCCGCAAACCACGGAATCCTTCGGGTCCACCACGGGGAACTCCGCGAGGTCCACCTCTCGGCAGGACAACAACACCCATTCCACGGAAAGACATTAATAAAAAACGAATCACAGATCTCACTCAAAGGCAGTGTACACGATAAAAGTCGTTGTTCTGTTTTTCCGTCTATCTTGAAAACGGTCCCATGCTGATTTCATTGATGTCCCAGGAATCGTACAGGACCCGCTGGAAACGGAGTTATGGCCGCTCGAAATTCAGCAAAGGAAGCATTGTGGACGAGTTGTCCGAGGCTTGTAACTCCCGTTTTTTGCAGACGATGCGTGCGAGCTGACCTGAGTAAAGAGATAAGTTGAGAATGAAGGGAAGAACGGGGCTTTTGATCGGAAATCATCGCTCATCTAACCACGAATTGAGAGCTACTGTTATAGGATGTGGGCGGAGTGGCCCAATGTGTTGGCTGGCCCACGAGATTTTCACCCTCTTAGCGGCCGTTTCTCGTGGCTTTTCCGTTCTTAATCTTCTTAGAGGGACCCAAAGCTTACGTTTTAGCCAAAAATACGTGCAAATTTTTCTTCGTGAGCACTGCCTTTAATCAAAACATGATAAGAATTACTATAGAAGTCTTCAGCATCATCAAAAAAACGAGTTTCAAATCTAACATAACCAAAAATGAGAACTCTGACAGCACTATCTTCGTGATACATTGATTGATGGACGCTACCAACACCCCTCATCGCGAATGTTCTGTAGAACAGCTCATCGACCTGCACCGCCGTAGACATCCCGATTTGTCGTCCTGTAGACAACAACTCGGTCTGCGTCGATTTGTGGCACTCGGCGGGATTGCTGGTCGATGAGCTATTTAACAGCCCGTCGTCCCCTGCTCAACGGCCCCGCGTAGAGCTGCCTGTTCGCTAGCGGTGACTCGTTCTGGGCGGATCGACGTCCTGTAGACAACGGCGAACGTCTGAGTCTGTACTTTCTATCAGGGTTGGGCAAGATAATATAATTTCCGGATATGCAAAAGAAAATCCACCTCAAAACCGATACGCCGAAACGGGCCTGAAGGTGGAAAGCGAAAAACGGAAAGAAAAAGGTACAGCAATTTTAATCTCTGGCGCTTTATCGTCAGCTCCCCCGTATTTTACCAGGA
Source organism: Aplectana chamaeleonis (assembly GCA_029168955.1). Classification (NCBI taxonomy): domain Eukaryota; kingdom Metazoa; phylum Nematoda; class Chromadorea; order Rhabditida; family Cosmocercidae; genus Aplectana; species Aplectana chamaeleonis. The sequence goes on from JAPDOI010001445.1 coordinate 89,719, forward strand.
AAAAAACATACAGGGTGAACTTCTTCTACGCTTCAAACTGTGCGGGCGCTCTGCCGTAAGGCGTATGTGCAATTCAATTTGTGTTCTAATCTCCACCAAATTTGAGAAGGTCTAGTCCGCCTTCAGAATTAAAGAAGTACGGCCACAGTTCTTGAACATTTTATCAGAAAAAAACACGAGAAGAAAAGGCGTAAGTCGGGAGCAACCCAGTACGTTTCAAGGAACCCTCATTTTCCTTGGCTTTGGAGTTTCCTAAAAATGTAGGGGCGGGCAGACTTGTTGTCGTGTGCAGTCAAAGCTTCTTAATCGATGATTGCATTCCTCATCAATTCTTAGGCAATCTCTAGTTGATCGATCATCGATTTATTGGAAAAATTTGGTTACAAACTGATAGAAAATCTTCAAAGGCACGTACCCTCTACTTCCCCACAACTCGCACTTACAAGGGACGACCCCTCGCGGTAGGAGACGTCATCAAAAAAGTTCTTCTGAAAGTTGTGGGGATGGGATAGGGTAACATTACTATATGTTGGGTTTTACCTAAGGACCATCCGGTAGAGCAAAAAATTGGAAAAACATGAAAAATTAGAGGGCGAATTCTCTTCAACCGTCCACCATGGCTGTGCTTTCGGTTTTTCAGAAGCGAAAATTCGCTGGCTTCTATATCTAACACCCGTCTACCTCAATCTGCTTTATTTGGATCAATACGGAGAAAAAAATTTTTCGACTTTTTTTCGCCATAAACTCACTCACCCTCGAACTCCAGATAGTCGAAAAAAAATTTTCTGCTTGATCGAGCTAAGTTTAGTAGTTTTAGATGAAGGGTCAGCAGATGTATTGGGCAACTGATTGTCGTCTCGTGAAAATGAAAACTGCGGCCATGATGATAATTTTTAAGAAAGGGTTCATAGCTTTGCTTCTTGCAAGAAATTGAGCCTCCAAAACAGAAAGTTTGCAGCACGAACGATGCCTTAAAAGGCACATTTCAAGCTCAGAGGGAATTCTGGTATTTCAGTCCGACCGCCGAGTATAGCGACCCTGCCAAGCTCAAAATCTCAATTCGCTCGAATAAGCGAGAAAAAGCTAGGAAAACCTCGACCATGCACCCCGCAAAGGAAAATGGATAACACCCACCGACTACTTCTTGAACTCAATAAGGACGAGAAGCCGGATTTGCTCAAAATTTATGCCCTTCTCTTTGATATTGGTCCAGCTTTATATTGCGACCTACTCCAACTGCAGAAAATGACGTAGAAAAACAGGTCCCAGGCAACTCGCTCACGAAATTCTCGCTCTTCAAATTCAAATTTTTCGATGCGGCATAACTCCATTCGTAGTGGGTTTTGAGCGATTCTTGAGATACCGTTGTGATCAGCGTCGAATATTCTCCAAACCGAGCGGAAAAAACTAGGAAATTCTGAGATTCTGAGGTTGTACTGTGCCTTTGAACTTCAATGCTGGGCCCTCGACGGCCAGCGTTCTTAGCAAACAACAGAAAATTGAATCAAAAGAAAAAACAACACACAAATGGAGTGCCTTTATTCGGGGATTATGGGAGGTAGTTATAATGATTCGATCGTCAGTTGTTTTCTTGATTTTGATTCGTGCCCGTTGAGAGGGATGGGTGGGGCTTGCGTCCTACATTGAAGTTTAGGGCTGTCAACGCGATAGAATATCCCTGTCTTCTTTTCCTCTTTAAACCCTTTTCTGGATTCAGAGTGGAAGGAAAAAGTGTGAAAAAATTGTGAACAAAAATCATGTCCTAAGCCAAATTTCAAGCCTGAACTTTCCGGACTTTTGATGTTGGGCGAGCACACTTCACATCATATGATCTCTAATATCAGGGAGCTGGCTTAAAATTGTAATTCAATCAATGAACACTAGCCCTCAGGCAAACTGGGGATCGGAACCCCGTCCGACGGCCGTCGGAGCGGTCGAGGACATCGGCTCCGACAGCCAAAGTGGGCGGAGTCGTTCCCCCTGCTGCTGCCTTCAATGCCCCCGCAGCCGCGTTCGGTGCCCCTGCTCCGGCACTTTTAAGACGCCCCTGCTGCTGCCTTTGGTGCCCCTGCTCCAGCCCTTTCAAAGCCCCCCTGCAGCCGTGTTCGGCGCCTCTGCTCCAGCCCTTTTAAGGTGCCCCTGCAGCTGTGTTCGATTCCCCTGCTCCGGCACTTTTAAGGTGCCCCTACTCCAACCCTTTCAAAACGTCCCTGCTACCGCTCTCGGTGCCACTGCTCCGGGGCTTTCAAGATGCCTCTGTTGCTTCCATTTATGGCCCTTCTCGGGCTTTTTCAACAACACGGCTGTTTTCAAAGTCCCTAATCATGTGAGGGAAAACCATACATTGTAATAAAAAACGAAAGAAGTTTCAAATAAAATTTTATTTATCTTTTCAAAGCGCAAGCACCAACGTCGACACGAAAACTAATTGTAGCATCATTCTTTCAAGGTGACTCTTAACTCATTCATAGCGAATGTAGCGTGTCTCGGCGTACAATCTTCTCCTCATTGTATCTTCGACCTTGCACATTCCGTTGAGGAACTTGCGCATCTGAAATAATGCAAAAATATTCGATTGCCATGTAGCACTAATGATCTTCTCGCCTCAAAATGGGGAAATTGTCGGGAAGAGTTGACTGTTTCCGTATTTTCCAAAGAAATATACGACAGTTTATTTACATGATGATGTTCTCCTCGTCGCTTTATTAGAAAATTCCAGAACTAGTTTCGACAGTGGGAGGTAGTCAAAGGATAATTTCACACCCATTCGAGATTTTCTCTCAGCTAGGGCACCGACCCCTCAGGAAAAATTAGAGAACACTCTGCTTATAATTTACGAATCATAGAAACCGCAGGTCCAAAACCTATGGCGAAAAAATGAAGACTGGCTCCCTTAACCTCTCAATCGTCGGATTAAAAGCCGAAATTCTATTTCCTACTGCAGATTGGTTGTTGTTAAATTGTGTGATAGGGTGCGATTGTAAAACTTAGGGCATAAACTGAGCTGCATGCGTAGAGTTGAGCAAAATGTCACACTTGCATTAGGCATCTTTCGTAGTCATCACCGCAAGCGCAGCACGCGCGCGACGCGCGCGACGGGCGGTGGACTATAAAACTGCATGCGCGGGCTGCGCGTGCCGCCTATTCAGCCCCGCCATAGCGGCACCGCCCAAGCAGCCGTGACGGTTTCAACGTTTGAATCAATACTAGCGTCTCAGTTTAGGTCCACTCCAACATAAGTAATTTTAGGCCTATCCTACGCCACAGTATACGGAAATGCAAGCCAGGAATCTCTGTGTATGTCGCCCTGGCGGTGCAGCCAGATATTTCATGTTTTTCGCGCGTCCTGCAGTGGGAAAAGTTTCATAGTACACTGCTCATCCCGCGCTTGCGGTCAGGACTGTGGAAGATGCCTTAAATATACGCTATAAATGATATCAATTCTATGACACAACTCGAAGATTCGGAGCTGGAAGTATAGGAAATTCACAGAAAAATCGAAGCGAACTGAATGAAAAAAATAAATGACGGATTGTTTTTTTATGGAATGAAAGTGGATGAATTACACCACAGCATGCCCGGGACAAAACGGGGGGAGGGACAAAACGCTTGAACTAGCGAAGCCAGTACTGCTACAGCTTGTATTGGAAAGTTTACTTCGTGGGAAGCTTCAAAAACTTGCTAAAGTGACCGTATTCAAACGATCAGTGTGGACGAGTTTGTTTTGGGGGGGGGGGATTGGCGAAGCTCAGGGCTGAGTCACCAAAATTTTTGATTTGATATTGCTCAAATTCAGTAGTGTTTACTCGTTCATGACGCTTCAAAAGTATATTTGTACAGTCGAACACGAATGTTATAGTCAGTATACTGTCCACTTATCTAGCCGACATTCTCGAAGACATGGGGCTTGAGGAGAATTTAAATAATGCTTTGAGGATGCTTTCAGATAGATTGTGGAATTTGACGAAGGAATATTCACTTTCATTAACCAGTACGATCTGCTTGCCTGCACTGACTCCAAAATTTCGAAAAATGCGAAAGTCGCCCCCATTGGAGAGATTTCGCGAGCCCGTTTTGGTGCTATGAACTAGTAGTTATGGATTCAAGCGTTCCATACACTTGATGAGTATGGTATAAAGAAGAGAACGAGAGGAATTCAAACTTTTTCGCGCCCGTCTTCCTCTAAATTTTGAGGCCAAATTTGAACCAGGTCGAGCATTTTCGAGAAGAAGTTGAACCTGTTAGATAGAGGACGAGTTATGTTTTCGAATGGTATAGCACACATGGTGGAAGGATCACAGACGGACAAAGGACACTTTACTGACTATTATTGGGTGCAGAACTTTCCAGCCAAAGAAATACTGAGTGGAAAATCGAGAGGATTGTTGAGTGCGCAAAATTTAGTCAGAAATATGGGAGAAACTTTTACCGTTGTGAATGATGATGGAGACGCTTCTGATCCACACCAGTTTCAACGGCAATTGTTCCTTGAATGCGGAATTTCCGTCAGCAAAAATTGCGCTCTTCCAGGACGACGAGAATTCCTGAAAACAAAACCGTTTCTGAGGTTGCATAAGTTTTGAATACCTTTCACAACCGACTGTGAAGGATATCTCGACCCCACTCTGATTTCATTCTAGTGCAAATTCGGCTCAAATGCAGCGTTCGCGATCAAAATTATCGTTGAGCTCTACAGTGAATTGGAAGACGAAAAGGATTTTCGGATCTTGTTGTTAGTGTCGCGAGAACGGCAGTAAACGAGCCAGGAATGGTCAAAATAAGATTGCAAACAGGTTTTTATACCAGGTTGTCCAATAATTCTTGTCCGAAAATTTCACCATTTTAATTTTTTTCAACTTTATTGAAAAACAAGTCTAATCAACAATATAATCACCACAGTTATCCAAAACAGTGGCCCATCGATTGGGCAGGTCGCCGATGCCCTTCGCCCAGAACTCCGGGGGCTGCGACTCGAAGAAGTCCGCGATGTCGGATTCGAGGTTGTCGTAGTTGGTGAATTTTCTTCCGGCCAAATGGTGCTTCAGCGGGCGGAACAAGTGGTAGTCGGAGGGTGCGAGGTCCGGGGAATACGGCGGATGGGCAACCGTCTCCCAGCCGAGCGTCGCCAACTTCTGCTGGGTCTCCTTCGCCACGTGGGGGCGCGCGTTGCCGTGCAGCAGGTGGACCGAGGTCCGTCGGGGACGCTTTTCTCGGATGGCGGCGGCTAGTTTCTCGAGCTGATCGGTGTAGATGGAGGCGGTGACCGTCCTGCCTTGCGGGAGCAGCTCGAAGTACAGCATGCCCTTGGTGTCCCACCAGCAGCAGAGCATCATCTTCGGACAAGAATTATTGGGCAACCTGGTATCTTCGAAACGCCTCAAAGCCCTTTTTTGCCCGCTCGACGTGAACAAATGAAAACTTGAGAATATACTCTGCCAACGCGTAGCTAGATGCCTCCGAGGGCGCGGCCTGAAACGCCGCCCCATTCCATGTAGCGGTAAACTACGGGTTTTGGCTACGATAGCTAAAGCCCGCATATTCTTGTGTCGAGGCTACAAGGGTGCAAATTCTGCGCGTATTCTACGAAAAAACGAAGGCTAAATTCGAAACTTTGATCTCTCGGACGCTAAACCCGTATATTTTCGCTGTAATTTTGTAGCAAAAATCTACGGATTTAGCGACAGCCTGTATTGAAATGCAATCTCAAACCCGCGTTGGCTACGCGGAACGTTCGAACAGTGTTGGCACAGTCAACCCACGGATACCTTGACCCTCTGTGGGTGGTCGTGGAGAGTGACCCCATGTCGCTCTCTGGAAGACCTTGCTAGGGATAATTTTGGTTGCTGGGATGCTGCAGGCCGTGGGGAAGAAACGGCAATGCGCTCGATTGCAGCGGGGTCGCCTTCTCAGAACTTTGCAATCAGGTTACGAACACCTTATCCATTATGTTACGCAAGTCTTCCGTAAGATGTTGCTTAAGCTGTGGTAAGCTGTTCTCATGCATGTTCGAAAGCTGTGCAGAATGATGAAGGGAAGTTGTTGAGCATGCGTGCTAACCGCGCTGGTAGCAACCTCGTAATACTGTGGCGTTTCAGTGTCTGATCTCTGCGGCCACGCTCTGTATTCCTTGTCATGAAGTTTGAGGTCAGATGTTAGGAAAAGACTTGGGGATCTACTGTAGAATAGACCGCAGTAGATCAGAAGTTGATAGCAACTGACTGCAGCTTCGGCTGTTATGTCATTATCAAGGCTGTGAAATGTATGGCGCTGGCTTTTTTCTCTTCAAAATTGTATTGCTTTTCTTAGATATCCGTTCGAATACAACACGTTTTCCAAATAACTTGAGATCACATTTTTTGTATCAACACAATACCTTTGGTGAGCCCGTTTTCCCCACCCTGGAAGTCATTATATGGAAAGAGTTGTTACTTCAGTTTCTTTACTTTGCAACGACGTGCTCCAAATGATTATCAATTTCAACGGATTGAAACTATCCTACACGGGAAGAGGAGAAGGCGGAGGAGGGCACCCAGAATTTCAGACATAAATGAAATGAATGATGGATCGTTAACGCTACGAACAATATATTTCTATAGAATTGATAAGAGAACACTGATTGAAAGCGATTTCAAGCATCCGATTGGAAGGTTTTCGTCAATTTTATACAAAAAAATTTTGAGGTCGCTCCCCCAAGTCTAAGAGATAGAGCCAACAGATTTTCTATGAGCTTTTTCTCCAATAAAGTTTTCTTCTCTACATCACTCTGGGACCTAACCCCAGAAAGATCACATGCCATCCATATCCTCTGATAGGTAAGCCCCTGCGCACATACTGGGCGCGAAATAGGAATAACTCCATCGACAGTGTTCATGCCTTCCAGACGTGCAGAACATATTTGTTTGGAAATAGAAAACCCAAATGGACAGAGTTAGACAATAGAAAAATTGGAAAAACTGAGAGGAGAAAACAAAAGTTGGAGAAAAAATTGGAAATTTTGAAAAGCCTATAACTCACCAGTGTTCAGAGCATATCGAATAATTCCTTATGGTATAAAACACATATTGAAAGTTACGGTGAAAGGCAAAGTCCACAATGGAAAGGGTTTTTGAGTTTTCATAAGAAATCGAGAGCTGCTGGGCTCACGGCAGAAACCATTTTGATAAAACGGCCAAAAAGAAGCTCCAAATGGCTCTAAAAGGCCCTGAACTTCTGTGTGCCGATCAAAGACCGCCTCGTATGTGGCACTAGTTTGCGAGGGCCGTTCAATACAGGCCTCGGTCGGTAGTGAAAGTGAGTGTCCCAAAAACATTTCTCAAGAAAGAAGTTCTCTATGCCTTGAATGCAAACCTATTTTATGACTGAATTAGGTAAATTAGGCGTGATAATGTTTTTCTCGATTTTAAAGACGGAGAATGGCTTTTCTGGGGAAAAATGGCATCCACATATGTAATCCAAGTATGAAGATTTCCTCAAAATATTCCTAAATCGCTGAAATTCGTCCTGATTGGAGGAATGTCTAGGGCAAACGGATTGGAGGAATGTCTAGGGCAAACGGAATTCCAAATACCAGAGAAATATCATTTAGTGATCTCTCTATAAAAGGTGATTTCTTCCCTACGAAAAAACTATTCATCAAAAATTTTCTCTTCCTTCGAAATTATTGCCGTGTACATTTTCAGGATGGTTTAAAATTATTGAATCTATTGCAAAGTAATTTTTGAGAACTGTCGGCTTTGACTTTTGTGAGCATCGTTATTAGTGAAGAAAAGGGAATCGCCATTTCGTTCAATTTTTGGAAAACCATCACCGCTCAGCCTTTGAAAAGAAAGTGCGAGTAAAGTTGGAAGTCATGAAATCGCTTATCAGAGAAAGAACGTGATTTGTCAAAGTTTTTGGCATATTCAGTTCATCAGTCTTTAACCGAGCTGATTCATTCACATTGCCCGCAAGGAACCACTTTTCTCGAGTGTACCATCTTAAACCTAACGACAATCGTTGTTTTTTTCCACAGATAAACAGCGTTTGATTTGATGATCAGCAAAATACCAGAATTTATTTTTGGAAGACTTGATGCAACGAAAATGTGAATTTTGCATACGATTACCACGTTTGAGGTGGCCGCGCAGGTAAACTGCTCAATTCATAATGAGGCATATTGAGGTGGAAATGTGCAATTTTCGATGAGTTTCTGGAGTTGAATCTACCGTTTTGTAACATGAGTGTAGGGAACTCGTTGGAAGGGATTTTGAAATATGTATCTTCAATACTGAGTAATGACTGTTTGTAGCAAGTTTTGGCGAAGAGGCTCACTGGAGCGCAAAAAGCGCCGCTTTTGCAAAAAAATTGCTCGACCCTGTAAGTCTTTTATTTTTCAATCCGCTCGCTCGAAACATAGCCTCTCTTCCTCATTTTGAGCCGATCGAAGTGAGTTCTATCGGGTTTATAATGTCGAGATCTCCATGCTACTGTTATCTCCGGCCATGACCGACTCCTCCGATGCTTGCTCCGCCCCGAGTCATTTGAGCGAGAGAGGCTATATCTACATTTTTAGTGCCCAGATTGTAACAAAAGGGATCCCAAAATCAGAAGCTTGGGAGCGAAACATCAGTTTTTAAAGCCGCATTCTTACCCTTCACTATTCTTAATTTTTGGAAAGGGATGGCTTGTCAAATTAATCATTCAAAAAGTGAGCAGAGCATAAAAAGGGGCAAAAAATGATTTCATGCCGCCAAAATATTTAGCAGAAATTAACCGCGACCAAATGACTTCGCAGATTACTGTGTATCACAAGATACAGCGTTCCTGTGACAATCCTTCAAAAAGTAACGCAAGATAACGAAACAAAAGTGAATGAATAGTAGGATCAAGAAAAACGAACACACCACGAACATGTGAGAGAAAACCGTCGGGAGCTATGCGCAAAATCGATAACAGGGAGCAGACGCTCATTTTCGAAACGCTAGCTGGACCCTCCTGTAATATGTTCGAAGCTTGACCGAAGCATGTTCGCTCACCACAGTATTGCATCGCTCATCGACTTTGTGAGGAAGCAGCGGTCGAAGCATGGTGGTGAGCTGTGCAAGCCGATATAACACGTCGAAAACAAGTAGAGGGTATTTTTTGCTGTTAGCATGGTGGAACGATCAGAGATGAGCAAGCCGGTTTTCGACCTGGAAGATCGACCATCGACCAAGTGTTCGTCGTGAGAAGTGTAATTGAATCGTGGCAGCGGTTTTCGAAGCCATTACAGCTTGCTTTTTTGGACTTTGAAGCCGCGTTCGACTCTCCTCATCGTGATCGATTGCTCAATGCTCTGCGAGCAGATGGAGTCCCGGAAAAGTATGTTCGGTTAATCGAGGACATGAACAAAGGAACAACAGCAGCAGTTCGTACACCTGTCGGATTTACGTCAGCTTTTGAGGTAAAAACAGGAGTAAGGCAAGGAGCCGTTGCAGGACCTTTTCTTTTCAATTTCGCCGTTGATGACATCATGCGTAGAGTTGCAGAACAGTTTCCTGCGAATGTGATCCTAACACCATCAGGACGCTCCCTTGTCGACCTGGAGTACGCCGACGACATTGTGTTATTCGCTGAAAACAACGCAAAACTGCAAAGGATCGTGAACCTCGTTTCGAAGTATGCCGCAGCCTATGGACTTCGTCTTCGTCCCGACAAATGCAAGCAGATGTGGGTCTCTCAGAGGCCTTCAACGGGAGTTTGTGTGGACGGACAACGTATCGAACTGGTGGACGATTTCTGTTATTTGGGCTGTTTGCTGAAGAACGATGGTAGTTATGCAGCGGATATTCGACAACGATGTGCGAAAGCTACGTCTGCATTCAATTCTCTAACCAAGTGTTTGTGGTCTACCACCATCGCGAAGGAAGTCAAGTTGCGCGTCTACCTATCCGCTATTCGCCCTATCATGATGTACGGATCGGAGACGTGGGCAGCACCGAAGACGCAGATGGAAAGGTTGGATTGCACGGAGAGGAAGCTTTTTAGGCGTTTGCTTGGATATTTCTGGCCGCGTGTATGCCATAACGAAGACCTTTACAAGGAAATCGACGCAGTACATCAACGCTTGACACGAGGGAGGTGCCAGCATCTCCTAACGCCATCTCAAGCAGCAATGGAAAGTCGACTTCGACTGCTCGGGCATATACTAAGAAGAACGCCGGATCGTCTCGTACAACACGCTTTAAGAATGCTTCCAAATCCTGTCTGGAAACGGCCACCTGGGCGTAGGCGGAAGTTCTGGACGGATGTGGTTAAAGAGGATTTAAAGTCACTCGGCATCGAAAGACAGTTCAGGCGCGATGTTTCGTTTCGCAGGAAATGGAATAGTGACAGCTGGATGGAATGTGTTCAAATTGTGGCTGAAGACCGTGAAAAATGGACACGGCTGACTACTAGGACGGCACACCTCGGTGAAGATGCGGAATGACCGCGTCAGGCGAAAGCCAACCGATTAAGTCAAGTAAGTCAAGCATGGTGTTTCAAAAGTTCTGAGTTTCTAGTACGGATCAAGACTGGATGGGTCGATCGACCGAGTGCTGCAACGAGAACAAGCGTAGAATATGGTGCTGTAGCGAGAATTTACGTAGAATTAGCGGGCTCTGTAGCTAAAATTTCACCAAATGAGGCTAAACTTCCGTAACTTACGTAAATTCTAGTGTCAAAATCAGACTAGATGCCTCCGAAACATTGGGCATCTCTGGTTTCCGTGGGAGGCATCTAGCTACGCGTTGGCGGAGTAGTAACAGCAAATAACCAAATCAAGGAGGTACTGTCAATTGAGCTATAGCGCTTGTTTGCATTGATAGGTACCATTTGCTCACAGCGGTCATTTCTGACACTCAGAAGTCAATACTATTTTAGCGCGAAAACACGGCATGTTTTTATTTTTGTTGTTTTTAGGCATACCTACCTTACCCTATGGAGCCCCAAAACTTCCGCATATTTGGGAGAACACAAAAGTGATGTCTATCGTGGACCCCGCATTCGAAAAAAAATTCTTCCCAATTCAAAGCTGCAAATACTTCAGAAGTTTTTGCGCACTATCGTTCTGAGAGCTGAATTTTGAAAAGCTGTCTCCTGAATTGATTTGAATGGGTGTTCGGAAAATTCCTCCGGAATTTCAATTGAAAATTCGAGATTCCAAACTCTTTCCGATTAATTTAAGCATACTCTGAAAATTCTCTACAGTGGCGGAAAAATTGAAGGTGTTCACTCAAAATCATCGAATACCCAAAAAATTAGGTATAGCAGATTCCTGAGTTAAGATAATCTTTGAAGAAACTGAATACCTTGAATTCCCGAATGAATCGAAAATTTGGAAAACCGAATAAATTGAATTTGGACACGTATCAAATTCTTGTAAACACGAAATCGACGAGTGAATAGTTTTCAGAGTTTTCAGAGTGAATAGATTTTTCAGAAGAAATTTACAAATGAATAAAGTACTCGAAAGAATTAGAAGTTGAGAGTCCCGAACTAACCGAGAATTCCAAACTATAAATTTCCTCAAATAATCATCATTGATGTGGTAGGGTCTGTGTCATTTTCGTGGGAAGTCGTCACACTGCTACGTGGCACAAGCCGAAGCGAAGATATCATTGATGAGGTAATGATATCTTCGCTTCCGCTTGTGCCATGAATGCCGCGTAGCTGCGTCTTCCTAAGCAATTCACACAGATGAAAAAAGTGTCTTATGTGGTTCGCGCAACACTTATCGTCAATCTCTGGATGCGGGGAAGCCGCGACGCTGCTATGATAGCTTCATCATGAGATCCGAATGGTTGTTTTTAAGAAAACAAAGTGATGATAATGGGGGAAATAACCGCTTCGCTTCGAAGATAGCGAGAAAATAAAAAAAAACTGCAACGCGGCTTCCTAGAGATAGAATACAAACGACACCTCAGTTTCGAATGGTGTATAAAATACAGAACAAGCAAACAAACATTAAATGAGCGCGAGGGCTCGTGATGAGAACGTACGAGAGATAGAATGCTATCACGAGTTAACAGAAGTCGATAAGAAAATGTCGATCAATGAAGCCTCAGCACACCCGCGAATTTGTTCATCAGGGTTCCGGCTGAATGCCTGCGCTCGCACAGCCTGCCGGCCAAAAGCCAGCGCTGGCACTTTCGGCAGGTGCACCGGCTGTCCGCCAGCCCGATCCATATCTGACGTATTCTACGGCGCTCCGATCCCTAGTTTGCCTGAGCCGTCGGCCTGACCTGCTCAAAAATTTCTGTCCTAGTCGAGTCAAAGATTGAACGATGAGCCTGCTTTCATTGCTCAACTGTTTTCATTAGTTGAATTCATTTCTGGCTGTGAACGTCAAGGATTTTTGACTGCTCAGCATGAGACTGCGATCTCTCTAGGCGGATCTGTGCACGTGTGCACGAATTAGCCACTTAGAATCTTAATAACTCCATTTTTAGCTCGTTCCTTGCTGCGTGAACTTAGTGGTCCTTTAGCTATTTGCTTATCGAACTTATTTTTATGGTTCCTTCCACAACTTTTCTCATCGCGACCACTGCTTTTAATACAGTGGGCCACTGACCTTTCGATTTCCGGTGATAACTAGGAAACGGTTTCTTACTTACCTTTATAGGAAAATTATCGGCAACTCCTTTTTTCGACTGAACATTTCTTGGACTCAGACAGTGGGGCGGACTTACCGCGACGCCGAATAGGAACGAACGCGTGGTCAACGGCGATCAGCCCTCTGCTTTTGCGCGCGGCCAGCTCTAAATGGGTTCGCGATCAGCTCTGAATGGGCTCGCGATAAGTACGCCTGGTTAAAAAAAGGACTGACAGCAAAAAATCTGTATAATTAAGTTAATAATTATAATTCAAAATAGATCGTTCTCTGAGCTTCATGACAATTCGCTAATTTGTCGAGGAGATGAAGACTCGTGATTAAATTATTGGCAACTTTTCGATATAATAATATCTTCTTCAGGCCAGCTGAAATGATCACAAAAAATCAGTAATACAGCGTGAACAATTGGGAGTACCAATCTTATAAGACAATAGTGGCACTAAACCAGCAAGTAGAAGGAAGAACCCAGCCGCAAGATATTCTATAAATAGTGTTAATGGTAGGTTGCCCGCTTGGTATGGTGGCTATCCTACCTATTCGAGACGAACGGCCGGTCAAAAAATGAAGGGTGAGGTCAGGGTGGGTAATGTAATCGTTATCTCAGCGAATCTCGTATGTATCACGTCAAATCCACTGAGTATCTCAGAATCACTCCAACGTGTTAAGCCTCATAGCGGCCCTCATTTCTTCTCTGATGTTTATTGGCGGTTTCCAATGTTGAATTTCCAAAGCTTCCTTGATTTTCCTCTCCACCGGATCACACAAGTTCCTGTGAAGGATCTTCACGTTCAACTGAGGGGCGGATTCGGAAGTATGCCGCAAAGTGCGGTGTCGTGAAAAAGGATTGTCCGGGTAGCTCTGTGGACGCCGCAGAGCTCGAATGTGTTCCTCCATCTTATTTCGTAAGGGTCTAGCTTTCGTAAGGGTTTTTAATAATCGCTCCAGCCGCGAAGCGGCTGGAGAGGTTTGGTTTTGCCTGGCACTTGTGATCACTTAGATTTTGGTAAAGTAGTTAATAAAACCTGTAAAACAAATTTTCTAGAGATTTCCTTCTGGATATAAGTGAGAAAGTCTAGAAGACACCCGCTGACAACATTTGAGCCAAATCGATTGAAAATTAACAAAGTTAGATCGGCGGAAGCTTAGCAAAAATTCGCGTTTTTTCTTGTAACGCGTCCCTCGTGTCCTGTTCCTCGTTCCTCGTTCCTCGTTCCTCGTTCCTCGTTCCTCGTTCCTCGTTCCTCGTTCCTCGTTCCTCGTTCCTCGTTCCTCGTTCCTCGTTCCTCGTTCCTCGTTCCTCGTTCCTCGTTCCTGCCACTAGCCACTGCCAGTGGCCACTGCCAGGCGATCAGTTGGGCAGGTAGGTAAGTTGGTATGTGGACAGATATGATTACTTACTCACTTTATCATTAACTACTTCACCTTTCACTACTTATCATATCAAGTGATATTATCAGTTCGTAGACCAAATCGCTTAAACACATCGTAGGCTGTACTTTTCGATGGGGATGGACAGGGGAAGTGACTAACAAGTTTGTTACTTACTGTTTCACATTAACTACTTTACTTCTTACTGCTTATCATATCATGTGATATTATCAGTTGGTTGATCAAATCGCTAAAACACGTCGTAGGCTGAACTTTTCGATGAGAAGGGACAGGGAAAGTTACTAACAAGTTTGTTAATTACTGTTTCACCTTAACTACTTTACTTCTTACCGCTTATCATATCATGTGATATTATCAGTTGGTAGATCAACTCGCTAAAACACGTCGTAGGCTGAACTTTTCGATGGGAAGGGACAGGGAAAGTTACTAACAGGTTTGTTATTTACTGTTTCACCTTAACTACTTTACTTCTTACTGCTTATCATATCATGTGATATTATCAGTTGGTAGATCAACTCGCTAAAACACGTCGTAGGCTGGACTTTTCGATGGGAAGGGACAGGGAAAGTTACTAACAAGTTTGTTATTTACTGATTCACGTTGACTACTTTACTTCTTACTGCTTATCATATCATGTGATATTATCAGTTGGTAGATCAACTCGCTAAAACACGTCGCAGGCTAGACTTTTCGATGGGAAGGGACAGGGAAAGTTACTAACAAGTTTGTTATTTACTGTTTCACCTTTTTACTTCTTACAGCTCATCATATCATGTGATATTATCAGTTCTTTGATCAAATCGCTAAAACACGTCGTAGGCTGAACTTTTCGATGGGAAGGGACAGGGAAAGTTACTAACAAGTTTGTTATTTACTGTTTCACCTTACCTACTTTACTTCTTACTGCTTATCATATCATGTGATATTATCAGTTGGTAGATCAACTCGCTAAACCACGTCGTAGGCTGAGCTTTTCGATGGGAAGGGACAGGGAAAGTTACTAACAAGTTTGTTATTAACTGTTTCACGTTAACTACTTTACTTCTTACTGCTTATCATATCATGTGATATTATCAGTTGGTAGATCAACTCGCTAAACCACGTCGTAGGCTGAGCTTTTCGATGGGAAGGGACAGGAAAGTTACTAACAAGTTTGTTATTTACTGATTCACGTTAACTACTTTACTTCTTACTGCTTATCATATCATGTGATATTATCAGTTGGTAGATCAACTCGCTAAAACACGTCGTAGGCTGAAGTTTTCGATGGGAAGGGACAGGGAAAGTTACTAATAAGTTTGTTATTTACTGATTCACGTTAACTAGTTTACTTCTTACTGCTTATCATATCATGTGATATTATCAGTTGGTAGATCAACTCGCTAAAACACGTCGTAGGCTGAGCTTTTCGATGGGAAGGGACAGGGAAAGTTACTAACAAGTTTGTTATTTACTGATTCACGTTAACTACTTTACTTCTTACTGCTTATCATATCATGTGATATTATCAGTTGGTAGATCAACTCGCTAAAACACGTCGTAGGCTGAAGTTTTCGATGGGAAGGGACAGGGAAAGTTACTAACAAGTTTGTTAATTACTGTTTCACCTTAACTACTTTACTTCTTACTGCTTATCATATCATGTGATATTATCAGTTGGTAGATCAACTCGCTAAAACACGTCGTAGGCTGAACTTTTCGATGGGAAGGGACAGGGAAAGTTACTAACAAGTTTGTTATTTACTGATTCACGTTGACTACTTTACTTCTTACTGCTTATCATATCATGTGATATTATCAGTTGGTAGATCAACTCGCTAAAACACGTCGCAGGCTAGACTTTTCGATGGGAAGGGACAGGGAAAGTTACTAACAAGTTTGTTATTTACTGTTTCACCTTTTTACTTCTTACAGCTCATCATATCATGTGATATTATCAGTTCTTTGATCAAATCGCTAAAACACGTCGTAGGCTGAACTTTTCGATGGGAAGGGACAGGGAAAGTTACTAACAAGTTTGTTATTTACTGTTTCACCTTACCTACTTTACTTCTTACTGCTTATCATATCATGTGATATTATCAGTTGGTAGATCAACTCGCTAAAACACGTCGTAGGCTGAGCTTTTCGATGGGAAGGGACAGGGAAAGTTACTAACAAGTTTGTTATTTACTGATTCACGTTAACTACTTTACTTCTTACTGCTTATCATATCATGTGATATTATCAGTTGGTAGATCAACTCGCTAAAACACGTCGTAGGCTGAACTTTTCGATGGGAAGGGACAGGGAAAGTTACTAACAAGTTTGTTATTTACTGATTCACGTTAACTACTTTACTTCTTACTGCTTATCATATCATGTGATATTATCAGTTGGTAGATCAACTCGCTAAAACACGTCGTAGGCTGAAGTTTTCGATGGGAAGGGACAGGGAAAGTTACTAATAAGTTTGTTATTTACTGATTCACGTTAACTAGTTTACTTCTTACTGCTTATCATATCATGTGATATTATCAGTTGGTAGATCAACTCGCTAAAACATGTCGTAGGCTGAACTTTTCGATGGGAAGGGACAGGGAAAGTTACTAACAAGTTTGTTATTTACTGATTCACGTTAACTACTTTACTTCTTACTGCTTATCATATCATGTGATATTATCAGTTCGTTGATCAAATCGCTAAAACACGTCGTAGGCTGAACTTTTCGATGGGAAGGGACAGGGAAAGTTACTAACAAGTTTGTTATATACTGATTCACGTTAACTACTTTACTTCTTACTGCTTATCATATCATGTGATATTATCAGTTGGTTGATCAACTCGCTAAAACACGTCGTAGGCTGAACTTTTCGATGGGAAGGGACAGGGAAAGTTACTAACAAGTTTGTTATTTACTGTTTCACCTTAACTACTTTACTTCTTACTGCTTATCATATCATGTGATATTATCAGTTGGTAGATCAACTCGCTAAAACACGTCGTAGGCTGAACTTTTCGATGGGAAGGGACAGGGAAAGTTACTAACAAGTTTGTTATATACTGATTCACGTTAACTACTTTACTTCTTACTGCTTATCATATCATGTGATATTATCAGTTGGTAGATCAACTCGCTAAAACACGTCGTAGGCTGGACTTTTCGATGGGAAGGGACAGGGAAAGTTACTAACAAATTCTTTATTTACTGTTTCACCTTAAATACTTTACTTCTTACTGCTTATCATATCATGTGATATTATCAGTTGGTAGATCAACTCGCTAAAACACGTCGTAGGCTGAACTTTTCGATGGGAAGGGACAGGGAAAGTTACTAACAAGTTTCTTATTTACTGATTCACGTTAACTACTTTACTTCTTACTGCTTATCATATCATGTGATATTATCAGTTGGTAGATCAACTCGCTAAAACACGTCGTAGGCTGGACTTTTCGATGGGAAGGGACAGGGAAGGTTACTAACAAGTTTGTTATTTACTGTTTCACCTTAACTACTTTACTTCTTACTGCTTATCATATCATGTGATATTATCAGTTGGTAGATCAACTCGCTAAAACACGTCGTAGGCTGGACTTTTCGATGGGAAGGGACAGGGAAAGTTACTAACAAGTTTGTTATTTACTGTTTCACGTTAACTACTTTACTTCTTACTGCTTATCATATCATGTGATATTATCAGTTGGTTGATCAAATCGCTAAAACACGTCGTAGGCTGAACTTTTCGATGGGAAGGGACAGGGAAAGTTACTAACAAGTTTGTTATTTACTGATTCACGTTAACTACTTTACTTCTTACTGCTTATCATATCATGTGATATTATCAGTTGGTAGATCAACTCGCTAAAACACGTCGTAGGCTGAACTTTTCGATGGGAAGGGACAGGGAAAGTTACTAACAAGTTTGTTATATACTGATTCACGTTAACTACTTTACTTCGTACTGCTTATCATATCATGTGATATTATCAGTTGGTTGATCAAATCGCTAAAACACGTCGTAGGCTGAACTTTTCGATGGGAAGGGACAGGGAAAGTTACTAACAAGTTTGTTATATACTGATTCACGTTAACTACTTTACTTCTTACTGCTTATCATATCATGTGATATTATCAGTTGGTTGATCAAATCGCTAAAACACGTCGTCGCTGAACTTTTCGATGGGAAGGGACAGGGAAAGTTACTAACAAGTTTGTTATTTACTGATTCACGTTAACTACTTTACTTCTTACTGCTTATCATATCATGTGATATTATCAGTTGGTAGATCAACTCGCTAAAACACGTCGTAGGCTGAACTTTTCGATGGGAAGGGACAGGGAAAGTCACTAACAAGTTTGTTATATACTGATTAACGTTAACTACTTTACTTCTTACTGCTTATCATATCATGTGATATTATCAGTTGGTTGATCAAATCGCTAAAACACGTCGTAGGCTGAACTTTCCGATGGGAAGGGACAGGGAAAGTTACTAACAAGTTTGTTATATACTGATTCACGTTAACTACTTTACTTCTTACTGCTTATCATATCATGTGATATTATCAGTTGGTTGATCAAATCGCTAAAACACGTCGTAGGCTGAACTTTTCGATGGGAAGGGACAGGGAAAGTTACTAACAAGTTTGTTATTTACTGATTCACGTTAACTACTTTACTTCTTACTGCTTATCATATCATGTGATATTATCAGTTGGTAGATCAACTCGCTAAAACACGTCGTAGGCTGAACTTTTCGATGGGAAGGGACAGGGAAAGTTACTAACAAGTTTGTTATATACTGATTCACGTTAACTACTTTACTTCTTACTGCTTATCATATCATGTGATATTATCAGTTGGTAGATCAACTCGCTAAAACACGTCGTAGGCTGAACTTTTCGATGGGAAGGGACAGGGAAAGTCACTAACAAGTTTGTTATATACTGATTCACGTTAACTACTTTACTTCTTACTGCTTATCATATCATGTGATATTATCAGTTGGTTGATCAAATCGCTAAAACACGTCGTAGGCTGAACTTTCCGATGGGAAGGGACAGGGAAAGTTACTAACAAGTTTGTTATATACTGATTCACGTTAACTACTTTACTTCTTACTGCTTATCATATCATGTGATATTATCAGTTGGTTGATCAAATCGCTAAAACACGTCGTAGGCTGAACTTTTTGATGGGAAGGGACAGGGAAAGTTACTAACAAGTTTGTTATTTACTGATTCACGTTAACTACTTTACTTCTTACTGCTTATCATATCATGTGATATTATCAGTTGGTAGATCAACTCGCTAAAACACGTCGTAGGCTGAACTTTTCGATGGGAAGGGACAGGGAAAGTTACTAACAAGTTTGTTATATACTGATTCACGTTAACTACTTTACTTCGTACTGCTTATCATATCATGTGATATTATCAGTTGGTTGATCAAATCGCTAAAACACGTCGTAGGCTGAACTTTTCGATGGGAAGGGACAGGGAAAGTTACTAACAAGTTTGTTATTTACTGATTCACGTTAACTACTTTACTTCTTACTGCTTATCATATCATGTGATATTATCAGTTGGTTGATCAAATCGCTAAAACACGTCGTCGCTGAACTTTTCGATGGGAAGGGACAGGGAAAGTTACTAACAAGTTTGTTATTTACTGATTCACGTTAACTACTTTACTTCTTACTGCTTATCATATCATGTGATATTATCAGTTGGTAGATCAACTCGCTAAAACACGTCGTAGGCTGAACTTTTCGATGGGAAGGGACAGGGAAAGTCACTAACAAGTTTGTTATATACTGATTCACGTTAACTACTTTACTTCTTACTGCTTATCATATCATGTGATATTATCAGTTGGTTGATCAAATCGCTAAAACACGTCGTAGGCTGAACTTTCCGATGGGAAGGGACAGGGAAGTTACTAACAAGTTTGTTATATACTGATTCACGTTAACTACTTTACTTCTTACTGCTTATCATATCATGTGATATTATCAGTTGGTTGATCAAATCGCTAAAACACGTCGTAGGCTGAACTTTTCGATGGGAAGGGACAGGGAAAGTTACTAACAAGTTTGTTATTTACTGATTCACGTTAACTACTTTACTTCTTACTGCTTATCATATCATGTGATATTATCAGTTGGTAGATCAACTCGCTAAAACACGTCGTAGGCTGAACTTTTCGATGGGAAGGGACAGGAAAGTTACTAACAAGTTTGTTATATACTGATTCACGTTAACTACTTTACTTCTTACTGCTTATCATATCATGTGATATTATCAGTTGGTAGATCAACTCGCTAAAACACGTCGTAGGCTGAACTTTTCGATGGGAAGGGACAGGGAAAGTCACTAACAAGTTTGTTATATACTTTTTCACGTTAACTACTTTACTTCTTACTGCTTATCATATCATGTGATATTATCAGTTGGTTGATCAAATCGCTAAAACACGTCGTAGGCTGAACTTTCCGATGGGAAGGGACAGGGAAAGTTACTAACAAGTTTGTTATATACTGATTCACGTTAACTACTTTACTTCTTACTGCTTATCATATCATGTGATATTATCAGTTGGTTGATCAAATCGCTAAAACACGTCGTAGGCTGAACTTTTTGATGGGAAGGGACAGGGAAAGTTACTAACAAGTTTGTTATTTACTGATTCACGTTAACTACTTTACTTCTTACTGCTTATCATATCATGTGATATTATCAGTTGGTAGATCAACTCGCTAAAACACGTCGTAGGCTGAACTTTTCGATGGGAAGGGACAGGGAAAGTTACTAACAAGTTTGTTATATACTGATTCACGTTAACTACTTTACTTCGTACTGCTTATCATATCATGTGATATTATCAGTTGGTTGATCAAATCGCTAAAACACGTCGTAGGCTGAACTTTTCGATGGGAAGGGACAGGGAAAGTTACTAACAAGTTTGTTATATACTGATTCACGTTAACTACTGTGCTTATCTGGGCCAAATTCCGGTCCGCAATTGCGTCCCGACACGCTTTGCGGCCGCACGCGCTCGAATCAGTCGGGCTTCCACCGCCAAAGTCGACTCGATGTGGCTTTTTTATACAATTTTCTCCAATTTTGCTTAGTTTCCAGTTTCCAAAATCCACCTAGCGTCAGCAGATCGGCGGCTGCGGCGCTGGAAGCTCTTCTGACTCGGGAGCGTGCGGCCGCAAAGCGTGTCGAGACGCAATTACGGACCGGAATTTGGCCCAGATAAGCACAGTACTTTACTTCTTGCTGCTTATCATATCATGTGATATTATCAGTTGGTTGATCAAATCGCTAAAACACGTCGTAGGCTGAACTTTTCGATGGGAAGGGACAGGGAAAGTTACTAACAAGTTTGTTATTTACTGATTCACGTTAACTACTTTACTTCTTACTGCTTATCATATCATGTGATATTATCAGTTGGTAGATCACCTCGCTAAAACACGTCATAGGCTGAACTTTTCGATGGGAAGGGACAGGGAAAGTCACTAACAAGTTTGTTATATACTGATTCACGTTAACTACTTTACTTCTTACTGCTTATCATATCATGTGATATTATCAGTTGGTTGATCAAATCGCTAAAACACGTCGTAGGCTGAACTTTCCGATGGGAAGGGACAGGGAAAGTTACTAACAAGTTTGTTATATACTGATTCACGTTAACTACTTTACTTCTTACTGCTTATCATATCATGTGATATTATCAGTTGGTAGATCAACTCGCTAAAACACGTCGTAGGCTGGACTTTTCGATGGGAAGGGACAGGGAAGGTTACTAACAAGTTTGTTATTTACTGTTTCACCTTAACTACTTTACTTCTTACTGCTTATCATATCATGTGATATTATCAGTTGGTAGATCAACTCGCTAAAACACGTCGTAGGCTGGACTTTTCGATGGGAAGGGACAGGGAAGGTTACTAACAAGTTTGTTATTTACTGTTTCACCTTAACTACTTTACTTCTTACTGCTTATCATATCATGTGATATTATCAGTTGGTAGATCAACTCGCTAAAACACGTCGTAGGCTGGACTTTTCGATGGGAAGGGACAGGGAAAGTTACTAACAAGTTTGTTATTTACTGTTTCACCTTAACTACTTTACTTCTTACCGCTTACCATATCATGTGATATTATCAGTTCGTTGATCAAATCGCTAAAACACGTCGTAGGCTGAACTTTTCGATGGGAAGGGACAGGGAAAGTTACTAACAAGTTTGTTATATTCTGATTCACGTTAACTACTTTACTTCTTACTGCTTATCATATCATGTGATATTATCAGTTGGTTGATCAAATCGCTAAAACACGTCGTAGGCTGAACTTTTCGATGGGAAGGGACAGGGAAAGTTACTAACAAGTTTGTTATTTACTGATTCACGTTAACTACTTTACTTCTTACTGCTTATCATATCATGTGATATTATCAGTTGGTAGATCAACTCGCTAAAACACGTCGTAGGCTGAACTTTTCGATGGGAAGGGACAGGGAAAGTTACTAACAAGTTTGTTATATAATGATTCACGTTAACTACTTTACTTCGTACTGCTTATCATATCATGTGATATTATCAGTTGGTTGATCAAATCGCTAAAACACGTCGTAGGCTGAACTTTTCGATGGGAAGGGACAGGGAAAGTTACTAACAAGTTTGTTATATAATGATTCACGTTAACTACTTTACTTCGTACTGCTTATCATATCATGTGATATTATCAGTTGGTTGATCAAATCGCTAAAACACGTCGTAGGCTGAACTTTTCGATGGGAAGGGACAGGGAAAGTTACTAACAAGTTTGTTATATACTGATTCACGTTAACTACTTTACTTCTTACTGCTTATCATATCATGTGATATTATCAGTTGGTTGATCAAATCGCTAAAACACGTCGTAGGCTGAACTTTTCGATGGGAAGGGACAGGGAAAGTTACTAACAAGTTTGTTATTTACTGATTCACGTTAACTACTTTACTTCTTACTGCTTATCATATCATGTGATATTATCAGTTGGTAGATCAACTCGCTAAAACACGTCGTAGGCTGAACTTTTCGATGGGAAGGGACAGGGAAAGTCACTAACAAGTTTGTTATATACTGATTCACGTTAACTACTTTACTTCTTACTGCTTATCATATCATGTGATATTATCAGTTGGTTGATCAAATCGCTAAAACACGTCGTAGGCTGAACTTTCCGATGGGAAGGGACAGGAAAGTTACTAACAAGTTTGTTATATACTGAGTCACGTTAACTACTTTACTTCTTACTGCTTATCATATCATGTGATATTATCAGTTGGTTGATCAAATCGCTAAAACACGTCGTAGGCTGAACTTTTCGATGGGAAGGGACAGGGAAAGTTACTAACAAGTTTGTTTTATACTGATTCACGTTAACTACTTTACTTCTTACTGCTTATCATATCATGTGATATTATCAGTTGGTTGATCAAATCGCTAAAACACGTCGTAGGCTGAACTTTTCGATGGGAAGGGACAGGGAAAGTTACTAACAAGTTTGTTATTTACTGATTCACGTTAACTACTTTACTTCTTACTGCTTATCATATCATGTGATATTATCAGTTGGTTGATCAAATCGCTAAAACACGTCGTAGGCTGAACTTTTCGATGGGAAGGGACAGGGAAAGTTACTAACAAGTTTGTTATTTACTGATTCACGTTAACTACTTTACTTCTTACTGCTTATCATATCATGTGATATTATCAGTTGGTAGATCAACTCGCTAAAACACGTCGTAGGCTGGACTTTTCGATGGGAAGGGACAGGGAAGGTCACTAACAAGTTTGTTATTTACTGTTTCACCTTAACTACTTTACTTCTTACTGCTTATCATATCATGTGATATTATCAGTTGGTAGATCAACTCGCTAAAACACGTCGTAGGCTGGACTTTTCGATGGGAAGGGACAGGTAAGGTTACTAACAAGTTTGTTATTTACTGTTTCACCTTAACTACTTTACTTCTTACTGCTTATCATATCATGTGATATTATCAGTTGGTAGATCAACTCGCTAAAACACGTCGCAGGCTGGACTTTTCGATGGGAAGGGACAGGGAAAGTTACTAACAAGTTTGTTATTTACTGTTTCACCTTAACTACTTTACTTCTTACCGCTTACCATATCATGTGATATTATCAGTTCGTTGATCAAATCGCTAAAACACGTCGTAGGCTGAACTTTTCGATGGGAAGGGACAGGGAAAGTTACTAACAAGTTTGTTATATTCTGATTCACGTTAACTACTTTACTTCTTACTGCTTATCATATCATGTGATATTATCAGTTGGTTGATCAAATCGCTAAAACACGTCGTAGGCTGAACTTTTCGATGGGAAGGGACAGGGAAAGTTACTAACAAGTTTGTTATATTCTGATTCACGTTAACTTCTTTACTTCTTACTGCTTATCATATCATGTGATATTATCAGTTGGTAGATCAACTCGCTAAAACACGTCGTAGGCTGAACTTTTCGATGGGAAGGGACAGGGAAAGTTACTAACAAGTTTGTTATTTACTGATTCACGTTAACTACTTTACTTCTTACTGCTTATCATATCATGTGATATTATCAGTTGGTAGATCAACTCGCTAAAACACGTCGTAGGCTGAACTTTTCGATGGGAAGGGACAGGGAAAGTTACTAACAAGTTTGTTATATAATGATTCACGTTAACTACTTTACTTCGTACTGCTTATCATATCATGTGATATTATCAGTTGGTTGATCAAATCGCTAAAACACGTCGTAGGCTGAACTTTTCGATGGGAAGGGACAGGGAAAGTTACTAACAAGTTTGTTATATACTGATTCACGTTAACTACTTTACTTCTTACTGCTTATCATATCATGTGATATTATCAGTTGGTTGATCAAATCGCTAAAACACGTCGTAGGCTGAACTTTTCGATGGGAAGGGACAGGGAAAGTTACTAACAAGTTTGTTATTTACTGATTCACGTTAACTACTTTACTTCTTACTGCTTATCATATCATGTGATATTATCAGTTGGTAGATCAACTCGCTAAAACACGTCGTAGGCTGAACTTTTCGATGGGAAGGGACAGGGAAAGTCACTAACAAGTTTGTTATATACTGATTCACGTTAACTACTTTACTTCTTTCTGCTTATCATATCATGTGATATTATCAGTTGGTTGATCAAATCGCTAAAACACGTCTCAGGCTGAACTTTCCGATGGGAAGGGACAGGGAAAGTTACTAACAAGTTTGTTATATACTGAGTCACGTTAACTACTTTACTTCTTACTGCTTATCATATCATGTGATATTATCAGTTGGTTGATCAAATCGCTAAAACACGTCGTAGGCTGAACTTTTCGATGGGAAGGGACAGGGAAAGTTACTAACAAGTTTGTTATATTCTGATTCACGTTAACTACTTTACTTCTTACTGCTTATCATATCATGTGATATTATCAGTTGGCTGATCAAATCGCTAAAACACGTCGTAGGCTGAACTTTTCGATGGGAAGGGACAGGGAAAGTTACTAACAAGTTTGTTATTTACTGATTCACGTTAACTACTTTACTTCTTACTGCTTATCATATCATGTGATATTATCAGTTGGTAGATCAACTCGCTAAAACACGTCGTAGGCTGAACTTTTCGATGGGAAGGGACAGGGAAAGTTACTAACAAGTTTGTTATTTACTGATTCACGTTAACTACTTTACTTCTTACTGCTTATCATATCATGTGATATTATCAGTTGGTAGATCAACTCGCTAAAACACGTCGTAGGCTGAACTTTTCGATGGGAAGGGACAGGGAAAGTTACTAACAAGTTTGTTATATAATGATTCACGTTAACTACTTTACTTCGTACTGCTTATCATATCATGTGATATTATCAGTTGGTTGATCAAATCGCTAAAACACGTCGTAGGCTGAACTTTTCGATGGGAAGGGACAGGGAAAGTTACTAACAAGTTTGTTATATACTGATTCACGTTAACTACTTTACTTCTTACTGCTTATCATATCATGTGATATTATCAGTTGGTTGATCAAATCGCTAAAACACGTCGTAGGCTGAACTTTTCGATGGGAAGGGACAGGGAAAGTTACTAACAAGTTTGTTATTTACTGATTCACGTTAACTACTTTACTTCTTACTGCTTATCATATCATGTGATATTATCAGTTGGTAGATCAACTCGCTAAAACACGTCGTAGGCTGAACTTTTCGATGGGAAGGGACAGGGAAAGTCACTAACAAGTTTGTTATATACTGATTCACGTTAACTACTTTACTTCTTTCTGCTTATCATATCATGTGATATTATCAGTTGGTTGATCAAATCGCTAAAACACGTCTCAGGCTGAACTTTCCGATGGGAAGGGACAGGAAAGTTACTAACAAGTTTGTTATATACTGAGTCACGTTAACTCCTTTACTTCTTACTGCTTATCATATCATGTGATATTATCAGTTGGTTGATCAAATCGCTAA
Organism: Aplectana chamaeleonis; assembly: GCA_029168955.1. NCBI lineage: Eukaryota > Metazoa > Nematoda > Chromadorea > Rhabditida > Cosmocercidae > Aplectana > Aplectana chamaeleonis. The sequence goes on from JAPDOI010001445.1 coordinate 116,251, forward strand.
AACACGTCGTAGGCTGAACTTTTCGATGGGAAGGGACAGGGAAAGTTACTAACAAGTTTGTTATATTCTGATTCACGTTAACTACTTTACTTCTTACTGCTTATCATATCATGTGATATTATCAGTTGGCTGATCAAATCGCTAAAACACGTCGTAGGCTGAACTTTTCGATGGGAAGGGACAGGGAAAGTTACTAACAAGTTTGTTATTTACTGATTCACGTTAACTACTTTACTTCTTACTGCTTATCATATCATGTGATATTATCAGTTGGTAGATCAACTCGCTAAAACACGTCGTAGGCTGAACTTTTCGATGGGAAGGGACAGGGAAAGTTACTAACAAGTTTGTTATATAATGATTCACGTTAACTACTTCACTTCGTACTGCTTATCATATCATGTGATATTATCAGTTGGTTGATCAAATCGCTAAAACACGTCGTAGGCTGAACTTTTCGATGGGAAGGGACAGGGAAAGTTACTAACAAGTTTGTTATTTACTGATTCACGTTAACTACTTTACTTCTTACTGCTTATCATATCATGTGATATTATCAGTTGGTTGATCAAATCGCTAAAACACGTCGTAGGCTGAACTTTTCGATGGGAAGGGACAGGGAAAGTTACTAACAAGTTTGTTATTTACTGATTCACGTTAACTACTTTACTTCTTACTGCTTATCATATCATGTGATATTATCAGTTGGTAGATCAACTCGCTAAAACACGTCGTAGGCTGAACTTTTCGATGGGAAGGGACAGGGAAAGTCACTAACAAGTTTGTTATATACTGATTCACGTTAACTACTTTACTTCTTACTGCTTATCATATCATGTGATATTATCAGTTGGTTGATCAAATCGCTAAAACACGTCTCAGGCTGAACTTTCCGATGGGAAGGGACAGGGAAAGTTACTAACAAGTTTGTTATATACTGAGTCACGTTAACTACTTTACTTCTTACTGCTTATCATATCATGTGATATTATCAGTTGGTTGATCAAATCGCTAAAACACGTCGTAGGCTGAACTTTTCGATGGGAAGGGACAGGGAAAGTTACTAACAAGTTTGTTATATTCTGATTCACGTTAACTACTTTACTTCTTACTGCTTATCATATCATGTGATATTATCAGTTGGTTGATCAAATCGCTAAAACACGTCGTAGGCTGAACTTTTCGATGGGAAGGGACAGGGAAAGTTACTAACAAGTTTGTTATTTACTGATTCACGTTAACTACTTTACTTCTTACTGCTTATCATATCATGTGATATTATCAGTTGGTAGATCAACTCGCTAAAACACGTCGTAGGCTGAACTTTTCGATGGGAAGGGACAGGAAAGTTACTAACAAGTTTGTTATATAATGATTCACGTTAACTACTTTACTTCGTACTGCTTATCATATCATGTGATATTATCAGTTGGTTGATCAAATCGCTAAAACACGTCGTAGGCTGAACTTTTCGATGGGAAGGGACAGGGAAAGTTACTAACAAGTTTGTTATTTACTGATTCACGTTAACTACTTTACTTCTTACTGCTTATCATATCATGTGATATTATCAGTTGGTAGATCAACTCGCTAAAACACGTCGTAGGCTGAACTTTTCGATGGGAAGGGACAGGGAAAGTCACTAACAAGTTTGTTATATACTGATTCACGTTAACTACTTTACTTCTTACTGCTTATCATATCATGCGATATTATCAGTTGGTTGATCAAATCGCTAAAACACGTCGTAGGCTGAACTTTCCGATGGGAAGGGACAGGGAAAGTTACTAACAAGTTTGTTATATACTGAGTCACGTTAACTACTTTACTTCTTACTGCTTATCATATCATGTGATATTATCAGTTGGTTGATCAAATCGCTAAAACACGTCGTAGGCTGAACTTTTCGATGGGAAGGGACAGGGAAAGTTACTAACAAGTTTGTTTTATACTGATTCACGTTAACTACTTTACTTCTTACTGCTTATCATATCATGTGATATTATCAGTTGGTTGATCAAATCGCTAAAACACGTCGTAGGCTGAACTTTTCGATGGGAAGGGACAGGAAAAGTTACTAACAAGTTTGTTATTTACTGATTCATGTTAACTACTTTACTTCTTACTGCTTATCATATCATGTGATATTATCAGTTGGTTGATCAAATCGCTAAAACACGTCGTAGGCTGAACTTTTCGATGGGAAGGGACAGGGAAAGTTACTAACAAGTTTGTTATTTACTGATTCACGTTAACTACTTTACTTCTTACTGCTTATCATATCATGTGATATTATCAGTTGGTTGATCAAATCGCTAAAACACATCGTAGGCTGAACTTTTCGATGGGAAGGGACAGGGAAAGTTACTAACAAGTTTGTTATTTACTGTTTCACCTTAACTACTTTACTTCTTACTGCTTATCATATCATGGGATATTATCAGTTGGTTGATCAAATCGCTAAAACACGTCGTAGGCTGAACTTTTCGATGGGAAGGGACAGGGAAAGTTACTAACAAGTTTGTTATATACTGATTCACGTTAACTACTTTACTTCTTACTGCTTATCATATCATGTGATATTATCAGTTGGTTGATCAAATCGCTAAAACACGTCGTAGGCTGAACTTTTCGATGGGAAGGGACAGGGAAAGTTACTAACAAGTTTGTTATTAACTGATTCACGTTAACTACTTTACTTCTTACTGCTCATCATATCATGTGATATTATCAGTTGGTAGATCAACTCGCTAAAACACGTCGTAGGCTGAATTTTTCGATGGGAAGGGACAGGGAAAGTTACTAACAAGTTTGTTATTTACTGATTCACGTTAACTACTTTACTTCTTACTGCTTATCATATCATGTGATATTATCAGTTGGTTGATCAAATCGCTAAAACACATCGTAGGCTGAACTTTTCGATGGGAAGGGACAGGGAAAGTTACTAACAAGTTTGTTATATACTGATTCACGTTAACTACTTTACTTCTTACTGCTTATCATATCATGTGATATTATCAGTTGGTTGATCAAATCGCTAAAACACGTCGTAGGCTGAACTTTTCGATGGGAAGGGACAGGGAAAGTTACTAACAAGTTTGTTATTTACTGATTCACGTTAACTACTTTACTTCTTACTGCTTATCATATCATGTGATATTATCAGTTGGTAGATCAACTCGCTAAAACACGTCGTAGTCTGTACTTTTCGATACATAGGGCATATGATGACGTCATCAGGGTGTCATGTAAACTACATAGCGTATCTGATGACGTCATCAGGGTGTCATGCAAAGTACATAGGGCATCTGATGACGTCATCAGGGTGTCATGTAAACTACATAGGGCATCTGATGACGTCGTCAGGGTGTCATGTAAAGTACATAGGGCATCTGATGACGTCATCAGGGTGTCATGTAAAGTACATAGGGCATCTGATGACGTCATCAGGATGTCATCTAAAGTACATAGGGCATCTGATGACGTCATCAGGGTGTAATTGACTTACTTACTGACTTAATCGGTTGGCTTTCGCCTGACGCGGTCATTCCGCATCTTCACCGAGGTGTGCCGTCCTAGTAGTCAGCCGTGTCCATTTTTCACGGTCTTCAGCCACAATTTGAACACATTCCATCCAGCTGTCACTATTCCATTTCCTGCGAAACGAAACATCGCGCCTGAACTGTCTTTCGATGCCGAGTGACTTTAAATCCTCTTTAACCACATCCGTCCAGAACTTTCGCCTACGCCCAGGTGGCCGTTTCCAGACAGGATTTGGAAGCATTTTTAAAGCGTGTTGTACGAGACGATCCGGCGTTCTTCTTAGTATATGCCCGAGCAGTCGAAGTCGACTTTCCATTGCTGCTTGAGATGGCGTTAGGAGATGCTGGCACCTCCCTCGTGTCAAGCGTTGATGTACTGCGTCGATTTCCTTGTAAAGGTCTTCGTTATGGCATACACGCGGCCAGAAATATCCAAGCAAACGCCTAAAAAGCTTCCTCTCCGTGCAATCCAACCTTCCCATCTGCGTTTTCGGTGCTGCCCACGTCTCCGATCCGTACATCATGATAGGGCGAATAGCGGATAGGTAGACGCGCAACTTGACTTCCTTCGCGATGGTGGTAGACCACAAACACTTGGTTAGAGAATTGAATGCAGACGTAGCTTTCGCACATCGTTGTCGAATATCCGCTGCATAACTACCATCGTTCTTCAGCAAACAGCCCAAATAACAGAAATCGTCCACCAGTTCGATACGTTGTCCGTCCACACAAACTCCAGTTGAAGGCCTCTGAGAGACCCACATCTGCTTGCATTTGTCGGGACGAAGACGAAGTCCATAGGCTGCGGCATACTTCGAAACGAGGTTCACAATCCTTTGCAGTTTTGCGTTGTTTTCAGCGAATAACACAATGTCGTCGGCGTACTCCAGGTCGACAAGGGAGCGTCCTGATGGTGTTAGGATCACATCCGCAGGAAACTGTTCTGCAACTCTACGCATGATGTCATCAACGGCGAAGTTGAAAGAAAAGGTCCTGCAACGGCTCCTTGCCTTACTCCTGTTTTCACCTCGAAAGCTGACGTAAATCCGACAGGTGTACGAACTGCTGCTGTTGTTCCTTTGTTCATGTCCTCGATTAACCGAACATACTTTTCCGGGACTCCATCTGCTCGCAGAGCATTGAGCAATCGATCACGATGAGGAGAGTCGAACGCGGCTTCAAAGTCCAAAAAGCAAGCTGTAATGGCTTCGAAAACCGCTGCCACGATTCAATTACTCTTCTCACGACGAACACTTGGTCGATGGTCGATCTTCCAGGTCGAAAACCGGCTTGCTCATCTCTGGTCGTTCCTTCACGATGTTTGATAAGTCGCTCGAGAATGATACGTTCTAAAACCTTGTACATGACACGAAGTAGAGAGATTCCTCTGTAGTTCTTAGGATCCGTGACGGATAGCTTCTTGTGAAGAGGTACGATGATCGCATGTCTCCACGAATCGGGTATCCTTTCGCTCATCCATATGGCACGGATGGTGTTGGTCATTTCACGAATCCCAGACGGAGGAAGAGCTTTCAGCATTTCAGCAGTGATGTTGTCATCTCCACCTGCCTTTCCATTCTTCATTTTCCGGACACAATCCAAAACTTCAGACTCAGTCGGCGGTTCCTCACTGACATCGTAATGTGCTCTCTGAACATGCGGGAGCTCAGGTACTGACGGCGCTGGACGATTCAGTAGTGAACTGAAGTAATCCTTCCATATTAGCAGCGTCGCATCACCAACTGCAACTCCATTGGTAGTGTTCAAGACAGGAGAACATCTCTTCATCTTCCCGCTATACTGTCGCAGCAACGTGTAAGCTTTCTTCGGATTCTTCTCCTCCCAAGCCTTCTCGAACTCCTTAGCTCTACACGTCCACTCTCGTTCGCGGTCACTTTGAAGCTGCCGACGCAACTTCCTCCTCAGACGCTTCTCCTCCACGAAGTTTCCTGCAGTTCGGAGAGCACATACTCTGTTGTAGGTAGATGTTGTTTCTTCTGAGACGTAGGCGAACTTCTTCTTAGGCTGTACAACCGGGAGTGCCTCTTTCGAAGCGTCCTGGATGCACTTGACAAAAGAATCCGCGTCGCAAAGTTTCTTCTCAGTCCGTACTCCGATGTGAATAGAAACGCGTTGTCGGAAATTCCTTCTGCACTCTTCATCTCTGAGACTTGTCATGTCAATCCTCTGGAGAGGCTGAGCCCCTCGCTTCCTCTTATGAATCCTCGCAGTGAAGTTCAACAGAACAGGACGGTGATCCGAATCGAATGCGACATCCCACACAGCTCTAGATCTTCGAATGTCCGATACTGGAATATTCCTCGTCAGAACATAGTCAAGTTGAAGTCTCAGAGTTGTCATCTTCCGCTTCCGCTGCTCGTCATCAGGATGTCATGTGAAGTACATTGGGCATCTGATGACGTCATCAGGATGTCATGTAAAGTACATAGGGCATCTGATGACGTCATCAGGGTGTCATGTGAAGTACATAAGGCATCTGATGACGTCATCAGGATGTCATGTAAAGTACATAGGGCATCTGATGACGTCATCAGGATGTCATGTAAAGTACATAGGGCATCTGATGACGTCTTCAGGATGTCATGTAAAGTACATAGGGCATCTAATGACGTCTTCAGGATGTCATGTAAAGTACATAGGGCATCTGATGACGTCTTCAGGATATCATGTAAAGTACATAGGGCATCTGATGACGTCATCAGGGTGTCATGTAAAGTACATAGGGCATCTGATGACGTCATCAGGATGTCATGTAAAGTACATAGGGCATCTGATGACGTCTTCAGGATGTCATGTAAAGTACATAAGGCATCTGATGACGTCATCAGGGTGTCATCTAAAGTACATAGTGCATCTGATGACGTCATCAGGGTGTCATGTAAAGTACATAGGGCATCTGATGACGTCATCAGGGTGTCATGCAAGTACATAGGGCATCTGATGACGTCATCAGGATGTCATGTAAAGTACATAGGGCATCTGATGACGTCTTCAGGATGTCATGTAAAGTACATAAGGCATCTGATGACGTCATCAGGGTGTCATCTAAAGTACATAGTGCATCTGATGACGTCATCAGGGTGTCATGTAAAGTACATAGGGCATCTGATGACGTCATCAGGGTGTCATGCAAGTACATAGGGCATCTGATGACGTCATCAGGGTGTCATATAAAGTACATGGGGCATCTGATGATGTCATCAGGATGTCATGTAAAGTACATAGGGCATCTTATGACGTCATCAGGGTGTCATCTAAAGTACATAGGGCATCTGATGACGTCATCAGGATGTCATGTAAAGTACATAAGGCATCTGATGACGTCATCAGGGTGTCATCTAAAGTACATAGGGCATCTGATGACGTCATCAGAATGTCATGTAAAGTACATAGGGCATCTGATGACGTCATCAGGATGTCATCTAAAGTACATAGGGCATCTGATGACGTCATCAGGGTGTCATCTAAAGTACATAGGGCATCTGATGACGTCATCAGTGTGTCATCTAAAGTACATAGGGCATCTGATGACGTCATCGGGGTGTCATCTAAAGTACATAGGGCATCTGATGACGTCATCAGGATGTCATGTAAAGTACATAGGGCATCTGATGGCGTCATCAGGATGTCATGCAAAGTACATAGGGCATCTGATGACGTCATCAGGGTGTCATGTAAAGTACATACGGCATCTGATGACGTCATCAGGGTGTCATGTAAAGTACTTACGGCATCTGATGACGTCATCAGGGTGTCATCTAAAGTACATAGGGCATCTGATGACGTCATCAGGATGTCATCTAAAGTACATAGTGCATCTGATGACGTCATCAGGGTGTCATCTAAAGTACATAGGGCATCTGAGGACGTCATCAGTGTGTCATCTAAAGTACATAGGGCATCTGATGACGTCATCGGGGTGTCATCTAAAGTACATAGGGCTTCTGATGACGTCATCAGGATGTCATGCAAAGTACATAGGGCATCTGATGACGTCATCAGGGTGTCATCTAAAGTACATAGGGCATATGATGACGTCATCAGGATGTCATGTAAAGTACATAAGGCATCTGATGACGTCATCAGGATGTCATGTGAAGTACATTGGGCATCTGATGACGTCATCAGGATGTCATGTAAAGTACATAGGGCATCTGATGACGTCATCAGGGTGTCATCTAAAGCACATAGTGCATCTGATGACGTCATCAGGGTGTCATGTAAAGTACATAGGGCATCTGATGACGTCATCAGGGTGTCATGTAAAGTACATACGGCATCTGATGACGTCATCAGGGTGTCATGTAAAGTACTTACGGCATCTGATGACGTCATCAGGGTGTCATCTAAAGTACATAGGGCATCTGATGACGTCATCAGGATGTCATGTAAAGTACATAGTGCATCTGATGACGTCATCAGGGTGTCATCTAAAGTACATAGGGCATCTGAGGACGTCATCAGTGTGTCATCTAAAGTACATAGGGCATCTGATGACGTCATCGGGGTGTCATCTAAAGTACATAGGGCATCTGATGACGTCATCAGGATGTCATGTAAAGTACTTACGGCATCTGATGACGTCATCAGGGTGTCATCTAAAGTACATAGGGCATATGATGACGTCATCAGGATGTCATGTAAAGTACATAAGGCATCTGATGACGTCATCAGGATGTCATGTGAAGTACATAGGGCATCTGATGACGTCATCAGGATGTCATGTAAAGTACATAGGGCATCTGATGACGTCATCAGGATGTCATGTGAAGTACATAAGGCATCTGATGACGTCATCAGGGTGTCATCTAAAGTACATAGGGCATCTGATGACGTCATCAGGATGTCATGTAAAGTACATAAGGCATCTGATGACGTCATCAGGATGTCATGTAAAGTACATAGGGCATCTGATGACGTCATCAGGGTGTCATCTAAAGTACATAGTGCATCTGATGACGTCATCAGGGTGTCATGTAAAGTACATAGGGCATCTGATGACGTCATCAGGGTGTCATGCAAGTACATAGGGCATCTGATGACGTCATCAGGGTGTCATGTAAAGTACTTACGGCATCTGATGACGTCATCAGGGTGTCATCTAAAGTACATAGGGCATCTGATGACGTCATCAGGATGTCATCTAAAGTACATAGTGCATCTGATGACGTCATCAGGGTGTCATCTAAAGTACATAGGGCATCTGAGGACGTCATCAGTGTGTCATCTAAAGTACATAGGGCATCTGATGACGTCATCGGGGTGTCATCTAAAGTACATAGGGCTTCTGATGACGTCATCAGGATGTCATGTAAAGTACATAGGGCATCTGATGACGTCATCAGGATGTCATGTAAAGTACATAGGGCATCTGATGACGTCATCAGGGTGTCATGTAAAGTACTTACGGCATCTGATGACGTCATCAGGGTGTCATCTAAAGTACATAGGGCATATGATGACGTCATCAGGATGTCATGTAAAGTACATAAGGCATCTGATGACGTCATCAGGATGTCATGTGAAGTACATAGGGCATCTGATGACGTCATCAGGATGTCATGTAAAGTACATAGGGCATCTGATGACGTCATCAGGATGTCATGTGAAGTACATAAGGCATCTGATGACGTCATCAGGGTGTCATCTAAAGTACATAGGGCATCTGATGACGTCATCAGGATGTCATGTAAAGTACATAAGGCATCTGATGACGTCATCAGGATGTCATGTAAAGTACATAGGGCATCTGATGACGTCATCAGGATGTCATGTAAAGTACATAGGGCATCTGATGACGTCTTCAGGATGTCATGTAAAGTACATAAGGCATCTGATGACGTCATCAGGATGTCATCTAAAGTACATAGGGCATCTGATGACGTCATCAGAATGTCATGTAAAGTACATAGGGCATCTGATGACGTCATCAGGATGTCATCTAAAGTACATAGGGCATCTGATGACGTCATCAGGGTGTCATCTAAAGTACATAGGGCATCTGATGACGTCATCAGTGTGTCATCTAAAGTACATAGGGCATCTGATGACGTCATCGGGGTGTCATCTAAAGTACATAGGGCATCTGATGACGTCATCAGGATGTCATGTTAAGTACATAGGGCATCTGATGGCGTCATCAGGATGTCATGCAAAGTACATAGGGCATCTGATGACGTCATCAGGGTGTCATGTAAAGTACATACGGCATCTGATGACGTCATCAGGGTGTCATGTAAAGTACTTACGGCATCTGACGACGTTATCAGGGTGTCATCTAAAGTACATAGGGCATCTGATGACGTCATCAGGATGTCATCTAAAGTACATAGTGCATCTGATGACGTCATCAGGGTGTCATCTAAATTATATAGGGCATCTGAGGACGTCATCAGTGTGTCATCTAAAGTACATAGGGCATCTGATGACGTCATCGGGGTGTCATCTAAAGTACATAGGGCATCTGATGACGTCATCAGGATGTCATGTAAAGTACATAGGGCATCTGATGACGTCATCAGGATGTCATGCAAAGTACATAGGGCATCTGATGACGTCATCAGGATGTCATGCAAAGTACATAGGGCATCTGATGACGTCATCAGGACGTCGTGCCAAGGTCGTGCCAAGTGCATAAAGCATATGGTGACGTCATCAGGACGTCGTGCCAAGGTGGTGCCAAGTGCATAGGGCATCTTCTGACGTCATGAAGACGTCGTGGGAAGTGAGTAGCGCTTCATTTGTAGCGTGCGCAACAAGTTTGTTGCTCACTGATTATTATAGCAATCCATGCTATTCGAAAAATATTGAAGATTTTTCAGAGATATTACTTCGTAATATCAATAAAAAGTGAACAATTCTATCAAAAAGGGTCTCCCAAGCAAAAGAGGTTTGGTTGGCGTCAGAAACGTTCCAACAAAAAGGGAACAATAGGTAAGTAGAATGAGGAGAGTCTACAAAAAGTGAACAATATTTTCTCAGACTGATTTTCCTGGCCGATCGATACTTCTTAACAGCAAAAACAAACCGTTGTGGTATTTCACGAGGAAGAGTTCAGTGGTTTCCAAGTATGGACTTCAATTTTGACGAGATTATAAGAAAATACTCTCATTAGATGCTGCACTTTGGTTTCTCTTCTCGTAGCAACTGGAGCTAACCGTCCGTCTATGATTTTGGCATCATCTTCTATTTTGATGGTAAGTATTAGGTTTACATGCACTTTCATTCAAAGGTTCTCGCGTAATCAAGACCATTTTTGGAACTACAGAGTGCTTTCGTGTAGAACACCGCAACGGTCTGTTTTCGCTGTTAAGAAGTATCGGCCAGGAAAATCAGTCTGAGAAAATATTGTTCACTTTTTGTAGACTCTCCTCATTCTACTTACCTATTGTTCCCTTTTTGTTGAAACGTTTCTGACGCCAACCAAACCTCTTTTGCTTGGGAGACCCCTTTTTGATAGAATTATGATTCAACTAGGCGGAGCCTAGGACCAAAGTTAAGCACCTTCGGGCGTTACGTCCCCTATCTCATAGGGACAGAGTGTACTCCCGCTAGAGCAACCAAGGAGATACTATAGATGTACCTCAAACTTGGGTAATTGAACCGACGACGATCTCGTTTTACCACACAGAACAGTGCATCGTAGTCGAGGCGAGGTCCGTCGCGGTCAGTCCGATATGTGCCGTTGCTCGCGATCAGCCGGAATACGATGCAGGTCGTTCGCGATCAGTCCTAATTACATTGTTGTACGCGATAGAAACGATATGTGGTCGCGGTAAGTTCTACTTACCAGTAGCTGCGCGCGATGAGTCCGCACTTCTGTCGGATACACAGCGCGATGATATCGAGCAACCGCAACTTATCCGCGATCAGTTCTACTCGGATTTTCGCTCGCGGTAGAAACGGTTTCTGAGCGCGGTAAGTACTATTCGACAACTTTTGTGCGCGATAAGTCCGCCCCGTTGCCTGAGGATGAGACAACTTTCGTTGCCACTTCAGCGAAATGATCAAGAAAAAGCTTCGGGTCGAAAATTGATTCTGCGGTTGTTTGCGACAAACGTACGGATTTCATTTACAATTGGGGCGGATCCTGGTGATACTTTGTGTTCCCTGTTTTTCGTTGGAGTAGACTCGGTGCGCATATGTATGCTATAATTTTCGCGCAACGAGTTTGCGCCAACGCACAACAAGGAACGCAAAATATCAGTAGGATCCGTGCCGTACGTCTGTAATAGGTACACAACGCGATTTTTTATTTCATTATGTGGGTGAGAATAATTTAAAGTTGAGTTTCTTGGAAAACATTAACATAAACAATGACAAAAACATTCGTCTGGCCCAAAATGATGACTGTACCGGTCTCTCCTGCCAGGATTTGCCAGCGTTATAAAGAATGGATGACTCTTGTGAAAAAATCATTCACACAACGAGGAAATCTGGCATCACAAATGATTGAAGTTTACCTACACTGGTTTGTGGATGCAAGGGACTGCCAAGAGTGAAATCTCAATGCGCTCAAAAAAGTGGGAAAAAAACAGGAAAAAGTTGAAAACGCCCCTTTGAAAGAAAAAATGGGCAACGCCCACTGCCAGGTTTCCGACCTCAATGGGGGAGAGAAGCGCGAATAATTTCATTCAAAAAGTATGTTCTTCCATTTGTTTTCGGTCTGGCTTTATATGGCTACCTGCCTCAGAGCGATGGCTGCGAATAACAAGAAAATATAGGCTCGAGACAACTCGTCCGCGAACTTCTAGCAGTTGAATTTCAAAGTTTTTGAGGAGCCGTGACTCCGTTCCTTGGATACACCATTGTGATTAGCGTGCGATTTTTTCCAAGATAGGCAGAAAAACGAAAAATCTATTCTGAATTTGGACTATGCATTTAAAGGCAGTGTCCATGATAAAAATCGTTTTCGAGTTTCCACCAAAAAAACGAAGGGTTAGGGATTGACTGTTTCATCAGTGAAGAAAGAATCATGAAAAACGCTGCGAAACATCCAGAATCATCTCCCCTTCTTGAAAGCCACATTTCCACGGTGGATGAGTTGCGCGGGCATGGGCCTGAAGTAGACTAGACAGCGTTCGAAAATGCGCCCGAATGCTAAAACTCAGCCGCGCTCGCGCTCCAATGCTAATGTAGAAGCGGACCTAACTGTTCCTCGGAAAACTCAACCGCGAGCGGAAGGGCTAGCGCGAGCGAACTTCGGAGCCGTATGGAACTCTTTCGGCCTCATTTTCGTTCGTTCTTTCGACCCCAGTGCTCCAATGAGACCCTGAACTTTCGATTTCCGGCCAAAAACCGAGGACGAAATTTATCGTGGACACTGCCTTTAAAGGCAGCATACACGCTCGCAAAATTTGTAGAGATAACTACATTAGGGGGGTCGTACGGGCCCTAGAAGAGCCCTCACGAAGTTGGAAGAGTTGAAAACAAGTTAAAATGTCCATATTTGTGCCGTATTGAGTCACAAAATCATCCTTTCTCCGCCCATCGATACGAGCTCCGCCCCTCAATACAAATGTTCAATGTTCGATTACGGACATTTTGGCTCATTTTTTACGCTTCTTACGTCGTATGCGTTCCAGAAAGGGCCGTACGAGAACATTAGCGTCGTTATCCCAACAAACTTGTCGCTAGCACCGTTATTTCAGCCAATGCGGTACAACTCGTCCACATCTGGGCCAATATGGAACGAATCGTTTTGTTTTCATTTCAGTTGATTTTTTTTTGGTTTTTTCGTTATCTCTGAATATTAGCAGCTTTCGACCTTCGATTCATTCCATAAAATTGATATTATTTTTGAGCGTGTATGCTGCCTTTAAGGCTCAAAAGACGATCAGCTTTATGACTTCAAACCTCACGAGTCTATTCGCATTTCTCTTCTTCGTCAACGAAAGCTATGACGCGCCTATACAGCTTTTGGAAGAAGTTGACCTGACAAGGTGAGTGATTAATGGCCTCGAATGTGAAGATAATATCAATGGGTGAGGAAGTCACGATTCGATTGGGATTGGCTACGTTTTTATGTTGCTATCTGAGATTTGAACACATTCAAACTCTTGGTGTTTTAACTTGATCACTGCAAACTCGAAAAAAAAATGCGCCAAATATTAGAAATACACCCCCTATTACAAAAACACATCTAGTAGAACTACACCTAAAATAGGGGCCTGAGAGAAGTACGTGAACTTTTAAAAGAGAAAATAAGGTATATATTCTTGAGTAAGCTGTATAAGACAAATGCTGAATGGGGGGAAACTTCGAAGGAATACACAAATAAACATGATCTTGTGTTGTGTACACTGCCTTTAATGGCTAACTTTGAACCGAGCCGGCCGCGGCTACAGTATATTTAGGCAGAAGTACGCTACCGCACCACCGCCATTTTCAGGGAGATGGGCATCTCCTTGACATTGTCAATCCTGATTCTTAAAGGCAGTGGTCACGATGAAAAACGTTATCGAAAGAACTACAAAAATTAGCTTAGATCGAAAACAGCTGAAAAACTATGAAGGTAGCGCGGTGAAAAACAGGCAAGAATTAGAGTTTCTAGGGCCCAAAGATGCCCGATCGTGCACATGTGCACAGCTCCGCCCAAAAAGATCGCAGTCTCATGCCGAGCAGTCAAAAATCATTGACATTCAGAGGAAGAAATAAATGCAAATTGACCGAATTAAAACAGGTGAACAATGAAAGCAAGAACTTCAGTCAATGTTTTTGATTAGATGAGTCAATGTTCATTTACTTAAATTCAATTTCAAGCCAGCTTATGTTCTCTATATTAGAAATCATCGATGCCGATGATTTGTTGTAGGCTCGTCCACCATCAAAAAACAAGAAAGTTCACGCTTGAAATTTACCCAAAACAGCGGTTTTTTCTCATTTATCCTACTACTCTAAACCCAGAAAAGTGTTTAGAGAGGAAAAGAAGGCAAGCATGTTTGATCGCGACCACTGCCTTTAAAGGCATCGTGCGCGCTGAAAACCAAATTCCTGTTTTTGCGTTATATGTATCTTTCATGTGGACCTCGATAAAACTATTCACGAAGTTTGCAGTCCTAAAATTGAACCTAAATGAAGTTTTTTTCCAGTTGAAAACATCCTTCTGGGTTCGTGGGTCGGCCTTCGGTTTGGCATCTGTTACGTCCGTTCAACAATCAGTTCAGCAAATGAGAAAAGAAAGTAATCGATCATCATTTGATATAGTACAATTGAGTGGAAGTTGATGAAATATGCCATATGGTTACATGATGACTGTCTTTTCTGCACATAGCGGTCAACCTTATCTCCTTTGAAAACCAACTGGAAAAAAGATGATCGGGAGTTGATCGGGAGATCAGGGCTGGACACAGACAGCGATTCGTAGCAATCGACTCCTGCTTTCTAAACCTGGATTGTTTGAATGGGGTCTGAAAACGAAGGAAAAGGGGTCCGGGAAAGCAGTTTTCAGTAACTCTTTCGCGGTTTCTTCAACGTGGATGTTGTGTAGGGTACTAGGGCTTCCACTATGTATTGAAAACTCAGAAACGAAGTTTATCGCGAACGATGCCTCTAATGGTGGGAAGGAAGTGTCCAGCCAATCACTTGGTTGAATAGGAGAATCGCTTCATGTATAAAAATCTTTACGACCAAGAGAAATGCCCTTGTTCATAATCACCGTCCTAATGCTCTACTATGGGTGCTAACTTGCACAGTCTGGTATTTTCTCTTATCTGATCATCGGTTGCCGTTCATCCGCAAAGATAAGGGGAGGAGGGGCGAAGGCCGGTGCAGAGCGACGCAACTCTTCGTGCTTCGCGGATCTTCTGTCTCGTTATCCTCAATTCCTCTTTTTCCTATCCGGAATGTCATTTTTTCCGGTGAATCGTGATGGTGACCAGTCACGTAATGTCGCAAGGCATAATTGCCTAGTTGAGCGTGCCTTTTCTTCGACCCCTCCGCCAACCGTTTTTCCCAACATGAATGGAACCGGCCACTAGCGCTCCGCTTTCACCGGCGCCTGGCGATTTCCCTCCAACACTCGTAAACGCTATCAGAGGTCGCGCCCCGATTTCGGAGGCGCACCTTGCTCTAATAATTCTTTTCACGAATCGACTTCACACAAGTGAAATTGAACGCGTCGCGGTAAGACGGTTTGCCGGTCAAGCACATCGCCCTCACTTCAGTTTCAGCGTGTTCCATCCTACGACCTTCGCAGGAACTGGGAAATCCGTCATCCCTGGCCAGAAAAAGAAAATTACCGAACAAGTCTGCATGCCCTCGAAAGAAAGAAGGCGATAGCAGTTCAACTACATTGGCGGTTACTAAAGGTTACAGAATGTATCCGAGAGTCTTCAACTCGAGATGAGGTGTTTTCTGAAAAGGGATTAACTACTCACTACTTTCCCCACAAATCCCTTCCGGGCAACTTACTATTAAAGACTGTTTACGTTCAATCACGCATTCTGAGTTTTGTGTAGATGACGGAAGATTTTGTCCACCAATAGCTACAAAGAGCTGCAAAAAGCTACTAGAACACACTTTCTACAGGAACCGGAGCAACCACACAGCGTCTCAATCCGAGGGTTTGAAGGTCTGGAAGGTGTGTAGGAAAGAAGATCTCTCATACCGAGGTTCCCTGACTGAATATCACTCACTGGTGCTACCATTTTTTCTGACTGGTTCCTCACCTGTTAGAAAATAATCAAAAAACAACTAGTCTAGTTAACGAGTACAGCCGATGTGTTGTCTGAGCAGCGCTACTTTGACCGCCGTCCTGCTCGTTTTTTTTTCATCAGTCTGCTACAGTGATATGAAGAAAAAATTTTAAGCCCAGAAATGTGCGGAAAAACAGTAATTTGCGTATCGCTGACACTGCTTTCAAATGCAGTTTTTACGCTCGCAAAGTGGTTGAGATAGCGAAGCTAATAGATTCATGCGGCGTGTACTAGCAAGCTTACGTCGTTGGAAGGGCAAAAGCGAGCCAAACAATCAAATTCGAGCCATATTAAGCCGCCAACTCATACTTTTCCAAAAATCGCCCCCCAACATAAACACCCCCGATGATTGAGCAAATACTTCAAATGGGGGTCGTTTTTTAGTCTCCAGGGGCGTGAGCGCTTTACATAATGCTGTCCGTAGGGGCCGCGCCTAGGAGCGTTGCAAATTCCACCCTTTTGTGAGGGCGTGAATGCTGTCTTCAAGCTGGTAATTCCAAGGTTATACTAGTGTAATCGTGAGAAAAGGCAACCTTAAATCTGCAAGAAATCCTCTAAATTCGGCAATTTTTGTGCATTTGGACCTCAACAACAATACAATATACCGACATGAAGCGTCACATTCCTTGAAAACGGCTCAATTTTCTCCAATGTTCAATTAAGTTTTTTATATTTTGGAGGTTGGTAAGTACGTATGAACTAGGAGGATAATCGCAATAATTCTGGAGCAGGTCGCTCCGCGATTCGTTCTTTATCCCAAATCATAAATAGTGTGTTCGATTATGAAGTAGAATACACTCACTACTAGAACCCATGACTGATTGTAAGTATACATCTCGTGCAATAAATTTTGCGATCGCGCGATTGGCTTGACCTAAAACGTTACGGAAAGTAAGAAGCATACAAAAAAGGGCGTGCTATGGAGTCTTCAGTGTTGCAGCGACCTATGCGGGAAAAAAGGATCTATAAGCATAATTGTGGCAGCGTTACTGCCCAGCCACCGGCTGCGTTGAAGCGGGCCACAGGCTGGGTCAAAACACTCTGTAATGCACAGCTCGATATAAGTACCTTACGTGGTACTCGGTGGGGCAGCAATGGAGCGAAAAAAATCTGCGAGTCCCTACCTGTCAACATTATAACGTGTCGGCAGTGAAAGCTATCTTAGTGATAAAATTTTGTTGCGTTATCCTTTGGAAGCGCAATGCGTAGATATCCTAGGGCTTCTTAGCTTATAAGTAACTGTCGAGATAGTGTTCAATTTATTGAAATCTTATTTGCCCCTAACTACTCTGGAGATTCAGAAAAACAGTATTTCGAGAATTTCTCGGCAGCTTTCTCAGCATTTATTCAAGCAGAAACAATGATGCTTCTTTACAAATCGCTAAAATGCTCTATGCTTTTGGCTTGCGCACAAATGCATGTGTTTTAAGTATGAATTCTAAAAAAATTATCCTAATCAGTAGTTCTTAACTTCTAGAAGGTAAACTTACGGTTTCCTATCAATGTTGCCAATGCGGCCATTGAAACCTTTTTTTTCAAAATAGGGTAGAATGCTATAAGTTCTTTTCTGTAGCGGTTTCGATATCTTTTAACTTCACGTGACACCCGTTTTAATTGTGGGGCCAAATTCTTGATATGTGTTGGGACGAACGACGGCGCTGCTTGCATTTCGAGGTAACGAGGTCAAGGTTCTAGGGAAGGAAGGCGCTCAGGGAAAAAACGTAGCCGTCCGCTACGACCGACCCGCCTCGGCCCGGCCTGACCATCCCATCGCCATCTGCGCACCGGTCTCTCATTTACAGTACCATTCTCCCGATCGGGGTGTTACCTTCGTTTACAACACTACAAAACTTTCCTCTTCCTATGTTGTGAAGGTTTCTCGGATTCCTCAAGTCTTTCCGAGTCAGCACTTGAATGATTGTATCGAAGAGAAGACCTCTAGAAGGTCATTTTCACCACTGTGGTGAAATGTGGTCATAATACTCACAATTCTTCTCCTTGTTACAGAGCTTCCCTTTTGCGGAATTTTCGACCACTTCCATTAAGTAAAGCGTTTTAGATATGCTGCGAGCTGCGCTTCTTCTGGCGCTGAGCTCAACGGCCATGGCCGTATTCGAATGCTCTAGCCAGGAGACGACAGCATTCGTCAGGATAGCACGAGCCCGGTTAGATGGAACTCCAGTCGTCGTATCTACTGCAGGTAATTTTAGTATCAACTCTATAGTTTTTACTAAGCCTTCCCCTTCATTCGCTATGAAAAAAAGCTCCTTTTTAAAATTGTAACCGAACGTTTTACAGAACTCGTAAAAAGGCAGCCTCGTAATCGAACCTAGGCTTTAGGAAATCTATCCAGAGTGCACTAGATTCACTTTTATCAGGCAACCATGAGGCAGCAGAAGTTTTGGTGAACATAGTGAGCAAGGAGGTTATGGCTTGAAAACCACTCACCATTTTTTTAGTTCGATTGATTTTCTGGGCCCGCCTAGGAACGTAGGGAGGGTTTGTTCGGTTAAAAACGCATTATTGTGAAGATAAATGGGGTCGAATTTGTCAAATTCCGTCAAAAGAGGCCGGCCCTCCGTCAGTCATCTGGCACTATTTGCTGTCAGCCATCATATAAGTAAATTTTCAACATTTATCGAGTAACCTTTCTTTATCAACAAATCACTTATTAGAAAGATGAACTTCATTTGATCGTGAGATCTTTTGCCAAAACAGCGATCTCTAACGATCGACTCTTTCTTTCTCAAACGTCGATTGAGATATTTTCGGTCCGAAAAAGGAGTTTTCAGTGCCTTTTTCGCTGTTTTTTCAACGTAGCTTTTATATAGGGTACTAGAGCTCCCGTTATATATGATAAACTCAAAAACGAAATCCATCGTGAACGATGTCTTCAGCAGCGTTCAAATGCTGGCTAATCAGGCATTTTCAATGATCAGAGATTCGTATGCTCGAATGGGAGCAAATATCGCAAGAAATTCATAAGCTCTTCAGTGTGCAGGGCAAATGTGGTCAGCTTCCCTTTCAAAAAAATGCGGTAGGCAACATCGGACAGGCTCTCGTCAGGTTTTCTGTTGTTTCTTGAGCATAGTGCTGATACCTTCCTTGGCCATCATATCACACACTCTTTTTTCAAATCCGTTTTTTTTCAAACCCATCGCGAGGGAAGCCTCATCGTTGTGGACCGTGGCGAAGATGATGTCCTTGTTGCGAACCGCGACGAGGTTGGCCTCCTTGCCGCTGGCCGTGACAAGGATCATACCCAACACCGGTAATGAGGGTGGCAGTCCAAATTCTTTCTTCCTTTGCAGAACAGGCTGTCGATAATCAGCGTTAGAACGCCAGCATACGTTTGCAGGATAAGCTGCCGCAACCAGCAGCTCCTGCACACAACGAGCGTTTGTACGCCAGGTTTGCCCTGGCGTACTAACGGTATTGTGCCGACGTACTAAGCCCCGACTGTCCGAGTAAGGCGCTTGGCAGCTATAGCCTTTTGACATATCCGGTTCCTCATTTTGAAGCTGTGCATTCAAACTACACAAGTAGTTGTTTTTCACGGCGCTAAAAGTGATTATTTTAGTACATATAAAAGAAAGTGAGGTACTTCCGTGCCCGTTGTGGCCAATTATAGTTCAATGTGTTGGCTTTTAGTAATTCATTTTCATAGATGTACGTTGTGACTCCCTTCCTTAGCCAGCAGTGGCCGCCTCTGTGATTACGTATGAAAACCATGGAAGCGGGAGGTTGAAGAAGCATCCGGTGAAGCTAGCTGAGGCCGACGCTGTTATTGTGAAATGTTAGAAATATGTCAAATTGAATCATGTATATCATTCATATCTTATCTTTTATCATGTGCATATCAGTCTGGTCAGCCACACCGAGTGTTTTTTGTTCCGTCTCTTCTTATGCATGTCTTTTTTGCTGATTGACCGGGCTGGCTACATCCGATCGGCCAACTATCAGGACCTGAGGTGCCGATTAGGCTGAGATGCATACGGGATGCTGCGGGCATACTGGTAAATCAGGCTACAGGTGTCTGCGAAGCCTGCACATTGGCTCGCGTAGCCGGACCCTAGCGGCAGATGGTCTCGAACAATGGGAACCCAATACAGTGTATTACAAAATCAAGCTATTTTCGAATGCTCGATTGTGAAATAGAAGTTATCCGAAACTCTGTGCCAACTCGAACTTTGTCTCACACGAATCACCGCTAGGAGCGGAACCGGCTCCTCTTATTTATAGTGTCACCGTCCCAATAGCGATCTAGGATCGAAGCGCAATCGCGGTCTCTGTTGGTCGCTATGCAGCCACTTCTTGCATCCAGTAACTAGCCAGCTCTCGCATAGCCGAACTGAGAAAGTTATTAGCTGCGATGAGGAGGTTCCGTTATGTCCGACCGCTCCGCTTCTTACTCCGCCGTAGCCAGAATAGCCTTGAGGCTGTACATAACAGTTTCACAATTAACTGTGGATACATGGTTTTTTTTTCTTTACGACCATTCTTAAAGGCAGTGTTCACGATGAAAAAATTGTTTCAAATTCAACTAGGAATGATAGTGGAGGGACACTCTGTAACGTTAACGTCGAAAAGACGCATGAAAACGAGCCAGGAAGAGCCCCAAAACAGCCTGAAGTTGCCACTGTGAGCGCAAGGCCAACCCCAAAAGCGCATTGCCTTGCCATCGACGTGAACGAATGAAAGCTTGAAATCGTGAGATGAGCGATGGTTTCCGATTATTAGCCTCGTTTTTCCCTTCAATCTGAACTTCTCTCTTTACTCAGGTCAGCTCGCATACATCGGCTGCAAAAGACGGAAGTTATAAGCCTCGGAAAACTCGTCCACCATGCTTGTCTAGCTCAATTTTTGAGGAACCCTAACTCCGTTCGCAGGAGGTCGTTAACGATTTCAGAGACATCGTTGAAATCAGCATGGGACCGTTTTCAAGATAGGCTGAAAACAGAGAAATGATTTTTATCGTGGACACTGTCTTTAAAGCTTCTAGTCAGGATAGTATTTTTCAACATTCATCTCTTAGGTTAAGCACGAAAAAAATATGAATTAGTGATGGTCTCAGAATTCATAACAGGTCAAATCAATCTTTATGTCATACAATTTTACACCATCTCCGCAAACAATACCAGAGGTAATAAAAACTAATTTGGTTTTGGTAGGGCAAAAAGCTGTCTGCGTCCCTCATTCTTTACACAAAGAGCTGATTCCAATTTTTAAAACTCTCCAAAAAGTACCCACCACCGATCTCTCTTAGCCAGTTCTAAAATCTTACAGAAAGGTACTTAAGAAGCTGATTCAGCGGTTCATCACTTCCATTTACACATATCATATTTTAATATTCTCAAGTTTCTTTTGACAACATTGCTCGTTTTTCATTATTTAATGCGTCGACTATTTTCACGTATTATTGACCGCTTGAAATGCCTGCCAGTCAAATTGTCTACACCGCCATCAAGTCTTACACTCTCAAGGACCTGCTGAAATTCAAGAGAATCGATTGTGGTCTGGAGAGACGATGGTCTATTTTTACGGCTATTCTCAGCAATTAGGTTTTTTGAAGTTCCTGACCTTCTAGAATGCGGTGAAAATCCCAGAATGAAGATTGAAGTGTACGCTGCCTCTAACTAGATTCTTAAAGGCATCGTACGCCCAGAAAACTGTATATTATTATATCATGCTTTTGTGTAGTATGGCCTCTCCAGTGAACGAAAATGTCGAAAGGGCCCATGAAAAACCTTCGTTTTCAAGGGAAAGTCAGTCTGTACACACTGCATAACTGAATTTCAAATCCGCACCAAAATCGCTTTTGAAGTTTTTCTGCAATTGGAGTTTGTGCCGTAATTGCTTCTCATGTTGCTCGACGGTTGCATCAACATTCTATGAAAAAAAAGGTAAATGACTGGTGAGAACTGGTGGCGCATCCTCATCTTCAATCCCTTCCAACCCCGTGACCCTACGTTTTCGACGTGCCGAATTTACCGGTGTGGCCTACTGGGCTCATTCATAAAATTGAGCCTGAAAATGTAAAGTGGTTTCCAGCGAGAACGATGCTTCTACCTCACTCCCATTTACGAGAAATCATGGATGACATGGGTCGTCAACACTTAATTTTTGCGTGCAGTTTGCCTTATTGGCTAGGATTATTTCAAATTTTTCTCGATCTATTTTGGCGTTTGTCAAATCATGAAAAAAGAAGAATATTTTTTTAGGTCACGATCTCACATGTGCTCAGTACTGCCGAAATAATATCGAACCAACGACGGGTGCTCAACGGGTCTGCGCATCGTTCAACTTTGATGGACGAGAGACCTGCTACTTTTTCGACGACGCAGCTTCCCCAGCTGGTTACTAGCTTTAACAAAGCCTTGATTTTTCTGACCTGTCAAACTGAAGAGCGGCAATGTTTCAGGAACAAGCCAATTGACAGCAAATCCTTCTGCGAATAATTTTTACTACGAGAAAACCTGTCTTCCCGGAGTGTCAGCCCATGAGGCTTGCACGTATCGCTCGTTCTCCTTTGAACGAATGCGAAAGACCGTCCTTGAAGGATTCGTCAGAAAAAGTGTGCAGGTGAGTGCACTTTTGAAGGAAAACTGTCCTTTGTCTTGCTCTTAGTGGCTACACTCCAAGTTCTTCTAACGGATTCACCGTGCAGCACTTTCGAAATCAAATTTCGAGCGCATCCAATCGCGGTTTACACGGAATTTAGAGAATTCGCTCTCCGGAAACGATCCTTTGACGAAAAAACGATGTGATCGAAAACGAGATTCGCCGCACTGGGTATTGAGGTCAATGTGTCATCGGGTGATTTCGCGAACTTTTCAACTTTTCATGGTGGCTTGATTAAGGGATTGGTGGAAATGATTTGCAGTTTTTTTTTTTCGAATTTACTTTTTGCCAGGAACGTAGAATTAGAGCTGGTACACCTGTAAAAAAAGTTGGAAGAGTCAATTGATGGGAATTTGTTCTACGAGAACTCAAAGAGTAGGGTGTTTTTTAGAATATTTGAATTAGATTCTGTTAGTGTGTTGCGCTTTCTTTTGCACCCACCAGAATGTGAAGGCTGAAGCTGAAACTTTTGGGGCCGGGTTAGTCAACATAGCGAAATTGCAGCATGCCCAACCGCGGAAGCCCAAGCACGACCCAAAGGCACGCTGACCGTGTTGGACAGACACAGTAGTGAACTACATATCCCATACGGTTCTAAGCAAGCATTCACTGATGCACAGCCTGCTATGTAGACTTAGGGCCAAGTCGAACGATTGATTATTCAATAAGTATTCGAAGAATTCGAGCACTCGGAAATTCGATTCAATCCGGAATTTGAGATTTTGATTTCTTCGAGTATACGATTCAATAGAGAAATCGTTTTTCGAAAAATGAATTTTTTCGGAAATCTGAATCATTCAATTTCTAAATGTTCTATTCTTTCAGAATTTCGAGCTAGTCAAATTTTCGAATATTTGCTTTATTCGAGAAAACGAAAATTTCGATTTTCACCAAATTCTGCCAACGTCATATCACGACGTTCGACTATACAGGCACCGAAAAGAGTATTCAACACCATCCTGTATTCAACAGCATGTAAAAGAGTGTTCAACAGCTCGTACACTGTTCGTGCACTCTATTGTTTTTGTTATAAGATTTTATCACTTGATTCAATATTCGGGTGAACTATGTATGCATTCGAATTAAATGGATAACATATTTTTGATTTTTTCATCAATTCGAAAAAGTTCGAAAAATTTTCTTTAATTCAAAAGGCTTCATTAGAATTTATTCATTGATTCGGAAGTTTAAAAAAGCATGCTCGAAGAAGTCTTTCATCCAAAAAATTAAAAGAGGTTTTCGATTCTTCCTTTCATTTTTAGGATGAAGTCAAGTGCCCGTAGCGAATGTCTGCGGTTAGCATAGCAGCGGCTCAAGGCAATTTTTGGCCGGTTATTACTCCGGTTATGGCGAGTAAGGTCTGCGATCAACGAAAGGGTTTACCTAACTTGGCGAAGAGAATTCATTATGAGTTCAGCATTCGACCTTTTTTCAACCAATTTCTTCCTTTAAAAGTTACTAGAGCAGCGAACTGACGCGAGTATTCTCCTAACAACGTCTCAGACAATGCATTGCTCCCGTATATTCCAGAACTTTTCTTTTATAACAAGAGCACTATCCTTGCATTCTCATCTTGATTCTTTTAGAAGACTAAACAGATCATGTCGCAAGAGCCATCCATGCAGCCACGTTTTTCTGATCTACTACCTTCCGGGAGGTCGCTGAAACACCCAACTTGCTACCCGAGTAATAGCGGAAAAATTAATAAGCCGTTTTCTCTTTTCAAATGAGGTCGAAACGCCGGAAAACGACGAGAGTTGAATCAGCACTCCCTTCGACGCTCCACTCTGAGCGAAGCTATGTAGCTGAGTGGTTCAAGGGGCCAGTTCGCACCAGGAGGCTTCCGAGTTCAATCCCCACTGCGCTAGAAAATTTTTGTCTCGATGTTTTTCATGCCCAGCAACCGTACGCGGTATTTCTACGAATTTCATCGAGAATATTGATCATAGGGAGGATGATCAAGCATTTCGGAAAGGAGAACACGGGAAAGAAATTTCTGACACACTTTGTCGATCGTACATTCTTTCGAGCAGAGAGAATTAGCGTGCAGTAACTGCAATAGCCTCGATATCAGGGCTGTGCGAATCTGTTCCGTTTCCGATTCCGTTTCCGTATTTCCGGTGTTTTTTGAGCTGATCCGTTCCGCCTTCGTTTTCGAATGTTGGCCCCGTAACGGAAGAAAAAACTGCTACACGGTAATGGTAAAAGGTCTAGACAAGAGTATTCGGAAACATCATAAGGTGCTGTAAATCACTTTCGAATTTCTGTGTTCAATCAAATATCAGAGGCTGGCACAGATCCTCGACAAAGTTCGCAGTTCTGTAATTGCTCCCCTCAAAAATGATGACACAAAATAGGTGCGACAAGATTCCGACCCCTTTTTGGGGGGTGAGGCGGGGGATTTTTTGAACAGCTTTTTCTCCGAGAGTGTTTGATTTTAGTGAAGCTTTTTTGTGGAGTCGTCTAATTCGTTTGTCCACCTCCTCAACAGTAACAGGAATTGAGACACGTTTTTTCGCACGTACAGCCTGTTCTCCAAGGAGGAGTCAGGGCGGAGACAGGTGGAGGTGGGTACGGGTAACGGCAGTGCGCGTTAGAGGCAGATCACAAGTGAATCTTCCTGGTATCCCTGAAGAAACTTCTTTTATTCTTTCTGAATTCAGTTGCGTTGTATTAGCTCCGTTAGGCGATCTAAGTTCAAAATAAATGTTAAAATTCCGTCTGTGAGAATATGAAGATTGGCTTCTGATGAGCACTGTACGCGCAACGCGGCCGCCCGCGTTTATCTACACCTAGTACAGTCTGGACTCTTTCCTGGGGGACAGGCTGTACGGTGTTTCGAAGGCACACTACACACACATTGTATGTGATTCTTGAAACTGCCTTTCCCTATTTTTTAGGTGCAAGGATTTGAAATTGTGGAATGCTTCATAGTGGAGTGATGTGGTTTGAATAATCACGGGTCTGATGGCTGAAAACTTACATAGGTCACGGAATGAGTGCTGCAAGCAATGAGCAGCAAAGAAGCTTGAGAATGGGACAACCCACAATTTTTTTATCTCTTCCGTTTCCGTTTCCGGATTTCCGTTTTCGGCGAATTTTGGCAAGTTTTCTTCCGTTTCCGAAAATCTTGAAAAATATTTTTGCACAGCCCTACTCGATATCAATGAAAATCTGTCAAAGTTATGTATGCTTTATGTTTTGCTGCTAGTGTGAAAAGGATTTCTGTTTTGACATACAGTACCGAGCTTGTTTTTTGCAAAAAAAAGCGTTTTGCGGCGTTTTTTGCGCTCACAAAGCGCCGCATCGCCATAAACCACTTTAAAGTGGACGAAATGAGTTTTTCAGGTAGTTTTCGTGTTTCTCTCGGTGAAACAAAGGTAGCGGTATATGTAAAAAGCCCTTTTACTCCGGTATTTTGTTGAAAAAAATGCGTATTTCCTTCTAAAATTCACATCGACCACTGGTCAAAACGTGACAGATTTCTGCTATCATGACCGTCTGATCACTTCATTATGAGGAGTTTAGAGGTGCAAATATGCCATTTTCGAAAAACTTCTGGAGTTGAATTTATCATTTTGCAACAGTATCGTATAGGACTCAATGGAAACAATCCAGAAATGGCTTCAGGATTGAAATTGGACCACTTCGAAGCGAGTTATGGCGTTGCGGCGCTTTGTGAGCACAAAAAACGCCGCAAAACGCTTTCTTTGCAAAAAATATGCTCGGTACTGTATTTCTCTAAAATTACCATTGGTGCTGATTTCTCTCAAATTGTTTTCCTTTTAGAAGTTTTTGTTCTTTTCTCCTATGTCGAGTTTTTTCCGATAAGCCCTTACATGAATACACAGCTGTTTGTCTTGACGAAAAAACCCAATAGTATTTTTTGCAGCAAAAAGGACTCTAACCCTGGCCTGGAAGTTTTTTGGCTACAGTATCTAAATGCTTACCGTAAACTGCAGTAATCATCCAAAAAACTCCAAACAAACCAAATATTCGTGTTTAGCACCACCAAAAACACCAGGCGAAGTTTGGGCTGAGAAGGTTTTCTGACCTTTGGAGCCCCATTAGGGGTAGCCCAATTCCATTTCGGGGTTCACAGGTGAAGAAAAATATTCCGTCCCAACTTTGTCCTGGGGTGGAGGTAATCTGGGTCAGAGGTCCGTTTGTTGCCTTTCCAATGTTTTGGGCAGGTTACGGTAGGTGGTATTCATTCATTCATGTTTATTGCCAATAACTGCATTGAGTACTGATTAGCAATGCATCGATTAAACTATCGGCAGCTAAAGACAAAAAACAACTAAAAATTAACAAGCAACTTTCCACTCGGTGCAACAATTGTTCAAAAGCGGCTTAAAAGCAGTGTTCACGATGATTTTCGTTCCCGAGTTCTCCACACAAAACAAAGCGTTGGCCACCGAGTGTAACAGAAATTACGAAGAAACGGCGAGAAACGCACTAAAACGTCATATTTCAGTGACATTAATCTCTGGCCTGGACTAGTTGTCCAGTTGTATGAACATGTTCACGGTGGTTGTCACCGGTGAAAATGGGATCAGTCGGAAATGGAAGAATATTCCAGGCAAAATAGTACTAGCTAGGGTCCGAAGAAAAGAACGGAGCAACAGAAAGCAAATAATTGTAAAGGACGGGCCCACAAATGATTTCATTGTCACAACGAACAGTTCCTGTGAGAGTAAAGAGGTGGGGTGAGAGTAAAGGATTTCGTGACCTTCTAGTGCGTTTTTCTCGATTCCTTCGTCATTTATATTCTACCCGAGGGCCAAACAATCGATTTAGCTATAAATCTCAAAATCGAAGAATATCGTGAACACTGCCTTTAAGTCAGGAGTGGCAAAGTTTCTCACTTGTTGGGCTTTGTAGACTTCACCAATAGAGCAGGCTTATTTTACTGCCTTAACGTGCTACTACCTATCAGGCACGCGACTGGAGGACCATTCCGGGGCGGGTTCTGTTTTTCAAGAAAAACTGGTACGCACC
Source organism: Aplectana chamaeleonis (assembly GCA_029168955.1). Lineage (NCBI taxonomy): Eukaryota > Metazoa > Nematoda > Chromadorea > Rhabditida > Cosmocercidae > Aplectana > Aplectana chamaeleonis. Next base: position 144,134 of record JAPDOI010001445.1, read on the forward strand.
CCGGGCGATTGCCTGATAAGGAGACGAGCAGAGAAGCGAGCCGCAGCGAAATCGCCCTCTGTTACTAGAACCTTGAAATCGCTCTAATGGACTACTAAAGCCTCGCAGTTGCTGCACGCGATTGGGTCAGTAAGGTGAAAACAAACGGGGAAGTCATCAAAAAAACAAGACAAGAGTTGAAAATGGTGGAATATCGAGACGAGTGCGGATCATATACGGAAAGTCTTGCTGATGTACTGCTGAAACCCAGATGAGTGTCTGTATTTGAGAGCATCATCATCTAAATTATTCCATGGCGTCGCTATTCTAGAAAGAAAGGAATGTTGATACGATGAAGTTCTCGGCATATCAGGTGAGATTCTGAAAGCATGACCTCTAGTCAGGTGAGCGAACGGGGAGAGACTGAACAAGTCACAAAGCGACAGGTCTAATTCCGGCGTGGTCAATTTATACATGAGAACCAAATCGGCCACCTTTCTCCGATTGCAAAGTGACAGTGCCCCCAGTTTCTTCAGCCTGGATTCGTAAGAAAGTCTTAGCATTCCCTGACGAGCAAAGCACCTGTACGTGAACGACTTTTGAACATCCTCAATTTCTTCTATTAGTGAAACTATGAGGCGACCATATAGGAGAGCAATATTCTACTATGGGTCTGACATAGGCAACGAAAAACTTGAAGAGCAGGTGGGGGTTACGACTGCTAAACGCCTTGAGAATGAAATTTGACCTCGCTTTTGCTCGAGCAGCTAAATTTGAAATGTGGGCCTCAAAACTAATGTTGCTATCATATGAAATACCTAGATCGCGTACACTATCACTTTTCTTCAAGGCGGTTCCGTTCAAAGTGAATTCTACGTCAGGATGGTTTTTCCCGAAGGTCATAACAACGGTCTTCTCAACTGATATTCGAAGGACCCATGTCTTCGACCAGCAAGACAGGGCATTTATAGCAGACTGAAGACTTTGGGTATTGTTGAAAGAATACAATTTGGAATCGTCCGCGAAAATGGAGCAGTATACACCCTCGGGAAGCGCCTTGGGTTAATCGTTGATGAATATCAAAAACATGAGTGGCCCTATGCAGGTACCCTGTGGAACTCCGCTTGGTGTGGGGTAATAACGAGATCGCGAATTATTCACTATCACAGTTTGGATTCGGCCAGTCAGAAAAGACTCGAGAAATCGGAGTAGACAGCCAGATATTCCGAAAGTTTTCAGTTTTCTCACGAGTAGCGGAATAGAAATACAGTGCGTTCGGAAATGATAGGGACACCTCTAAAAAATGAGATTTTCAAAAAAATTCTGGGAATGGTGATGAATACTGTTCATCAATGAAATCAGCGTGATAAAAAACCTCTGTTCGCAACTTCCTTGAAACCGTGCCTAGTTTCATAAGATTTTGCCTTTACATTTAGAAAATTTCACCGTTCGGAAATGATAGGGACACCCTGCAAAAAATGGAATTTTTCACTTCGAACAAATTTCCCGCTACAAGTTCACTACATGAAAGCAACACGAGGACACTCAACATCTTTATTCCAATCATGGGCCGTGGTACATCGCTTACTGTTTCCGAACAAGCCCAAATACGTGCCCTCAACGCTGCCGGGCTGAGCCAACGTCGAACTGCCTCCCAACTCGATCGTTTCCCCGACTGCATCAGCCAGTTCCTACGAGATCCAGACTCCTACGGCTTCGCGAAGAGTTCTGGACGCCCAAGAAAGGTCAGCGGCAGGGATGCACGGAGGATAAGCCGACTCTCCTCAAACAGTAGTCTGTCTCTCAACCAAGTGAGGGCTCAGTTGTCGCTCAATGTGTCGAAGACTACTGTTTGGAGCGTCGTAAACGCAGACGAAAACATCGTCCGCCAAGTGATGAAGAGGGCTCCATCACTCTCAGAAGCCCACAATGTAGCTCGACTCCGGTTTGCAAGGTACAACATGGCAACAGACTGGTCAGAGGTATGGGATTCTCTAAAAACCCGATAAAATTTAAAAAGATAAAGGCGACATGTTCCAGGTAATTTTCTCCGACGAAAAGTTGTTTAACCTTGATGGACATGACGGTGCTCGATGCTACTGGAGAGATCTTCGCAAGGATCCGATGGTATTTAGTCGAAGAAATTTCGGAGGCCGTTCGCTGATGTGTTGGGGAGCATTCTGCAGCGAAGGTGTTTTGGAAATCGCCTTCACTTCGTGTCTGATGGATTCGAAGGAGTATCAAGAAACATTGCGTGCGCATCTTCTGCCGTTCTTCACTGGAAACAGGCGTCAACGCTACATTTTCCAGCAAGATAACGCTGCGGTCCATGTCTCCAGATCCACAAAGGCGTGGCTTCAACAAAACCGAGTTCGCGTGATGGAATGGCCCGCGTGTAGCCCTGACTGCAACCCGATAGAGAATATCTGGGGCATAATTGTGCGCCAGATTTACGCGAAAAACAAGCAGTATGGGACCGTAGACGAGCTAAAGGCCGCTGTACTCGAAGCCTGGAGAAATTTGGATAAAAATGTGATATCCAATTTGATCACTTCTATGCCGAATAGAATTTTTGAATTAATTTCCAACTCTGGAGTTGCGGTATCATATTGGATTTCATGTGTTTGTTCATTCCTTGTTTGATAATTTTTGCTTTTAATAGTGTCCCTATCATTTCCGAACGGCGAATAATGTGACAATTTAAAATGAGAAATTACACTATTATGCTATTGTTATAGAAACAAGTGAACAGAGGTTATTTACCTTGCTGAAATCAATTATGAGCATTGCTGAACGCCGCACTCAATTTAAACATAAAGACTGTGGTTTTCAGGGGTGTCCCTATCATTTCCGAACGCACTGTAGAATCAAAAGCTTTTTGGTAGTCAACATAGCACAGCGAGACATAGTCACCGCGGTCTACCGCTTTATGCCAAACGGAAACTGTTGACAGAAGAGCAGAAGTTGTGGATCTATGTCTAAGAAATCCATTCAGTTCCTTCGCAATAAGGTTATTGCCCACAAGGAAATCAGTTATTCTACGACATATTAAACGTTCCATGACTTTGCTGGCGGCACAGGTGAGACAAATAGGCCTGTAGTTTTTGACAAACTATTATGCATACAGGACTCGTAACTTTTTTGTTTATAACTTTTTTCGGTACTCTTTCGGAATAGACGACCCACTAGAGAAATTTCATGGGAAGTGTTTATCGCACTAGAGCAGTGGAATGATTTAGTCTTCTTCAGACACATAGAACTGCTTGATGTAATCAACCGAGCGGTTGGTCAAGCCCAAACAATTGCCAATTCCATCGTATTCCTTAGTGGGCGGTCTATTCCGAAAGAGCACCTTTTTTCGCTACTACTCGGGCAGCTGGGATGGGGGATTATGGCGACCCGGGAGGTATTCGATCAGAAAAACATGGCTGCATATGCAGTTTTGGCGACCCGGTCTGATCATTCCTATATTAGACAAAGGTATTCTGAGAAAGAAGGCAGTTTTAGGTAGCAAGTCGCGAGCAATGCTTGTCAGCTTGCCTCAAAGAAAAGGAATTCGTGTGCCGCTCTGTTAACTACAATTACGATTCGTATCTCTGCGAGTTGAGCACCGAGGACAGAAGGTATGTTGCTGAACTGCGTCAGAGTCTCTCCCAATATGAAGTGACAAAATCTTCCAGATCCAAACCGACACACCTCCGCATGGCCGAAGGCGCAGTCGATTACTATGACAACAATTGTCTATCCCGTCAGTTTTAGTGCGAAATTTCGGGGAAAGAGCCAACTTTTGGGACTTCTGAACTGATTGTTCCCAGGTCAAAATCGATGTGGTCCATCTGGTGGAAACCTGGTCTTCGTTAAGACCACCAACTTTGAGATCAAGTTCTATGATCACACGCAGTCTGTTGAGGCGCAGGAGTCGTACTGCCTTCAGAAGTGCCTTGACTCACTGAACACCTTCTGCAGGTAAGGCGCTATCCAACGCTTTAAACTTGCGCAATGCTTCTCCATTTACTCTTTTGTAGATCAGTTGAATTTAACCCATCCGAGAAAAACTGCATAGTCTCTGACGAGGACACCTTCTCACGAGCTGACCAGCAAGGCCAGGTGGTTGGCAAGGACTACTATGAACCGATTTGCGTAGCAGGTGAGTGTTGCCGAGAACTTCGTCTTCACATAGCAGACCAAGCCTCCTACATTGACGACGTTCAAGATCGACGAATGCTTCTCAGAATGGGAGATTATGCCAAATTTGACAAAAAAAGACAGATGTTATACATTTCTCGAGAGGGGACTTTTTCAAAGTCGCAGTTGTATTCATAGTTTAAATAGATATTCGATATTCGGGATGGAGATTATAACAGAATTGGAAACCGAAAGTAAAAATGTATTTGCACGGTACATCGATGAGGTTACGTTCGGAGCTCGATTGTGTGTGTGTGAGCATTCACATAAAAATTCGCCCATCCGCACCACTAATTTAATTCGTCGTCTACTTCTAAAACCATAATCTAATCCTAGGACCAATCGCGCCGTGGAACCAGTCAAATTTAGATAAATTACTATTCCTCACATGATTACTCTTTCATAACTTCTTTCAGCCATATCATCTTTCAACTACCATGTTTTGAAAGAGAAAGTTTGATTTCTTCGCTGGGGAAACATTGTTTTTTTTTTATTTCGTCAAAAGTGTCCTGTCCTTCCGAGAGCTCTGAAAGTGTCCAGTCACTGAAAGGCTTGGTTTGCCTTTCAGTGACTGCACACTCAGAAGTCGATTCCTCCGAGAGCATTACCAATGGCCATGTTCATATCACTGGCAAGGCGATCCCAAGGGTATCTCGATTCGAAGCACTCGAATGAATACAGTTGCGCTTTTTGAGACGAGATACAGGGGTTTCCCTCAGCGGTTTTCAAGGGTTTGCTTGGAGCCTTAACGAAACGATTGTCTTTATAAGGCAAGTAACCTGCTTTTCTCTTCACTTTATCTGCATGCCAAAGGCTTGCATGTGGAATGAAATGTTGTAACAAAACGATTAACCTCTGAGCGAAACGCAGTAACCTGCAGGAACCCTACGAATAAATTTCGTCAAAGTCACTGGTAGCGTGATGAAAACCTGAAATTTGAAATTTTTACTTTCTTACCAGCTACTTACCGTATCGCTCGTAGGATTTGGTCAGTAAAGCGCCACAGAACGCGCTTTCGAGTTTTTCTAAATAACTTGCTTCAAACTCAACTTCGAGCTAATCCAGGGTGATATTCATGATCCTGACCTTGAGGGCTACCCAATGGTTAGGCCATTGTGGTGGTTACGTTGACAACTAGAGCTTCGCAATCAACCAGGTTTGTGGTTGAGGTACCGTGGCGGATAGGACGCTACCGTCTCTGTCTGCGTTTCTCTGTGTCTACTGTATATAAACACCTGGAGGCGTACCCATGTTTAGAAGTTCCGGCATGCAACCTTTCGAATGTCATAGCTGACTGTTATGGGCAGTCAGTTTCAGCAATTATGTTGTGAGTGCACCTTCAATTGCCGCACCCTCCTTCCATTGGAAAAAAAACAATGGGTTTTCCTATATTTACCATCTTACCGTTTTTTTTTTCGAATATTTTGCGCTTACACCACCTATTTACCGCTAGTTGCTTACATTGTCTGGGTATGAGCGAACCCATGTGTCGCTTGAGGGCTTTTGTGTCTGATCTCTCTTTCTTGTTTGATTTTTTTCTCATTGATGTTAACGCGTTTCCTGCCCGGCTTTTTTTCTTACTGATATTGGCGCGTCCATGTTGGGCGCCTAACAATAAACAATAATAAACAACTAGAACTCTTCTGACTCGATTGTTTTTCAGCCGTTTTTGATATACGAACCGCAGTGTCAGTCAAGATTGTTAAGAAAACGTCTGATATATGACGAGGATTGGGTCGCGTTGCAAAGTGGGGCACGCTACGATCGCAGTGACAGATAGTGCACGCTCAGACGGCCTTCACCTCGAGTCCACCCATTGACCGGATAATCATCATCTCACCATAAAGATGAGACAAGTTGCAGTTGGAGGGACTTGTTTCAGTTTTCGAAAGAAAAATTGAATTTAGGTATTTGGCCGGAAATGCTCAATGATTTTCAACGGCCGTTATGCACGATGTTCTTCCGGCACAGCTTTATGAATACATATCGTTAGGTCCGTGACCTGTTTCCTCAAGAAAAAACGTTTAAAGGCAGCAGACACGCTCAAAAATGGTATCGATTTTATGACATAAATCAAAGGTTTGGAGCTGGTTGTATTGGGAACTGACGAAAAAACAGACGAAAACTGTGTGGAAATAGAGAAATAACGGTTATTCTGCTATCTGGTGAAAATGGACGAGTTTTACGGCGCGCGGTTGAAACAGCGAATATTAGCCACAAAACGGTTGAGATACAGAAGCCGATATATTCTTACAGACTGTACTGGAACGTTCACTTCGTTGGAAGCATCAAAAACCAGCCAAAGGGACCGTATTAGTACTATCAATGCGGACGAGCTTGTATTTTGGGGCGGGGTTGCAGACGCTCAGGGGCGGGGTTGCAGAAATTTTTCGATTTGCATTGTTGAAATTTAGTAGTTTTGACTCGTTGTTGACGTTTCAAACGGCGTGAGCAGTCTACTAGGAACCATGCGACTCCAGAAACGTGCTTATCTCAAAAACTTTTTCGAGCGTGTCTGCTGCCTTTAAATTCAAACCGCGGCTGGCGCGGCTTTTTAATTCTCAGAGATTAAGGTTTAAACCGCCACGCCAGACGCGGTTTGAATTTACACGCTTTTTCTTGAGGAAACAGGCCACGGACCTAACCATATGTGATCTTTTCCGTTGGAAACTGCTTCCGAGACTTCTGGCTATAGAAGGGGGTAACCCCTCATTCTTCTCCATGAAATCCTCATTGAAGGGTGCATTGACTTTTGTTTCGTCAAATTTTTGGAAAAAAAGTGCGGCTGTGAAATGATCTCGCGGAAAATTGTCATTTCTTTCATGAAGGGGTGGGTGGAGTAGCAATGCGGTTGACCAACTAAGTCCAACTCGGCGGTTTTTAAAACATGCGCGGAGATTATAGCTACCATCATTCTTGATGCGCCCACAAAAATTGGAAATTGAGTGAGAATAACGCTTCTAGCACGTATTTCTCTTTTTCTGGAGTCATTTGAGACAAAACTGAGTTTGTTGGGTTGTGGTGCTGTTCCCTGAACGCCATGATGTTTGGCTTCGAAACCGCAAGATGTTATTTCATCCTTCCATTCCAGCGGATCTGTCCTCATCAACATGTCGACAACAGGCCGCATTCGAGAGGTTTATCGGCTCCTCCATTGAGGGCGAGGTGAGAGCAATATTTTTTTCACGACGATTCGATGCAAGATTGTCTTGATGTTGCAGATCGTTGCTTCTGCTCAAGGCGTTACTATTGCTGACTGCATTTCGCTCTGCTTCCAAAACCTCAACTGCAAGAGCATTAACTATGATAGGTGAGATTCTGCTCAGCTCTTGACATTAACATCTCGAACATGCTGTGTTATGCGGTCTTGTATCGTCATGCGCTCCTTAGTGCCGACACGCCTGCTCTTTGGGCTCTCAAACACAATCTCGGTTAGATGACCGAAGCAGCTTTTCCGGGTGACATTGGAACAGTGTGCTGTCATATGTACTATAGAAGCATTCATAAACTTCATGTTTCCTTCAGAACCGGCTCCACGTGCTTCATCTACGCCGTGGGCCGCAGCGATGCTAACGTCAAGGCGAACCCGGCCATGGACTACTACGAATTCAACTGTGGTAGGTTTCAAAATCCTTACCACCTGGAGGCATCTTCCGCGCGAATTTTCACACTGCTTTCCAGCCTCTTCCCTGAGTCTTCCAGGCGGGAAAAGCTTCGACAAAACTCTGAATCTCATCGGTCAACGCTAGCGGTGCGATGGTTATTTTCCTTTACGTTAAAGGCAGGGTTCTCGATAAAATCGGTTGTTGTGCTATCCCCATTGAATGGTAGATCTGGCCATCACAAAAGTGAAAATAAGTAAAAATCGGAGAAAAAACACTCCGGGACAAGTTATGGCTTGGTGTCCTCCCGCCCCCAATTATCGGGATTTTTGTAGGAGCTCGTTTTGTCAACTTTTATTCTGCTTTTAAAGTAATTGCCGAACATTTCTGGAGACTACTGATTACTTTAGCAGCAAAATAAAAGGCGGATAAGCAAGCATTCACGAAAATCTCGTTAATTAGGGGGCCGGCCGACACCAGTAATTAGCCGTTGTACATTGTTTTTGAGCGTTTTTTTTTCCGCGAATTTCAGCGTTTTTTCACTTACTTTTACTTTTGTGATAGCCAAATCTACATTCTCATGAAGAGAGCTCGAAAGTAATTTTTATCGCGAACCCTGCCTTTGAAGGCATCGTACACGATGAAAACCGTATTTGGGTTTATGCGTTCATTCGGACTAGTGGGCCATGACAATGTCACTCAGGAAGTTTGGAGTTCCAAAACCGTCTCTGAGTGAAGATTCGCTCACCCCAAAAAAGCTTCCTGGGTTTGGGGGGCCGGCCTTGGGGTCGATCTGTTGTTATCGTCCATCACTGGATGAGGGATCGCCGCGACGCTGCTTGGCGGGAAAAATTGCGCGCGGGAAAACAAAGGGAGAGTGGCTATTGATCGCGCAATTTTTCCCGCCAAGCAGCGTGGCGGCGATCCCTCATCTAGTGATGGACGATACAAATAACAAAACTCCTGGGTTGCTGACAGCGGGCGTGCCTTGACGTGTTGTAGGGCGCAATGCACACGCCAGTCGATTTCGAATTCGACATCGATCGAAAGCAGCTGGCAGCACTGGACGCAGAAGGTTGCTGAACGGCGAGAAAAGAAAAGGAAAAATCGATCGCTCACCTGAACCGCGTTCCCGTTGAATTGCTCCCTACGCTGCGTCATGGAACGAATTGTAAAACTGTTCCTTGCATTCTCCGCGCCACTATCCCAAGTTGACGTGGGCGCGAACTTCAAATTTGTTTTGAGTTTTCTTAAAATGGTTTTTCCTTTAGAAGTTGACGTTTTTGAGGGGTCCATTTGCAACAGTTGGTCACTATAGGGATATAGCCACACGAAAACACCAAAAACACAAACATGGTTCTCATCGTGTACGATGCCTTTAAGAAATCGGTGGTCAAACAGAGTATTTAATGGTTATTGAAGATCGTCAATCAATTGGGTCCACATCTAGAGCCTTTTATTAATTTTTGCAAAAAAATCTATGAAATCGATAGTCCCAGAGAATGGATAAAATTCTACGACGGCGAGTTCTGTTGATTTAGGATTCTCAAAAACTCGTAACTGTCAAGGTTGACCACTCACTTCCTTCAATAAAGTGAAATACCATCACACTACTATCGTTGACTAATGAGATTTGCTCTGTAAAGCTTCGCGTTTCGAATTCAATAAGTAACGAAGAAATAGTCCTCTAAAAAGTGAAATGATGACGTTTACTGACGGCAATAGGAACATATGACGTGGGTGGACATGCCGATAGTTGGGTGATAGGGGGCTCTACACACAGAGGGAGGAGTTGTCCCGTTTCTCCAGTTCGAAGCTTCATGCTACTCACTTCAAGCGAAGTGTCCAGAGTGGAATTACAACCGCCTCAGGCGAAAAAAGTTGTCGAGAATTCGGCGAGAAGTTGTCCAGAATTCGTACGAATTCAGGACAACTTCTCGCCTAATTCTCGACAACTCCTCGCCTTATTCTCGACAAATTTTGGTTTTATTCTCCACAGCAGCTTTCCGCCTGATTTCTCCTCTCGAGAGTCCATCGCGTTTTCGCAAGGAAATAATTTAAAATAAAATAAGAAAATAAGAAAAAGAATATATATGAACACATGTATATCTAAACGAACGGTTTGATTACGAAAGGAGATATCTCATTACATCTGCAGGACTTAAATGAATCAAAAGCGTCAGTTTTTTTTGATAACTTTGTAAGCACTAATTTCAGAAGCAGTAATTATTTTCTTATTTTCAGACCTTGTAATTTTGTCGAACGATTTTTTTTTCAAATTTCGTTCGTTCCATGTATCATCGAACATTTTTTTTTTCGAATTTCGTTCGTTCGAAATTTCGTCAAAAGAATTTCCTTCTCGATTTTCATTCGTTCGAGATCTCATTTTTCGATTTTTTTTTGAAAAATTGTTGGACTTTGAACACGCTTCTCACAACCCTAGGTTACGCTGTTTCTTTATTCCTCGGGCCGAGTTGACGTGAGCGTGAGCGAAGGCGACTTGAGTAGAAATCGAGTACTTGTGGAATATTCATTCTCTGACCGAGCGTTGTAAATAAATCGTTTAGACCGGTTTCGAAAAAAAAGATCCGAAACTTCTAAGGAGTATCGAAAAAATCCTAAACTTCGAACGAAATTCGGAAAGATCCAAAATTTCGAACGACTTTCGAAAAAAAAATCAAAATTTCTATTAGATTCGAAATTTGTTCGTTCGACCTAGGAAATTTCGAAAAATTTTCGAGATTTGTTCGTTCCAATTTTTTTAATTTTTCGTTGTTTCGAACTTTTTCGAACGATTTTTTTTCAGTTTTTGTTTGTTCGACATTTTTTTCGAAATTGTACAACTATCGCTCCAGCCGCGAAGCGGCTGGAGAGGTTTGGTTTTGCCTGGCACTTGTGATCACTTAGATTTTGGTAAAGTAGTTAATAAAACCTGTAAAACAAATTTTCTAGAGATTTCCTTCTGGATATAAGTGAGAGAGTATAGAAGACACCCGCTGACAAAATTTGAGCCAAATCGATTGAAAATTAACAAAGTTAGATCGGCGGAAGCTTAGCTAAAATTCGCGTTTTTTCTTGTAACGCGTCCCTCGTGTCCTGTTCCTCGTCCCTCGTTCCTCGTTCGCGCCACTAGCCACTGCCAGTGGTCGCGACTATCAGTACATAGGGCATCTGATGACGTCATCAGGGTGTCATGTAAAAGTACATAGGGCATCTGATGACGTCATCAGGGTGTCATGTAAAGTACATAGGGCATCTGATGACGTCATCAAGATGTCATGTAAAGTACATAGGGCATCTGGATGACGTCATCAGGGTGTCATGTAAAGTACATAGGGCATCTGATGACGTCATCAAGATGTCATGTAAAGTACATAGAGCATCTGATGACGTCATCAAGATGTCATGTAAAGTACATAGGGCATCTGATGACGTCATCAGGGTGTCATGTAAAGTACATAGGGCATCTGATGACGTCATCAGGGTGTCATGTAAAGTACATAGGGCATCTGATGACGTCATCAGGATGTCATGTAAAGTACATAGGGCATCTGATGACGGCATCAGGGTGTCATGTAAAGTACATAGGGCATCTGATGACGTCATCAGGGTGTCATGTAAAGTACATAGGGCATCTGATGACGTCATCAGGTGTCATGTAAAGTACATAGGGCATCTGATGACGTCATCAGGGTGTCATGTAAAGTACATAGGGCATCTGATGACGTCATCAGGGTGTCATGTAAAGTACATAGGGCATCTGATGACGTCATCAGGGTGTCATGTAAAGTACATAGGGCATCTGATGACGTCATCAGGGTGTCATGTAAAGTACATAGGGCATCTGATGACGTCATCAGGGTGTCATAAAAGTACATAGGGCATCTGATGACGTCATCAGGTGTCATGTAAAGTACATAGGGCATCTGATGACGTCATCAGGTGTCATGTAAAGTACATAGGGCATCTGATGACGTCATCAGGGTGTCATGTAAAGTACATAGGGCATCTGATGACGTCATCAGGGTGTCATGTAAAGTACATAGGGCATCTGATGACGTCATCAGGGTGTCATGTAAGTACATAGGGCATCTGATGACGTCATCAGGATGTCATGTAAAGTACATAGGGCATCTGATGACGTCATCAGGGTGTCATGTAAAGTACATAGTGCATCTGATGACGTCATCAGGGTGTCATGTAAAGTACATAGGGCATCTGATGACGTCATCAGGGTGTCATGTAATGTACATAGGGCATCTGATGACGTCATCAGGTGTCATGTAAGTACATAGGGCATCTGATGACGTCATCAGGTGTCATGTAAAGTACATAGGGCATCTGATGACGTCATCAAGGTGTCATGTAAAGTACATAGGCATCTGATGACGTCATCAGGGTGTCATGTAAAGTACATAGGGCATCTGATGACGTCATCAGGTGTCATGTAAAGTACATAGGGCATCTGATGACGTCATCAAGGTGTCATGTAAAGTACATAGGGCATCTGATGACGTCACCAGGGTGTCATGTAAAGTACATAGGGCATCTGATGACGTCATCAGGGTGTCATGTAAAGTACATAGGGCATCTGATGACGTCATCAAGGTGTCATGTAAAGTACATAGGGCATCTGATGACGTCATCAGGATGTCATGTAAAGTACATAGGGCATCTGATGACGTCATCAGGGTGTCATGTAAAGTACATAGGGCATCTGATGACGTCATCAAGGTGTCATGTAAAGTACATAGGGCATCTGATGACGTCATCAGGGTGTCATGTAAAGTACATAGGGCATCTGATGACGTTATCAAGGTGTCATGTAAAGTACATAGGGCATCTGATGACGTCATCAGATGTCATGCAAAGTACATAGGGCATCTGATGACGTCATCAGGGTGTCATGTAAAGTACATAGGGCATCTGATGACGTTATCAAGGTGTCATGTAAAGTACATAGGGCATCTGATGACGTCATCAGGGTGTCATGTAAAGTACATAGGCATCTGATGACGTCATCAGGGTGTCATGTAAAGTACATAGGGCATCTGATGACGTCATCAGGGTGTCATGTAAAGTACATAGGGCATCTGATGACGTCATCAGGTGTCATGTAAAGTACATAGGGCATCTGATGACGTCATCAGGATGTCATGTAAAGTACATAGGCATCTGATGACGTCATCAGGTGTCATGTAAAGTACATAGGGCATCTGATGACGTCATCAGGGTGTCATGTAAAGTACATAGGGCATCTGATGACGTCATCAGGGTGTCATGTAAAGTACATAGGGCATCTGATGACGTCATCAGGATGTCATGTAAAGTACATAGGGCATCTGATGACGTCATCAGGGTGTCATGTAAAGTACATAGCATCTGATGAGTCATCAGGTGGTGTCATGTAAAGTACATAGGGCATCTGATGACGTCATCAGGATGTCATGTAAAGTACATAGGGCATCTGATGACGTCATCAGGTGTCATGTAGTACATAGGGCATCTGATGACGTCATCAGGGTGTCATGTAAAGTACATAGGGCATCTGATGACGTCATCAGGTGTCATGTAAAGTACATAGGGCATCTGATGACGTCATCAGGGTGTCATGTAAAGTACATAGGGCATCTGATGACGTCATCAGGTGTCATGTAAAGTACATAGGGCATCTGATGACGTCATCAGGGTGTCATGTAAAGTACATAGGGCATCTGATGACGTCATCAGGGTGTCATGTAAAGTACATAGGGCATCTGATGACGTCATCAGGTGTCATGTAAAGTACATAGGGCATCTGATGACGTCATCAGGTGTCATGTAAAGTACATAGGGCATCTGATGACGTCATCAGGGTGTCATGTAAAGTACATAGGGCATCTGATGACGTCATCAGGTGTCATGTAAAGTACATAGGGCATCTGATGACGTCATCAGGGTGTCATGTAAAGTACATAGGGCATCTGATGACGTCATCAGGGTGTCATGTAAAGTACATAGGGCATCTGATGACGTCATCAGGTGTCATGTAAAGTACATAGGGCATCTGATGACGTCATCAGGTGTCATGTAAAGTACATAGGGCATCTGATGACGTCATCAGGATGTCATGTAAAGTACATAGGGCATCTGATGACGTCATCAGGGTGTCATGTAAAGTACATAGGGCATCTGATGACGTCATCAGGGTGTCATGTAAAGTACATAGGCATCTGATGACGTCATCAGGGTGTCATGTAAAGTACATAGGGCATCTGATGACGTCATCAGGGTGTCATGTAAAGTACATAGGGCATCTGATGACGTCATCAGGTGTCATGTAAAGTACATAGGGCATCTGATGACGTCATCAGGGTGTCATGTAAAGTACATAGGGCATCTGATGACGTCATCAGGTGTCATGTAAAGTACATAGGGCATCTGATGACGTCATCAGGATGTCATGTAAAGTACATAGGGCATCTGATGACGTCATCAGGGTGTCATGTAAAGTACATAGGGCATCTGATGACGTCATGTAAAGTACATAGGGCATCTGATGACGTCATCAGGATGTCATGTAAAGTACATAGGGCATCTGATGACGTCATCAGGGTGTCATGTAAAGGACATAGGGCATCTGATGACGTCATCAGGGTGGCAGGGAAAGTACATAGGGCATCTGATGACGTCATCAGGGTGTCATGTAAAGTACATAGGGCATCTGATGACGTCATCAGGGTGTCATGTAAAGTACATAGGGCATCTGATGACGTCATCAGGGTGTCATGTAAAGTACATAGGGCATCTGATGACGTCATCAGGGTGTCATGTAAAGTACATAGGGCATCTGATGACGTCATCAGGATGTCATGTAAAGTACATAGGGCATCTGATGACGTCATCAGGATGTCATGTAAAGTACATAGGGCATCTGATGACGTCATCAGGGTGTCATGTAAAGTACATAGGGCATCTGATGACGTCATCAGGGTGTCATGTAAAGTACATAGGGCTTCTGATGACGTCATCAGGGTGTCATGTAAAGTACATGGCATCTGATGACGTCATCAGAATTGTCATGTAAAGTACATAGGGCATCTGATGACGTCATCAGGGTGTCATGTAAAGTACATAGGCATCTGATGACGTCATCAGGGTGTCATGTAAAGTACATAGGGCATCTGATGACGTCATCAGGTGTCATGTAAAGTACATAGGGCATCTGATGACGTCATCAGGGTGTCATGTAAAGTACATAGGCATCTGATGACGTCATCAGGTGTCATGTAAAGTACATAGGGCATCTGATGACGTCATCAGGTGTCATGTAAAGTACATAGGGCATCTGATGACGTCATCAGGGTGTCATGTAAAGTACATAGGGCATCTGATGACGTCATCAGGGTGTCATGTAAAGTACATAGGGCATCTGATGACGTCATCAGGGTGTCATGTAAAGTACATAGGGCATCTGATGACGTCATCAGGGTGTCATGTAAAGTACATAGGGCATCTGATGACGTCATCAGGGTGTCATGTAAAGTACATAGGGCATCTGATGACGTCATCAGGATGTCATGTAAAGTACATAGGCATCTGATGACGTCATCAGGGTGTCATGTAAAGTACATAGGGCATCTGATGACGTCATCAGGGTGTCATGTAAAGTACATAGGGCATCTGATGACGTCATCAGGGTGTCATGTAAAGTACATAGGGCATCTGATGACGTCATCAGGATGTCATGTAAAGTACATAGGGCATCTGATGACGTCATCAGGGTGTCATGTAAAGTACATAGGGCATCTGATGACGTCATCAGGTGTCATGTAAAGTACATAGGGCATCTGATGACGTCATCAGGGTGTCATGTAAAGTACATAGGGCATCTGATGACGTCATCAGGGTGTCATGTAAAGTACATAGGGCATCTGATGACGTCATCAGGTGTCATGTAAAGTACATAGGGCATCTGATGACGTCATCAGGGTGTCATGTAAAGTACATAGGGCATCTGATGACGTCATCAGGAGTGTCATGTAAAGTACATAGGCATCTGATGACGTCATCAGGATGTCATGTAAAGTACATAGGAGCATCTGATGACGTCATCAGGGTGTCATGTAAAGTACATAGGGCATCTGATGACGTCATCAGGGTGTCATGTAAAGTACATAGGGCATCTGATGACGTCATCAGGGTGTCATGTAAAGTACATAGGGCATCTGATGACGTCATCAGGTGTCATGTAAAGTACATAGGCATCTGATGACGTCATCAGGATGTCATGTAAAGTACATAGGGCATCTGATGACGTCATCAGGGTGTCATGTAAAGTACATAGGGCATCTGATGACGTCATCAGGTGTCATGTAAAGTACATAGGGCATCTGATGACGTCATCAGGGTGTCATGTAAAGTACATAGGGCATCTGATGACGTCATCAGGTGTCATGTAAAGTACATAGGCATCTGATGACGTCATCAGGTGTCATGTAAAGTACATAGGGCATCTGATGACGTCATCAGGGTGTCATGTAAAGTACATAGGGCATCTGATGACGTCATCAGGTGTCATGTAAAGTACATAGGGCATCTGATGACGTCATCAGGGTGTCATGTAAAGTACATAGGGCATCTGATGACGTCATCAGGTGTCGCGTAAAGTACATAGGGCATCTGATGACGTCATCAGGATGTCATGTAAAGTACATAGGGCATCTGATGACGTCATCAGGTGTCATGTAAAGTACATAGGGCATCTGATGACGTCATCAGGTGTCATGTAAAGTACATAGGGCATCTGATGACGTCATCAGGTGTCATGTAAAGTACATAGGGCATCTGATGACGTCATCAGGATGTCATGTAAAGTACATAGGCATCTGATGACGTCATCAGGTGTCATGTAAAGTACATAGGGCATCTGATGACGTCATCAGGTGTCATGTAAAGTACATAGGGCATCTGATGACGTCATCAGGGTGTCATGTAAAGTACATAGGGCATCTGATGACGTCATCAGGTGTCATGTAAAGTACATAGGGCATCTGATGACGTCATCAGGATGTCATGTAAAGTACATAGGCATCTGATGACGTCATCAGGGTGTCATGTAAAGTACATAGGGCATCTGATGACGTCATCAGGGTGTCATGTAAAGTACATAGGGCATCTGATGACGTCATCAGGGTGTCATGTAAAGTACATAGGGCATCTGATGACGTCATCAGGTGTCATGTAAAGTACATAGGCATCTGATGACGTCATCAGGTGTCATGTAAAGTACATAGGGTATCTGATGACGTCATCAGGGTGTCATAAAGTATCTGATGACGTCATCAGGGTGCCGTGTAGGGCATCTGATGACGTCATCAGGGGTCATGTAAAGTACATAGGGCATCTGATGACGTCATCAGGGTGTCGCGTAAAGTACATAGGGCATCTGATGACGTCATCAGGTGTCATGTAAAGTACATAGGGCATCTGATGACGTCATCAGGTGTCATGTAAAGTACATAGGGCATCTGATGACGTCATCAGGATGTCATGTAAAGCCAGGCACCTGATGATCAGTCATGTAAAGTACATAGGCATCTGATGACGTCATCAGGTGTCATGTAAAGTACATAGGGCATCTGATGACGTCATCAGGTGTCATGTAAAGTACATAGGGCATCTGATGACGTCATCAGGGATGTCATGTAAAGTACATAGGCATCTGATGACGTCATCAGGGTGTCAAAAGTACATAGGGCATCTGATGACGTCATCAGGTGTCATGCAATAAAGTACATAGGGCATCTGATGACGTCATCAGGTGTCATGTAAAGTACATAGGCATCTGATGACGTCATCAGGTGTCATGTAAAGTACATAGGGCATCTGATGACGTCATCAGGGTGTCATGTAAAGTACATAGGGCATCTGATGACGTCATCAGGGTGTCGCGTAAAGTACATAGGGCATCTGATGACGTCATCAGGGTGTCATGTAAAGTACATAGGGCATCTGATGACGTCATCAGGTGTCATGTAAAGTACATAGGCATCTGATGACGTCATCAGGTGTCATGTAAAGTACATAGGGCATCTGATGACGTCATCAGGGATGTCGCGTAAAGTACATAGGGCACCTGATGACGTCATCAGGTGTCATGTAAAGTACATAGGGCATCTGATGACGTCATCAGGGTGTCATGTAAAGTACATAGGCATCTGATGACGTCATCAGGGTGTCATGTAAAGTACATAGGGCATCTGATGACGTCATCAGGATGTCATGTAAAGTACATAGGGCATCTGATGACGTCATCAGGATGTCATGTAAAGTACATAGGGCATCTGATGACGTCATCAGGTGTCAGCGGAAGTACATAGGGCATCTGATGACGTCATCAGGATGTCATGTAAAGTACATAGGGCATCTGATGACGTCATCAGGATGTCATGTAAAGTACATAGGGCATCTGATGACGTCATCAGGATGTCATGTAAAGTACATAGGCATCTGATGACGTCATCAGGTACGCGCATATAGGGCATCTGATGACGTCATCAGGTGTCATATAAAAAGTACATAGGGCATCTGATGACGTCATCAGGGGTGTCATATAAAAAGCATATAGGCATCTGATGACGTCATCAGGGTGTCATGTAAAGATAGGGGCAGCTGATGACGTCATCAGGTGTCATGTAAAGTACATAGGGCATCTGATGACGTCATCAGGGTGTCGCGTAAAGTATATAGGGCAATCTGATGACGTCATCATCAGATATAGGGCACCTGATAAGTACATCAGGAAGATAGGCATCTGATGACGTCATCAGGTGTCAGCGTAAAGTACATAGGGCATCTGATGACGTCATCAGGTGTCGCGTAAAGTAATATAGGCATCTGATGACGTCATCAGGTGTCATGTAAAGTACATAGGGCATCTGATGACGTCATCAGGGTGTCATGTAAAGTACATAGGGCATCTGATGACGTCATCAGGGTGTCATGTAAAGTACATAGGCATCTGATGACGTCATCAGGGTGTCATGTAAAGTACATAGGCATCTGATGACGTCATCAGGGTGTCATGTAAAGTACATAGGCATGATGACGTCATCAGGTGTCATGTAAAGTACATAGGGCATCTGATGACGTCATCAGGTGTCATGTAAAGTACATAGGCATCTGATGACGTCATCAGGTGTCATGTAAAGTACATAGGGCATCTGATGACGTCATCAGGATGTCATGTAAAGTACATAGGGCATCTGATGACGTCATCAGGTGTCGCGTAAAGTACATAGGGCATCTGATGACGTCATCAGGTGTCAGTGTAAAGTAGATAGGGCATCTGATGACGTCATCAGGTGTCATGTAAAGTACATAGGCATCTGATGACGTCATCAGGTGTCAGTGTAAAGTACATAGGGCATCTGATGACGTCATCAGGGTGTCATGTAAAGTACATAGGGCATCTGATGACGTCAACAGGGTGTCATGCAAGATACATAGGGCATCTGATGACGTCAACAGGGTGTCATGCAAGATACATAGGGCATCTGATGACGTCATCAGGACGTCGTGGAAAGTGAGAAGCGCTTCATTTGTAGCGTGCGCAACAAGTTTGTCGCTTACTGATTGTTATAGCAATCCATGCTATTTGAAAAATACTGAAGATTTCTTCATAGATATTACTTCGTAATATCAATAAAAAGTGAACAATTCTATCAAAAAGGGGTCTTCCAAGCGAAAGAGGTTTGGTTATGTCAGAAACGTTCCAACAAAAAGGGAACAATAGGTAAGTAGATTGAGGAGAGTCTACAAAAAGTGAACAATATTCTCTGAGAGTAATTTTCTTGGTGAACACTTCTTAACAGCGAAAACAAACCGTTGTGGCATTTTACGATGATGAGTTTAGTGTCTTTCGGTAAAAAGACTTCTATTCGTTTAACGAGATTTTACGGAATTACTCTTGCTTAATGCTGTATTTCTATTTTATAGTTTTGTTTCTCCTGAGAGCAAGACCTAACCATCTGTCTAAGTCTTTGCGACTTCATCTTCTATTCTGATGGTAAGAGTTAGGTTTACATGCACATACGTTTAAACGGTTCTTGCGTAATCAAGACCATTATTGGAACCACAGAAAGCTTCCGTGTAGAACACCGCAACGGTTTGTTTTCGCTGTTAAGAAGTGTTCACCAAGAAAATTACTCTCAGAGAATATTGTTCACTTTTTGTAGACTCTCCTCAATCTACTTACCTATTGTTCCCTTTTTGTTGGAACGTTTCTGACGCCAACCAAACCTCTTTCGCTTGGAAGACCCCTTTTTGATAGAATAATAGCTATTTTCACACAGTATTCGACTTTCCTCGTTGAGACCTACGCTACTTATATAAGCAAGAATGCGTTTTTGAAATTCCCGAATGGGTGAATTTTTCGAATGAAGCCCTTCTCAAATTTTCGAATGAATGACTAAATCCGAGTAGAAATCCACAGTTTTTTTTCTCGAATGAATAAATAAATTTGTATACCCGTTATGAATTCGATTGGAATGAATATTCGGAAAATCTATCTAACACATCATAAATATTTTGAACTTTTTTTCAGGCTGAATAGTTAAGTGTAGTGACCCGAAAATGGTTTAAAATTCGAGAAATTAAATCTATCGGTTCTCCTGTTGAATACAGTACTCGAAAAAGAAAAGCAAAAAAATTGAATACGATTGGTTTAGTCTCGAATGAATGGAATATATTAGAAAACTAGTAATTAAATTTCTCGAAAACTCCGATTGAATTTCTTAAATAAATCTTATATTTGAAAAAAAACGAATAAGCGATAATTACAAAAGCCGGCATAGTTGGGCATACGAGGTTCGAGTAGCCTAGAGTGGGCGGACCCCAGGTAGCGGACGCCTCGTCAACGGTAACGGGTCAGTAGATCTCGAATGGTAAGTACCTGTGGTGGTGCCTGTTAATACTCTAGGATGTGAAGACTGGCCTCGCTCATGTGCCAACACAAGGCTCGGGTCACACCTATCCATGCGGTGAAGGAGCAACTCAACTGAGATAGGACACTGTACACCAACAGAATGCCAAAGAATTATTGCAAGGTTAAGAGGTTCATATTTAGGCCAGAACTGAATCACTAAAGATTTTTTTCGATTGAATATTCCCAATTCTCAACGTCATTTTGATAATTCTAGAACAACTTTTGATTAATGATATTTAAAATCTCATTTCTCCAGTTGCGAATCATAAAAAGAAAGTTCAGTACTTGAAATCGCGAAAACTCTGAAATTTAGTTACTTCAATTTACAATCTTCCGGTAAAACCGATATGTCAAAACTCGAAAACATGGGAAATCCCATGGAAATGTGATGTTCAAGAGTTCGGTGGAATAAATTATAAACGATAACCAGCTTGCTCAAGTTCGATGTGTCCTGAATTCTCGACAACTTTTCGACGCATTCTCGTTTCGGAGAAAAGTTGTCCAGAATTCTCACGGAGTTTTCAACAACTATGTCCTTCTCCTGAATTCTCGACAACTTTTCCAGAATTCTGGACAACTTCTCCGAAATTGTCGACAACTTCCCCATCTGCCAGAATTCTCGACAACTTCTCTGCACTTTCTGAACAACTTTTCGATTCTCGACCGATTCTCGACAACTTCTCGATATGTTCTGAATAACTAGTTTTACCTGAGGCAAAAGGCGAGACCACTCCTGCCTCGGTGTGTAGGGAGCCCGATAATTGGAGCTCACTAGGTCAGCCAACTTGTTTAAGACAAGCGAACATCGCTTTCAACACAATTGGCAGCAAATCCTATCACCCGGCCACTGGACCCAGCACGTTCTGCCATTTCCCCATAATTCAACTGAGTTGATGCGTGAAACTTTGCACGCGTATACTACTCACGAAGGAGGTTGAACTTATTCATAAAAACGAAAGCTTTCGCGGACGAGGCCTTCAAGATTCATCTTATGTAAAAGCATCCTGAGATCAGAAAACCATTACCTTTTTCGTTCCTTTTTTCCTAGCCATATGACACCCTCTACTGAATTCAAATAGCAAAAGAGTGGCACAGCCCTGATTTTCTAAACAAGACGGACAGTTCAAAATGGAGTTTGGCAATGGCGTCGAAAATTCCGAACCTTTTGAAATACCTTTACGGCTCTCTGTGATCGGGAACTACAACCATGGATATCTGGACTCCGCTTTTTTCCAGACCTCATTTTTTAGAATCTCAATTCGGTGGTATGGCATTGTGCACAAACGAAGGTATTCGATTCATCGTCAACACAAAGGAGCCATACACCGGAGCCATCTATGCAGCCGAGCGCTTCTCAACCTGCTCACAGGTAGGAAAATCGTTCCTATAATTCCAAATAACTTCGAATAGTTCCATTTTGTGAAGTTTGCGTTGCCTTCAGGTTGTCGAAAACGCCAAGCAGATCAGCATCACTTTCCCCCCGCCAACTGTGTCATCTGATTGTGGAACTGTCATTAGGGTCAGTTTGAATCACGGGAATATACTCCAATTCCAGATGGGATCAACTACGGGGCAGGCAGGAAACCACAAGCGCACCTCAGTGAATCTTCTACCTAATGGTGCTAAAAACGCACCACACCGCAGTTTTTCTAATTTCTCAGCCAACCATTACCTTCGAAAAACCAAAGCGCAACATTTCCTGAAAGACACGTACTTGAGGGAAGACCTACTCTCAGTGACAACGTCTCCAACTTGTGCCGCTCAAAATTTTTCAACTCTACGACAAAAAAGTTATAGTATGTATGTATACTCAGCGTGTATACATATAATGATCCGTGGAGCTTTTCAGTTCGCCGCCAAATTTTTGATGTAACCTTTATTGAAGAGCGATTACTGAGACTGTCTTATTTTTGTGGAAATTTGATTAACTGAGCAAACCATCTTTTTTCTACTTTCCGTTGTTGTCGAATCACCGCAGAATCACTATGCTATGAATTCATCAATGAAATGTGAACTTACTTCCTCAAATAGGTAAATATATAGCCTGAGTCAAAAAGACCGCATTCAACTTTGGAATAGAAGGTTACCTTCTCTAAGTAAATGGTGGGAATACCGGCTCGATCGAATAGTTCTTAGCTTGAGCACAGTCGTCGCTGATCTGTTCAGTGCGTTTCATCGAAGAGATAGATTTTGTCTTGAAACTATGTTGCCATCACTCTTAAAGGCACAGTTCAAGCTCAGGGACGAAATCTGAGAGTTCCACATAATTGTGAAGTTCACCCACCCTATATAGCCCCTGCCAAATGCGAGCTCTCAATTCCTCCGAATAAACGAGATATAGAGGGAAGCCACCCTGGTGCGCCCACACCCGGAAGCCACTTTGGCACGCCCCTTTTACGATCTTTCGAGCTCAACAGCGGCGAGATGAGCGATGGTTCCCGACCAGTAGCCCCGTTCTTCCCTTCATTCCCAACCTCTTTCTTTATTCAGGTAGGTTCGCATACATCGGTTACAAATGACGGAAGTACTCCCTTTAACGCAAACGAGTTCTGGCCGTCCTCCCTCCACTCTGACTATAATTTCAAAGCATCTTTCATAGTCTTCACCGCAAGCACTGCGAGCACGTGACGAACGCATTCAATGGAATATGCATTCAACTCTGTTAGACAGTGCGATAAGGCGCTCCCGGAAAGGAATATGCTGGTTCAATCTCGCCCGGAGCCAAGCGTTTGCGATCAACTCAGCACCTTGTGTAAACATACCATAACGTACTGCGACGTTGAACTGCAGTTAGGGCAAAAACCATCCAAAAATCGTGTAAGACTTAACTAGGGCGTCATCTTGACAGGTCTACGACTGTTAGATAGTCTCTGACGGTATTCCTGTTTCATCCCGTTATGCGGGTGAAAGGATGATTGCTTCGGTGAAGATTTACCGAGCAGTTGAGTGAGAGCGGCGCTGGGGCTCCGGTGGTGCAGTGCGATAAGGCGCTCCCCCGGAAAGGGAATATGCTGGTTCAATCTCGCCCGGAGCCAAGCGTTTTGCGATCAACTCAACACCTTGTGTAAACATACCATAACGTGCACTGCGACGTTGAACTGCAGTTACGGCAAAAAAACATCCAAAAAATCGTGTAAGACTTAACTAGGGCATCATCTTGACAGGTCTACGACTGTTAGATAGTCTCTGACGGTATTCCTGTTTCATCCCGTTATGCGGGTGAAAGGATGATTGCTTCGGTGAAGATTTACCGAGCAGTTGAGTGAGAGCGGCGCTGGGGCTCCGGTGGTGCAGTGCGATAAGGCGCTCCCCCGGAAAGGGAATATGCTGGTTCAATCTCGCCCGGAGCCAAGCGTTTTGCGATCAACTCAACACCTTATACCATAACGTGCACTGCGACGTTGAACTGCAGTTACGGCAAAAAACATCCAAAAATCGTGTAAGACTTAACTAGGGCGTCATCTTGACAGGTCTACGACTGTTAGATAGTCTCTGACGGTATTCCTGTTTCATCCCGTTATGCGGGTGAAAGGATGATTGCTTCGGTGAAGATTTACCGAGCAGTTAGTGAAGGCGCTCCCCGGAAAGGGAATATGCTGGTTCAATCTCGCCCGGAGCCAAGCGTTTTGCGATCAACTCAACACCTTGTGTAAACATACCATAACGTGCACTGCGACGTTGAACTGCAGTTACGGCAAAAACATCCAGGTCTACGACTGTTAGATAGTCTCTGACGGTATTCCTGTTTCATCCCGTTATGCGGGTGAAAGGATGATTGCTTCGGTGAAGATTTACCGGGCTCCGGTGGTGCAGTGCGATAAGGCGCTCCCCCGGAAAGGGAATATGCTGGTTCAATCTCGCCCGGAGCCAAGCGTTTTGCGATCAACTCAACACCTTGTGTAAACAACTACTGAGCCTCCGGGGGCACCGCGGTATGGGGAAAATTCGAGCCTCAAATGTCCCGTGGCTAGAAATTCTAGGTCTGCATCGTCACACACGCTAGTGCAGAATAGTGCTAAAATTAATTATGTTAGAGTGGATTTAAACTGATAATGGAATAAGGATACAAATAGCAAAACCGCCATAGCGGTGTTGAGCGGGCGACACGCGCGCTGAATGCTTTCATAGCCCAACGCTTGTTCCACGCGTCACGCGCGTGCGTCCCTCACACGCTGATCCCAATGATGTTCCGAAAATCGCTGAATGTCCTCTACGAACGTAGTTAAGGCTCCTCGAAAATGTCCGTATTCTGAGGACGAAAATTTGGTGGACGAGTCGTCTCAGGCCTGTATGTCGTTCGAATCGCTGTCGCTGCACGAGAGCGAGCCAAGATTTGGAGACGGACCGGTAATGAACTGAAGAACGTAGAAGCAGTCGAAACTCATCCACTCATCAAGCGGGTATCGAGTTCGAAACTCAGGGAGGGCTTATGGACCGTGGTGGTGAGCGAAGGGGGTCGGGCCCGTGGTGGTTGCTTATATCTCGCCTATTTGGGGGAATTGAGGTCTCGCACTTGACACGTGTTATAGAGGAGTGGTCTACTACATAATCAAATGAAAATCACAAAAATTCTTATCTGAGGGTGTACTGTACCTTCAAAAAACGATTCCGCGTTGACTATAAACGCAGTTTACCTACATAAGTGTGTCCATTTTGACGGCACGTATCACGGTCGCCGGTTTTCAGCAAGATCTGAGGCTATTCAAAACAATCGAGTGCCGCCAATTTGGAAACCACTCCATTTGGCGGTCTACCTTTAAAGGCAGTGTTCACGAAGAAAAAGTTGCACGTTATTTTGGCTTTAACGTAAGCTTTGGGTCCCCCTAAGAAGACTAAGAACGGAAGTGCGACGAAAAACGGCCGGTAAGTGGGTGAAAATCTCGTGGGCCAGTCAACCCATTGGGCCACTCCGCCCACGTCCTATAACAGTTTCCCTGAAGTCGTGGTGAGATGAGCGATAGTTACCGATCAAAAGCCCCGTTCTTTTCTTCATTCTCAACGTCTATCTTTACTCAGGTCAGCTCTCCCACATCGGCTGCAAAAAACGGGAGTTACAAGCCTCGGACAACTCGTCCACAATGCTTCCCTTGTTGAATTTCGAGGAGCCTTAAAGGCATCGTTCACGATGGATTTCGTTTTCGAGTTTTCCATATATAATGAGAGCTATAGTTCCCTATATAACAGCTACGTTGAAAAAACCGCGAAAAAATCACTGAAAACCCATTTTTCAGACCGAAAATATCTCAATCGACTTTTGAGAAAGGAAGAGTCGATCGTTAGAGATCGCTGCGTTGACCAACGATCTCACGATCAAATGAAGTTTATCTTTCTTTCAAGTGATTTGTGGAGAAGGAAAGGTCAATCAATGTGTGTAGAAAAGTCATTCTTCATGTAATCAAAAAACATATTTCATCAACTTTCCCTCAGTTGTACTGGATCAAATGTTGATCAGTTACTTATGTGCTGGCTGACAGCAAATTGTGCCAAATGACTGACGGAGGGCCGGCCTCTTTTGACGGAATTTGAGACATTCGATCTCATTTTTCTTCACAATAAGGCGTTTTTAACCGAACAAACTCTCCCTACGTTCTTAGATGGGCCCAGAAAATCATTTGAACTGAAAAAACGGTGAGCGGTTTTCAGCGCGTACGATGCCTTTAACTCCGGTTCCAAGGAGTCTTGTAGGATTCCAGAGACATCATTGAAATCAGCATGGGACCGTTTCCAAGATAGGCGGGAAAACAGAAAAACTAATTTTATCGTGAACACTGCCTTTAAGTGCATTTTGAGACTGGATTGTATTAAAGTTATCAGTAAGGCAAACACTCTTCAGGATGGAAAGATGGAAGCTCTTGTCGTTGTGTCGCTCGACGGTGTTCTTCCACATCAGGTACGGAATTCGCAAAGCTACCCAAACGAGAAAACATTCAAAATTTCAGCGCCACGAAGAAAATCATTTTTCAGGTTACCACTGAATGGGATCGATTCTATCGCGTCTCCTGCGATGTCTCGATGGACAAGATGACAAAGGAAGGTTCCGTAGTGGTCACCACTATATACGAAGCAAGGTGATGCTTTCCATATCTTTTCCATAGTTTCTCAACGACGCCTATTGACAACTTGTATTTTCAGTTCTCAGAACACCACAGTTCTTGAGGTGGCCACTCCACCACCAGTCACGGCAGAGCTCGCCATTCTCAACCAGCTCGAGGAACCACTGCACAAGGTAATTTCTATCGATCTGCACACGTTTGGCCAAGACTCCTCAAAAATCTATAAAATGAATCGATTACTGATTATCTCAAAAGCAGATGGGGTTTTTTTCCCGCATATATTGTTTGCAGGGTCTCAGACCTCCTATATACATATATTCTTTGAAAAATCAGAATGTCGGCTAGCAATATTGAACCTGCAAAAATGACTTCGTTTTCAGGCCTCTATTGGAGATCCGCTAATTCTAGTGATTACATCTGAACAAGCTGGACCTCACAACATGATGATCACTGAATGCACTGCTACCAGAGTTGGAGGATTCGGCGACAGTGTGCCATTCACTCTCATCGAAAATGGGTATGCATCTCTTCATGTACGATGCTCACATCCCTTGCTTATGTCACACTTGCAGATGCCCTCGCTACCCAGCCTTGGTTGGACCAGTGGAACAGGACTTTGATAAGAACCGACTGAAGAGTGATCTACGCGCCTTCCGTCTAGATGGTTCCTATGATGTACAAATCATCTGCTCTATTATGTTCTGCGCAGGACCTAATGGATGCCCTGTGGTGAGCAAAACAGGCAGCATTCTCAGTGGATTTACCTCGCAATATCATTATCTCGCAACTCAGTTATTAACATTTCAGTCTAACTGCTTGGATTCTGGCACCAACGAGCTCTTTATGTCACACGGAAGAAAGAAGCGATCAACCAGCACAGATGGACAATCTGAAGAAACCTTGTCGGCAATCATACGAGTGCTTGCTAAAGGAGAAGAAGAGGAAATGCAATCTACAAGCAACCGAACAATCCACAGGTACAGTCCTTCAATGAATTCTAGTCTAGCGAATGGACAGGATGCTATGATACGCTGCGATTCGTGCGGCGTCTGAGACACCGCCGGTCGGCGGGGTATTGAGCGCGAACATGATCCACCACCATGGTCTCGGCCATTTACTAGACTAGAAATTCCGAGACGACATTATGCTTTCCTATGATTAGCTATCCACACAATCTACATTTTTCAACAAACATAAGTGTTGATTAATGGGTGAACTGCTACAACCACCGCCCACCAAATCTATTGAAAGGAGCAGTACGGCGTTCCCTTCGATTTTCGCAGCGCTTGGCACTACCCTTACGACTACGAATGAACCGGATCATCGCTACCTCAACCCTTTCCGTGGCATCAAATTCGTCCCATACCAGGGCAGGGCTGGGCACACGTCCCGGCTTGGCGAATCTGATTATGCACCCCCCTTAGCTCGGTAATTTTTAGGCACCCCCTCAAGGGAAATCGAAATTGGCTGTTTTCCGAATAGTTGGACAGCCATGATCTTGACCTCCTGATCTTGATGAACAGGAAAATAAAAAAAAGCACTGAATAGAGAATATTCCGAAAACGGCAACAAAAAAAGGTAGTGTAATTTCTGAACTTCAAAACAACCCCATGAGGAAAATTTGTTAGTAAGACGGTAAGTTATGACAAAACATAAAACATTTTTCAATTTAAAATAATTGAACAATTACCAACAACAGAACTACTACTATTGCAATAATTAATGTTTCCTGGAATGTTTTCATAAACCTATAAAGGATTAGTTGATCTGTGTTTGATTGTTCTGATGTGGAAATCAGAACTATTTTGTGTTGTGGAACAATGTAAGGACTCATGTGATGATGAAGTAGAAAACCCGAGTTTTACCCTCCTAGAATGCCGCTATCCCTTGAAAATCGGCTTGCCGTGCAAAGATACGGTGTTTGTACACAGCTACACAGCGCACACGGGAATGGACGCGCACACAATATTAATAAAAAATGTATTTTATTACAGAACGGGAGGAGAAAAGGATTGAAACTGAAGGGAATGGGAGATGGTAAAGGTAGTCTATTCTGGATGTACCCATTTTAGAAATTTAATGTAAATAAACAAAGTTAGAGCTGGTGTAAATATTTGTGTATTGTGACAAGGTTCATTCAAACGAACCTAGTTGATCAAAACTAGCATTAAACTGAGAGCAAAGGATATTTGTTAGAAAGAGGAGAATCTGGCAAACATTTTAGTTTCAATAGGACTGATTTTTAATGTGATTTAAGGACCTTAATCTCGTCCCGGTTTTACCCCGAAAACCGGGACAAAACCGGGACAAAACCGGGACGAGGTTTAAGGTCCTTATATCACATCAAATATCAAACTTATTGAAACCAAGGTGTTTGCCAGATTCTCCTCCTTCTTTCAATGCTCTTACTTTTATGTTCAATGCTGTTTTCATTCAACTAGGTTCATTTGAATGAACCTTTGTCGAATCCAAAACTCACCCTGCTCCAACTTAGTTTATTTACATTAGATTTCTATAATGGTTACATTGAAAGTATCGTATCTCTGCCTTCTTCCATTTACTCCAGTTTCAGCCCTTTTCCATTCCCGTTCTGTAATAAATTACATTTTTAAATTGATATTGTGTGCGCGTCCACTCCAGTGTGCGCTGTGTTGCTGCGGACAAGCACCAGATCGCACGGCGAGCCGAATTTCAAAGGATTGCGGCACTCAGATGGCTACAACTCGGGTTTTATAGTTCCAAAGCCCCATTCAGTGCACTTGTGCTCTGCAGGGTACTTATAGCAGTTTTTATCATGATGAGAGACACGGTACTTCTCAAGGAGGAGGACAACGATCATTAACTTCTCTCACAAGACCTAGCAAAGTCCTCAATTTTTCACAATCAGATCTCTTCATAAGTCACATTCTCATGAGCTAAAATTAGTTGGCTAGTCGTGATACTGGAATGTGCTACCTGTAATTTCAATCTGTACTAACACAACAGTTCGCTGATTCTTTTTGAACGTGAACTATCTTTGGATCTTTGCCTCGAATCGGTTACTACCGGTGTAATCAATGAACGTTGCACCAAAGAAACATGACATCACATCAATCCTTACTTGATACTAGATAACGGAGTAGTGTTTATTTCTTTATCAAAGTAATCAAACAAATTATAGATAATACTTAATTTATCGAGTTATTAAAAAGAAACCTCGACAGCAACTATTAATTTTTGCGAACGCAACCTGCATATCTATCAATAATTTGAATTCTGTGGGTTGACAAATCAAAAGAAAAGCGTGTACTATTTTTCCCTGAAATTCGGCAGAACAGGCACTTTGTTTTTATCTGGGTGTTCGGTTTAGGCACCCCCCTTTGCCCTCTCCGCAGCGTCCAATATGCACCCCTCTAAGGTCAACCGGGACGCGTGCCCAGCCCTGTACCAGGGTTGAATTTGGCAGGTTTCACGTAAATATGTACGTATTTGGTGATGGTTATCACGTTCTCAAAAGAGTTTTGCACAATGGAAAGCGTCAGCCTCACTCCGCAAAAAAAGTTGTTAATGTTCACGTCTTACAATTATGAGTTAAATCTTAGGTGAATGACTTACTTGACTTAATCGGTTGGCTTTCGCCTGACGCGGTCATTCCGCATCTTCACCGAGGTGTGCCGTCCTAGTAGTCAGCCGTGTCCATTTTTCACGGTCTTCAGCCACAATTTGAACACATTCCATCCAGCTGTCACTATTCCATTTCCTGCGAAACGAAACATCGCGCCTGAACTGTCTTTCGATGCCGAGTGACTTTAAATCCTCTTTAACCACATCCGTCCAGAACTTTCGCCTACGCCCAGGTGGCCGTTTCCAGACAGGGTTTGGAAGCATTTTTAAAGCGTGTTGTACGAGACGATCCGGCGTTCTTCTTAGTATATGCCCGAGCAGTCGAAGTCGACTTTCCATTGCTGCTTGAGATGGCGTTAGGAGATGCTGGCACCTCCTCGTGTCAAGCGTTGATGTACTGCGTCGATTTCCTTGTAAAGGTCTTCGTTATGGCATATACGCGGCCAGAAATATCCAAGCAAACGCCTAAAAGCTTCCTCTCCGTGCAATCCAACCTTTCCATCTGCGTTTTCGGTGCTGCCCACGTCTCCGATCCGTACATCATGATAGGGCGAATAGCGGATAGGTAGACGCGCAACTTGACTTCCTTCGCGATGGTGGTAGACCACAAACACTTGGTTAGAGAATTGAATGCAGACGTAGCTTTCGCACATCGTTGTCGAATATCCGCTGCATAACTACCATCGTTCTTCAGCAAACAGCCCAAATAACAGAAATCGTCCACCAGTTCGATACGTTGTCCGTCCACACAAACTCCAGTTGAAGGCCTCTGAGAGACCCACATCTGCTTGCATTTGTCGGGACGAAGACGAAGTCCATAGGCTGCGGCATACTTCGAAACGAGGTTCACAATCCTTTGCAGTTTTGCGTTGTTTTCAGCGAATAACACAATGTCGTCGGCGTACTCCAGGTCGACAAAGGGAGCGTCCTGATGGTGTTAGGATCACATCCGCAGGAAACTGTTCTGCAACTCTACGCATGATGTCATCAACGGCGAAGTTGAAAAGAAAGGTCCTGCAACGGCTCCTTGCCTTACTCCTGTTTTCACCTCGAAAGCTGACGTAAATCCGACAGGTGTACGAACTGCTGCTGTTGTTCCTTTGTTCATGTCCTCGATTAACCGAACATACTTTTCCGGGACTCCATCTGCTCGCAGAGCATTGAGCAATCGATCACGATGAGGGAGAGTCGAACGCGGCTTCAAAGTCCAAAAAAGCAAGCTGTAATGGCTTCGAAAACCGCTGCCACGATTCAATTACTCTTCTCACGACGAACACTTGGTCGATGGTCGATCTTCCAGGTCGAAAACCGGCTTGCTCATCTCTGGTCGTTCCTTCACGATGTTTGATAAGTCGCTCGAGAATGATGCGCTCTAAAACCTTGTACATGACACGAAGTAGAGAGATTCCTCTGTAGTTCTTAGGATCCGTGACGGATAGCTTCTTGTGAAGAGGTACGATGATCGCATGTCTCCACGAATCGGGTATCCTTTCGCTCATCCATATGGCACGGATGGTGTTGGTCATTTCACGAATCCCAGACGGAGGAAGAGCTTTCCAGCATTTCAGCAGTGATGTTGTCATCTCCACCTGCCTTTCCATTCTTCATTTTCCGGACACAATCCAAAAACTCCCGACTCAGTCGGCGGTTCCTCACTGACATCGTAATGTGCTCTCTGAGCATGCGGGAGCTCAGGTACTGATGGCGCTGGACGATTCAGTAGTGAACTGAAGTAATCCTTCCATATTGGCAGCGTCGCATCACCAACTGCAACTCCATTGGTAGTGTTCAAGACAGGAGAACATCTCTTCATCTTCCCGCTATACTGTCGCAGCAACGTGTAGGCTTTCTTCGGACTTAGGTGAATACCATGTTGTTCAATAAGTTTTCTCGTTCGATAAGAAAAACACAGTTTTATGGTTCAAAAAAACGCTTTATTATTCAGCATAATCTCCCTGAACATTAATACACTTGCTCCAACGATACTCCAATCTGTGGATCCCATCCCTAAAGTAAGAATCCGGAAAGTCTGCAAAATACACTACAACAGCCGTTATGACCTCTTCATTTGATGAAAAACGCATGCCACGCATAACGTTTTTGAGTTCTGGAAACAAATGGAAGTCGCTGGGGGCCAAATCGGGTGAGTACATACGGTGGATGCTCCAACAAGTTGAACTTTAAATCATGGATTTTAGCCTTTGTCAAAAATGCTCTTGTGGCGCGGTGCATTGTCCTGATGGAAAAGGATTTTTTTCTTCTGAAAACCGGGTCTTTTTTCACGAATTTTTTTTTCATTCAACTGGTCCAAAAGGTTGCAATAATATTCAGAATTAAATGTTTTAACAGTTTGCAAGAAATCCACTAACAAACTTCCTTTCGCATCCCAAAAAACTGATGCCATACCCTTCTTGGCCGATTTCCGGACACGAACTCGTTTTGAAGCCGAACAACCAGGTTCACACCACTCTTTAGCCTCTTGTTTTTATTCAGGATCATGGTGATAGATCCAAGTCTCATCCATAGTGATGAATCGATGCATAAAGCCTGCTTTATCCTTTTTGAAACGCTCCAAATGCTGCTGAGAAAGACGCATGCGAATGTGTTTTTGTTCCTTTGTAAGCGAATGCGGCGCCCATTGTGCACACAGATTTCTAAAACCCAAAATTTCACTTAAAATGTGGCTCACACTGCCCAATGATATGTGTAGAGCCTCTGCTAAATCCCTCTCAGTCAATCGACGATCTTCCAAACCATATCCTGTAATTTGGCTATGATTTCTGGTGTTGATGCGCTTTTTGAACGTCCTTCACGTGGATCGCCTTCAAGGCTTGTACGACAACGTTTCAATTCAGCAACCCAGCTTTCTACTGTTCTAAATGTAGGTGAACAATCATTATACAATTTTACCACTCGTTCGTGAATTTCTTCTGATGCTACACCTTCCAAAAATAAAAATTTTATCACTGCACGATATTCAATTTTTTCCATTGCTGTGACACGGCGACACTAAATGGCTTGTAAACAAAGAATTTTATGACAGATTGAAATGAAACTTCGTAATGTTCATATGAAGATTGTACCAAGAAAACAAAAAAATGGGTTAGTGGCAACGCTCTCTCTTATCGAACAACAAAACTTATTGAACAACCTGGTTGTCCGCTGGCTCAAACCCGTGATGATCGAATGTGGTGCACAGAAGTTAGTTTTTGCGGTAAAAACCGTCTCGGTGTTTCCACCGAAAATGCAAGGGTCTCTGGCCCATCACAATGGCTCAGCACCTTGTGTAATCATACCATAACGTGCACTGCGACGTTGAACTGCAGTTACGGCAAAAAACATCCAAAAATCGTGTAAAACATTAATGTCAATAAAACGGCCGAAATAAACCCACAAGTAGTCCTTGACTGCCCAAAACTCGAACGTGACATGCACGCTTCTCCCACTTCCTTAAAGGTAGGGTTCGCGATAAAAACAACTTTTGAGCTCTCTTCATAAGAATGTAGATTTGGCCATCACAAAAGTAAAAATAAGTGAAAAAACTCAGAAATTCGTGGGAAAAATGCTCAAAAACAAAGAATAACGACTAATTACCGGTGTCGGCCGGCCCCCTAATTAACGCGATTTTCAATAACGCTTGCTCATACGACATTTATTTTGCCCTTAAAGTAATCAGTAGTCTCCAGAATTGTTCAGAAATTACTTAAGAAGCAAAATAAAAGTTGACAAAGCAGGCTTTTATCCGAATCTCGATAACCGGGGGCGGGAGGACACCAAGCCATAACTTGCTCCTGAGCGTTTTTCCTCAAATTTTTTACTTATTTTCACTTTTGTGATGGCCAGATCTACGATTCCATGGGAATAGCACAACAACCGATTTTATCGAGAACCCTGCCTTTAAAGGCAGTGTTCACGATAATTTTCGATTTTGAGATTAATGGCTAAATCGACTGCTTGGCCTCCGGGTAGAACTGAAATGACGAAGAAATCGAGAAAAACGCCCCAGACGGGCACGAAATCCTTTACTCTCACCCCACCTCTTTACTCTCACAGGAACTGCTTGTTGTGACACTGAAATCTTTTGTGAACTCGCCTTTTGCAATTCGCTACTCCAAGTTCCTCCGTTCTTTCCTTCGGACTCTAATACTGTGTTTGCATAAAATATTCCTCCATTTTTGATTAACCCCATTTTTCACCGGTGACAACCACCGTGAACATGTTCATCCAATTGGACAACTAGTCCAGGCCACAGAATACTGTCACTGAAATAAGACGTTTAAGTGCGTTTCAAGAGATTTCTTCGTAATTTTGGTAACACTTGGTTGCCAACGAACGCATTGTTTTGAGTGGAAAACTCGGAAACAAAAATCATCGTGAACACTGCCTTTAAGAGCCAACTAGGAAGTGGGCGTAACCGGCAAACCACGAGTCGCGCAGAGCTACATATTGTTTGTGGCTCGTTTTTACCCGTTTTTTCGTTTATGATGTTGTTAAAAGGCCCCGCACCATTCCATTTTCAGTGAGAACTAAGAAACTGTTCATATGGTGAACACCGCCTTTAGAAGGATCCACGGAAGGATACAGTTTTGCAATCTTTTATTTATTTATTTATTGTTGCACACAGAGGTGCGCATACTGAGACAACACTAAATCAAATCAAAATCGTATGAAATGAAAAAACAAAAAGGAAGTAGTTAAGCATATGTAAACTGATAAAAAAACAGAAATAATAAAATACAAAAAATGCCTCATAAAGTGGCCAGGGACGACTTGCTTTGCTAAAAAAAGGTTAACAAGCCCCACGACACATCACTAGAATATTGTCTGCAACGAACTTGCCGATGTATTTGGATTTCGACATTTTTCGTCTTTTTTCATCTTTTGAGCGTGCCTAGATAAATAGAGGGATTGAATCCGACAGCAAGCAGCAGGAGCTGCTACTAATTGGCAGCAACTCGTGCTGTTAGCAGTAGCTATAGCAGGGGTGCTGCAAATCTCTTCGTGTCCGGGTGGGGATAGGGGTTCTCTATACGCAGAGAGAGGAGTTGTCCCGTTTTTGCAGTTCGGCACGTCACGC
>JAPDOI010001446.1:0-179283 GCA_029168955.1 Aplectana chamaeleonis
CTTCTGTCATAGCAGTTCTCGTTATGTCGCTTTGGTGGTATTTTAACAAGTTTTGATCTGAAAAAATTTCAGCTGATGGAAATTGGCAAATTCCCAGCGGGGTAGGTCCCGCAAGGATACAGTATACAATGCCGCGGCGTGTATAACTGCTTGGTGCGGGCTTCCTGTGCGTTTTCCTGGGACAAATCTTCCTCTTGGCATACCTTAGCACACCTAGGACGCACATAAGTGGTAGTTGTCTTGCTTTTTCCGCAGCGTTCCGCTGGTGTATAACTACGGCCTTACGATACGTCTATGAGTGAAGCGCTAAAAATGCATATGCATATAACTCCGTTCAGAGAAAACGTTTCTCAGCTGCAATGCAAAAATTCGCATCGAAAAATGGTCCTAGAAACGCATGATTCAATTGGAATGTCTGCGGTAGGTAATGATCCTTCCCTTGTCAGCAGTAATTTGAAGAGCGCCGCATTAGGTGGGGCCCTTGAAAAAAGAGGGCTTTTTTGCGTTGCAGAAACGTGGCCCACTCATCAATTTCTACGGTAGATTATGGTGGGTGTACGGTAGTTTGAGTAAAGTCTCAGCTTTGTCTCGAAATTTGAAAAAAATTGGTATCACAATTAAAGGCATCGTACGCGCAGAAAACCGTTAACTATTTTCCTTGTTTTTGTGTAGCTTGGCCTCTCTAGTGAACGAGAATGTCGAAAGGTCACATGAAAAACCTACATTTGTAAAGAAAAGCCAGTCTGATCACGCTGTAAATTCGAATTTGAATTTCGCGCCGAAATAGTTTTTGAAGGTTCTCTGCAATTGGAGTACGTGCCGTTACTGTTTTCATGTTGTTCGACGGTCGCATCAACATTCTATGAAAAATTGCTCGATGACTGTTGAGAACTGGTGGCGGATCCTCCCCTGTGACCATTTCCAACCTCATAACCCTACGTTTTTGACGCACCTAAGGTTACCGGTATGGTCTACCGGGCTCATTCATGAAAGTGAGCCTGAAAAATGGAAATTGATTCCCCGCGCGAACGATGCCTTAGACCTAAATAAAACAAGAGAGAAGAATCTGGAAGTCTATCGATGAATTCGTTTCAGTCACCGGTCAACTCAGCCTGCCACATTTACATGTCCTCTGCCAGATGGTGCTGGTCATGATGTAGTTCTACGTGACGACTCTCGCGCGCCCATGTAAATTGTTCGTCAGAGACAAACAAATGTAAGACCGGATACGAATGTATTCAGAAATTGTTACCTAGCGATGGCCTCGTGACGGAGTCTGCTGTCCCGATGCAAGTAGGTTCTACACTGAATGCACTCACTTCAGAATTCAGCCCACAACATTAGTGAACCTTTTACAGTAACCACCTGTTCACATCCGATTTTCCATCGCGAATCCGGAAGACTGGAACGCTGGGGATTCAACGGTGCAGCTTGTGTTCGATTCAAGTGGAATCCCGAACAGCCGTCCAACGCCAATACATTCAAGACGAAATTTCAGTGCCACAGGGAACTATTGCTTGAATAAGCTCCTATAGAGAATGTAAACATTAGATAGAAATGGATGAAATGCCGCAGGTTCAAGGAAAAAATTAGCGACTATACGCGATCACTTTGTCCAGCATACTCCTGTATTCGCTTTTCCCGGATATCCGAGATTTGGATAATCCGATATCCGATAAGCCGCGGAGATATCGGAGAGTGCAATTTATCGTGAACACTGCCTTTGAATAAATACATTAACAACTTATTATTGTTAGTATACAGTCACACTGCAGTTTTCTTTTCACTTGACTGCTATGCATTACATCTGAGGGATTCATCAACTGTAAACCTCTGGGTAAGAGCATCCACTATGAGATATGTAAAGATAAGGAATCGGCTTCCTGACTCCCTATTGGGATCAGAGATGTGCGCAGTTACGAATAACGACTAAAGAATTGGACGACTTATGGGCTTTTTGGGTGTTACGTCTAACGACTAACAAAATGAAAAATATTTTCGTAAGCAATCCCAGAATTCGTTGGAAAAACAATAGTTATTCACATCGCCCTCCAGCCCTAGGATTACATCAGTAATGATACATGGTTCCTTGTTGGTGATTCGAGGTGGGGGTACAAAATCAATAAACCTTTCAGTACTTATTATTTCTTCCTACACTGCTTCGTAGGTCTGGGACACCACATTTTGACCCAAAAACGTTGCGCAAGGTTAGGCGCAGGATTTATGCGACTCCGCGATAACACCGCAGCGGCTCCGGGAGAGTATCTGATATGAAGTTATTTTAGAATTATAAGACAACTAGGGGGGCCTAATTGTGAGATTTAAGATACGCACCTGCGGCCGTTACTTCCTTTGTCTGATAAGGACAGAGGTTACCGCCATTTTTGCGCGCAAGAAAATACACTGACGCGGCAAATTTTCTTAGAGGAATGGGCTTCGTGCTTATTTAGTGGCTGTTGGGGGCCAGCCGACTTCCCAATGAGTGCCTTCATCTCCCTACATGAATCTGTGACCAATTGACGCCGGAGGGTTAGTTGGTTTGGTTTACCTCGGCGAGGATTGAACCCAACCGTGTACAGCGAACAGCAGCGTTTCCTCCCACCACGCCACTCGCGCCCTGATGGATAACCACTATAGCGAGATAAAAGTGTGTAGCGTGGTAGAACTACAGACAGCCTGGGTGAAGTACACCCTCACCCTATCGGCTTAGCTTCGATAAATCCGGCCAATTTTTCCAAGTACCATCCTGCTACAAATAACGGTTCACGTTTTTTCTGTTTTCTGTCCAATTGTTGCCTAATTTTACAGAAAACAGAAATTAGGAAATTCCGCACATTCCTGATACCAAGATCAGGAGTGGACCTCATATTTGTCATCTGCGTTTCAAATACAGCGTTTGTCCAATATTTCGAGCCCCGTGGAAAGGGGAGCGGAGCTGTTGGTCATGTCTGAACCTCGTTTACGCCCATTATACATACCACATTTTCTTTATTAGAAGTACACCTCTATTTGAAAAAGGCTCTATCCTAAGGGGGGGGGCACTCAAGTGAAAGTCAAAAATGAAATGAACCACCAGTAGATAACGCTATTAATCCAAGTATTTCTATAGAATTTGATCAACATCAACGACTGGTAGCAGTATCAAGCATCTTTTATCAGGTGTGGTTCATTTCATTTCTGAATTTACTTGAGTGCCCCCCTTAGGATAGAAGGCAGCTTAACTACCTCCTAATAGAAGTACACCTGAAAAGAAGGCTGAGTATTATAAGCAGGGAACTGTGCGGAAATCATTTTCAAGATTTTCCGGAAACGGAAACGGAAGAAAATTGGCTGAAAATCCGCCGGAAACCTTGGAAGTCCGGAAACGGAAGTGAACTAAAAATTATAGTATGATCAAATGGTAGGTTTCGTCGCTGCTCATGGCATGCTGGGGCCGGATTCACCAATAGGGCAGTGCTGGGTAGGGTTAAAGGCGTCGGCACGTTTGATGGTTACCCTGCAAAGCGAAGATCAGCCCAACCGACAGCTCCTTGGCTGCCCGCAGCTAATTGGTTGGGGCAGCTGAGATTTTCA
This sequence comes from Aplectana chamaeleonis, assembly GCA_029168955.1. Lineage (NCBI taxonomy): Eukaryota > Metazoa > Nematoda > Chromadorea > Rhabditida > Cosmocercidae > Aplectana > Aplectana chamaeleonis. Next base: position 3,574 of record JAPDOI010001446.1, read on the forward strand.
ATGCTCTGTTAGGATACGACTCTCTGGTAATCATCAGAAAGTGCCGACGCCTTTACCACAAACGGCACGCAATGATGAATCCGCCGGGGCGGATTCACCAATAGGGCAGTGCTGGGTAGGGTTAAGGCGTCGGCACGTTTGATGGTTACGCAAAGAAGCGAAGATCGCTAACCGACAGCTCCTTGTGCAACTAATTGGTTGGGGCAGCTGAGACAATGCTCTGGTAGGATACCACAGGCTCTCCTGAGTACAATCATCGAAAGTGCCGACGCCTTTACCCCACCAAACGGCACGCAATGATGAGATCCGCCATCTGTAAGCTCTGAGGCGTACAGCCGTAAACTGACCTGTTGGTTTAGATCATCACCAGCAGCTGGAACGGTGGGCCTCAGCGAAATATAACTAGTGATAAGGAGGTTACGACGAAAAGCCACACCGCTCCACGCGCTGTGATAACCGAAAACATGAGTTCACTTGGAATGAAACAGAGTCTACTTCTGTAGCTTGTGATCTCAATCTATTCCCTCAAGCACCAGTGGTGGGGCTACGGTCTGGAACTGCAAGCATGAGCCGAGCACAAAATAGATTTGAAGCATGAGAGGAAGACGTGCCGCATGACTCCAGGTTCTCCTAAGTGAGCTGAAAATGGGTCTGCTCGAGCAACTCCTCCTCCTAGAGTGCTGCTGATCTCTCTGATGTCGAGTTTCGACCTTTGACTGATTTTCCAGTGCGATCAATTGATTTCACGACGGCTGCGGGTACATACATATGGCACCCACCATTGTTAGAGAGAGCAGTTGTCCGTTTGAGGCCGATCCCAGAAGGAAGATTGATCTTAAAGTACTCAATTTTCGGATATAAATTTCGGACGCCGAAAGGGTGGTTCTTAATGCGTATCATGAGGAAAGATTTCAACCCTTATAAATTGTACCCTGGCGAGGATGATGCGCTTTGTTGTTGGGTACCTTGGCGAGGTTGGCGTCCTTGCTGCGGGCCATTACAAGGAGGTCGCGACTTTAGCTCCGGTAGGAACAGGTGGTGGCTCAAAGACTCTCTTCATTTGAATAACGTGCTGCTGCTAGCAGCTTTGCTGTAATGAGGTCGCACTCCGGGCCGACATCGAGTTGAACCCCTCGTCGTCAGCAACATGTGCTGCTGGCTGCAGCACAAACTGCCGAGGACAAAGTGGTCGAAACCCAGCATGCGTTAGCTTGGCATGTGTTGCTGAGAACACGACGAGCTGGGGGAGCTATGGCGAGCAAATTCTATGGCGCTTGAACCCCGCAGTGTGTGAGTAGCTGGAGAGACGATGAAGGTAAAGTTTCTACCTCCCTGAATCCCTCAATCGGAGGACTCGATTGTTAATAAGTATGGTATTGATGCATGAAAGGGTGATGTAGCCAGCCAATAAATCAGCGCTTCGAAAATTTTTTGATAAAGAGTTGTAAAGGCAAACTGTATCGGTTTTCAACTGAGATGAGACTGATAACCACGATTCGACTGCAAGATAACACCACTTACTCACCCGCGCAACAGTACCTAAAGTATGCCTTCTGTAGCCGCCAAGGTCAAGCCCACGTTGGGGTCGTCCTGTGCGTTGGTGGAGGGGGGGGGGGCGTATACCGTGTGGCGAGTGGAAGGAGCGGGACACCGATACAAGCAATCAGGATTAGACTCACGCTGTGATGATCGCAGAGGTACAGCGGTTTGGAGCGCTGGGGAAGCTTGACCATTCAACTTGTAGTACTATATTCTTCCGTTTCCGGGCCCGAAAACCCCGAAATGGAAACGGAACGGAACAGCTAAAAAAGTACCGGAAATACGGAAACGGAATCGGAAACGGAACAGTTCCGCACAGCCCTGATTATAAGTACAGCCTCTATTTGAAGTAAACCTCTAATAGAAAAACAAATAAAATAGGGAGTAATAGAAGTACATGTACTTCAAAAAGGGAAAATACGGTAATTCGAAATGCCCTCCGCCATGCTGCCATATCCACTTGACTCGAAATATCGAGAAAAAGAGCTGGAAACTCCCCTAATCAGAGAAATGTGTGCGGAAACTTTCTCTGATCTCTCTGAAGCGTTCGTGAACATGATGATAACGTAATGCAGAAAAAAACAAATTCAGAAATATCACTTCTCAAGCAAAGTTGTATGTCAGGGTATTTCTTCATTATGTCAGGATCAGGGATGAGCGGAATAAAATATATGAAATTTCGGAAATCCGGTTTTCGGGTTTCGAACAAAAATGTTTTCTCGAGTCTTGGAAATCGGGCGCAGAAACGCGCCTGAAATGCGCGGAAATGCGGTTTTCGGAACGCCGAAACGCGGATTGATTCAGGAATTCATCTGATTTTTCTTCCGTCGCAGATGACCCGATATTTTTGCATTCCGCGGCGTTTTTTGCGGTTTTGGGAATGCGGAACGCGGAATGTCAAAAATGCGCGAAACTGCGGGTTTCGGAACGAGGAATTCCGCTCATCCCTGGTCATGATACAATAGTACCTAAACCACCTCCAGCTCTCGCACGCATCAGTGTGACTTTTCAAAGTTGTTGACGCACTTCAACCCTCGTAGTTCTCACAGAATCGTCGTTGGCAACATTTTCAGCAAACATCGGTCCGTGCGCGATAGCAAGTTACCAAAATAGCTCACGTGGTTCAGAAAAGGCTGGTTGCCATGAGATAAAGGCGACAAATATTGCGCTGTCCTTTAATAAGAGCACTGTTGGCCCGCATACATATTGAAAAGCATGCACCATGGCTGAAAAGAAGGAGTGGGCGGACCATGTCGGGAGGTCCTGTGAAATGTTTCTATGGGCTGATTCGCCACAGGGGGTCAGGAAGGGACAAAAAAGCAACAAACACATGCGCATGGCTCATAATGCATCCGTGATCGCTATAAAACCGACCTGAGACCGCTGGCAGATATCGCTAAAACCATGAAATTCGCCTCGGGCTTCGTCTAAGACGAAAAGAAGAACTGGAATGCAGTAAGGAGATTGGGCTGTGAACACTCAGAAGGACTTTGCGAATCGGACTCACAAATAGCTTATTTATGTTACATATTTAGAGTTCTGGTCATGAGACTGAAAACCATTTGTTGATTTTTGAAGAAATCCTCCATATATTTCGTTCGAAGTGGAATTATTCTGAGGGTCAAAGCGACTTTCAACAATTCCCTAGCTGCTAGGATAAACCCTCGATTGAATAAACAATTTGAACATGGCGTTTTGAACTCGTCAAAAAAAGGAATAATTTGAACAGTTTCAGAGCTCGTGAGTTTCAAAACCGCCAAATAGATGAAGTTTTCAGAAAGCCCGAAAATTTTTCTTTTCTCCAAAATTTCCAGGTGCAAGTGCTATAAATGAAAAAAAATGTTTGCGGAACACAGTTTTTTATTCAACTTGAATTACTGTTAGGGCAGTTGTTTAAACTGTTAGACTTTTCAACGCATTAAAGACAGTTTTCACGACAGAAGCCGTTTTTCTGTTTTTTTGCCTATCTTGAAAACGGTCCCATGCCGATTTCATAGATGCCCCTGGAGTCGTACAAGACCTCCTGGAAACGGAGTTATGACTCCTCGAAATTCAGCAAGGGAAGTATTGTGGACGAGTTGTCCGAGGCTTGTAACTCCCGTTTTTTGCAGCCGATGTGTGCGAGTTGTCCTGAGTAAAGAGAGAAGTTGAGAACGAAAGGAAGAACGGGGCTTTTGATCAGAAACCATCGCTCATTTAACCACGAATTCAGGGGAACTGTTATAGGAGTGGCCCAATGGGTTGGCTGGCCCACGAGATTTTCATCCACTTACCGGCCGTTTTTCGTCGCTTTTCCGTTCTAAATCTTCTTAGAGGGACCCAGAGCTTATGTTTTAGCCAAAAAAACGTGCAACTTTTCCTTCGTGAACACTGTCTTTAATTAGATGGCGCCTGTGGCATAGTGACATGAGGCACAGTTTTCGCTGTTTACGGCCGAGTTCGATCTGCGCCCAAGGCCAACTAAACCTTTTCCTCTTCCGGGGACGGTAAATTGGGACCAGATCAATCTGGGAAGATTTTTGAGGGTTTTTGATAATTTGTCTCTCATTTCAAATTTAGAAACGAGCAAACGCAAAAATACTCACAAGCTGTAGCAGCTGCAAACAGGAGAATAACCGAGGCGAATTTCATGGTTTTAGCGATATCTGCCAGCGGTCTCAGGTCGGTTTTATAGCGATCACGGATGCATTATGAGCCATGCGCATGTGTTTGTTGCTTTGTCCTTCCTGACCCCTTGTGGCGAATCAGCCCATAGGGAAACATTTCACAGGACCTCCCGAGCATGGTCCGCCCACTCCTTCTTTTCAGCCATGGTGCATGCTTTTCCAATATGTATGCGGGCCAACGGTGCTCTTATTAAAGGACAGCGCTTAATATTTGTCGCCTTTATCTCATGGCAACCAGCCTTTTCTGAACCACGTGAGCTATTTTGGTAACTTGCTATCGCGCACGGACCGATGTTTGCTGAAAATGTTGCCAACGACGATTCTGTGAGAACTACGAGGGTTGAAGTGCGTCAACAACTTTGAAAAGTCACACTGATGCGTGCGAGAGCTGGAGGTGGTTTAGGTACTATTGTATCATGACCAGGGATGAGCGGAATTCCTCGTTCCGAAACCCGCAGTTTCGCGCATTTTTGACATTCCGCGTTCCGCATTCCCAAAACCGCAAAAAACGCCGCGGAATGCAAAAATATCGGGTCATCTGCGACGGAAGAAAAAATCAGATGAATTCTGAATCAATCCGCGTTTCGCGTTCCGAAAACCGCATTTCCGCGCATTTCAGGCGTTTCGCGCCCGATTTCCAAGACTCGAGAAAAACATTTTTGTTCGAAACCCGAAAACCGATTTCCGAAATTTCATATTTTTATTCCGCTCATCCCTGATCCTGACAATGAAGAAATACCCTGACATACAACTTTGCTTGAGAAGTGATATTTCGAATTTGTTTTTTTCTGCATGTTATCAATGTTCACGAACGCTTCAGAGATCAGAGAAAGTTTCCGCACACATTTCGATTAGGGAGTTTCAGCCTTTTCTCGATATTTCGAGTCAAGTGGATATGGCAGCATGGCGGAGGGCATTTCGAATTACCGTATTTTCCCTTTTTGAAGTACATGTACTTCTATTACTCCCTATTTTATTTGTTTTTCTATTAGAGGTTTACTTCAAATAGAGGCTGTACTTATAATCAGGGCTGTGCGGAACTGTTCCGTTTCCGATTCCGTTTCCGTATTTCCAGTACTTTTTAGCTGTTCCGTTCCGTTTCCATTTCAGGGTTTTTCGGGCCCGGAAACGGAAGAATATAAGTACTACAAGTTGAATGGTCAAACTTCTCCCACAACGCTCAAACCAATGACTACCTCTGCGATCATCACGGCGTGAGTCTAATCCTGATTGCTTGTATCGGTGTCCCGCTCCTTCCACTCGCAAATCACCCGGTATACGCCCCCCTCCGCAACGCACAGGACGGCCAACGTAGAGCTTGACAGCGGCTACAGAAGAGCATACTTTAGGTACTGTTGCGCGGGTGGGTAGGATGGTAAGTGTTATCTTGCAGTCGAATCGTGGTTATCAGTCTCATCTCAGTTGAAAACCATTGGTTGCCTTTACTTTCTTTATCACAAATTTTCAAGCGCGGTTATTATTTCAGCCATCACCCTAATCTCATGCATCAATGCCGCTGCCCAGTAACAATCCGAGTCCTCCGATTGAGGGACTAGAAGGTAGAAACTTTACCTCATCGTCTCTCCTAGCTACTGACACACTCGCGGGGTTCAACCTTCAGCGCCGCAGAGATTTGCTCGCCATAGCCCCCAGCTCGTCGTGTTCAGCAACACATGCTGCTAACGCATGCTGGAGTTTCGACCGCTTGTCCTCGGCAGTTTTGTGCCTGCAGCTAGCAGCACATGTTGCTGACGACAAGGGGTTCAACTCGATGTCGGCCCGGAGTGCGACCCCTCATTACATGTGCTGCTAGCGGCAGCACGTTATTCAAATGAAAGAGAGTCTTTGAGCACCACCTGTTCCTACCGGAGCTAGAGTTACCGCGACCCTTGTAATGGCCCGCAGCAAGGACGCCAACGCCTCGCGGGTACCCAACAAAAGGCATCATCCTCGCCAGGTACGACTATAAGAAAGTCTTTCCTCATATTACGCATTAGACGACCACCCTTTCGGCGTCGAAATTTATATCGGAAAATTGAGTACTTAAGATCACACCTTCTGGGATCGGCCTCAAACGGACAACTGCTCTCTCAACAATGGTGGGTACCATATGTATGTACCCACCCGCAGCCGTCGTGGGAACACCGATCGCACTGGAAAGAATCAGTCGCAAGGTCAAACTCGACATCAGAGATCAGCAGCACTCTAGAAAAGAGGAAGGAGTTGCTCGAGCAGACCCATTTTCAGCTCACTAGGAGAACCTAAGTCAGCGGCACGTCTTCCTTTCATGCTTCAAATCTATTTGTACTCGGCTCGCTTGCAGTTTTAGACCGTAGCCCCACTGGTGCTTAAGGGAATAGATTGAGATCACAAGCTACAGAAGTACATCTGCATGCCGTAAACAGCTACGAAACCTACCATTCAAGCATACTCTAATTTTCAGTCCACTTCCGTTTCCGTTTCCGGATTTCCGTTTCCGGCGATTTTCAGCCATTTTTCTTCCGTTTCCGTTTCCGAAAATCTTGAAAATGATTTCCGCACAGCCCTGGTTCCAACCCCTTGAAAATCGGAGAAACTTCGCACTCATGTCAGAATATCGCCAACCCAGAGTTCCAGCCCCTTGAAAAATCGGAAAAACTTCGCACTCATGTCAGAATATCGCCAACCCGGGGTTCCAGCCAATTGAAAAATCGGAGAAACTTCCCGCACTCGCTGTCAAGAATATCGCCAACCCAGGTTCCAACGCCAGAAAAATCAGAAAAACTTCGCACTCATGTCAGGGAATATCGCCAGCAGGGTTCCAGCCCGGCGAAAAATCAGACTTCGCCTCAGCGTGAATATCGCCACGACAGGTTCCAACCCCTTGAAAATCGGATCGAAACTTCGCACTCGTGAATATCGCCTTAGGATTCCACCCAGCCGAAAATCGAAGAAGCTTCGCACTCATGTCAGAATATCGCCAGCGGGGTTCCAACGCGAAAATCGGGCTTACTCATGTCGGAATATCGCCAACCGGGAGTTCCAGCCCCGTGAAAAATCGGAGAAACTTCGCACTCATGTCAGAATATCCCTTCAGCGCCCCGGGGTTCCAGCCAAGTGAAAATCGGAAAACTTCGCCACTCATATGTCAGAATATCGCCAACCCAGGAGTTCCCAACCCCTTGAAAATCAGGAGAAGGCTTCGCACTCATGTCAGAATATCGCCAACCAGAGTTCCAGCCAATTGAAAAATCGGAAAAGACTTCGCACTCATGTCAGAATATCGCCAACCCAGGGTTCCAACCCCTTGAAGAAATCGGAGAAACTTCGCACTCATGTCAGAATATCGCCAACCCTGAGTTCCAACCCCCTTGAAAAAATCGGAGAAACTTCGCACTCATACCGAATGTATCGCCCAACCCAGGGTTCCAGCCAATTGAAAAATCGGAGAAACTTCGCACTCATGTCAGAATATATCGCCAGCAGGATTCCAACCCCTTGAAAATCGGAGAAACTTCGCACTCATGTCAGAATATCGCCAACCCGGGGTTCCAGCCAATTGAAAAATCGGAGAAACTTCGCACTCATGTCAGAATCTCGCCAACCCAGAGTTCCAACCCCTTGAAAATCAGGGGAAACTTCGCACTCATGTCAGAATATCGCCAACCCAGAGTTCCAACCCCTTGAAAAATCAGAGAAACTTCGCACTCATGTCAGAATATCGCCAACCCAGAGTTCAGCAACCCCTTGAAAAATCGGAGGCTTTCGCCTCGTAACTCGGAATATCGCCAGCAGGGGTTCCAGCCCCTTGAAAAATCGGAGAAACTTCGCACTCATGTCAGAATACTCCGCCAACTTCAGAGTTCCAGCCCTTGAAAAATCGGAAAAACTTCGCACTCATGTCAGAATATCGCCAACCGGGGTTTCCAGCGTCAGAAAAATCGGAGAAACTTCGCACTCATGTCAGAATATCGCCAGCCCAGAGTTCCAACCCTTGAAAATCAGGAAACTTCGCACTCATGTCGAAATATCGGCAGAGTTCCAACCCCTTGAAAATCGGAAACTTTAACGCACTCATGTCAGAATATCGCCAACCCGGGGTTCCAACCCTTGAAAAATCAGGAAAAACTTCGCACTCATGTCAGAATATCGCCAACCCGGGGTTCCAGCCAGCGAAAAATCGGAGAAACTTCGCACTCGTAATCAGAATATCGCCTGGCCAAGCGATTCCAACCCAGCCCATGAAAAATCGAAGAAACTTCGCACTCATGTCAGAATATCGCCAGCCCAGAGTTCCAACCCCTTGAAAATCAGAGAGAAAACCTTCGCACTCATATCAGAATATCGCCAGCGGGGTTCCAACCCCTTGAAAATCGGAGAAACTTCGCACTCATGTCAGAATATCGCACAACCCAGGGTTTCCAGCCCCTTCCCGGAAAAATCGGGCTTCGCACTCATGTCAGAATATCGCCATGACCCGGGGGTTCCCAGCCCCGAAATTGACAAATCAGGCTTCGCACACTCATGTCAGAATATCGCCAACCCAGAGTTCCAACCCGCGCTTGAAAATCGGAAGCTTCGCACTCATGTGTCAGAATATCGCCAACCCAAGGGTTCCAGCCAATTGAAAAATCGGAAAAACTTCCGCACTCATGTCAGAATATCGCCAGCCCGGAGTTCCAACCCTTGAAAATCAGGCGGAGAAACTTCGCACTCATGTCGGGAATATCGCCAGTACCCTGAGTATCCAGCCCTTGAAAAACCTCGGAGAAACTTCGCCTCATGTCTGAATATCGCGCCAACCCGGGGTTCCAGCTCAATTGAAAAATCGGAGAAACTTCGCACTTCTCATGTCAGAATATCGCCAACCCAGAGTTCCCAACCCTTGAAATCAGGAGAAAACTTCGCACTTCATGTCAGAATATCGCCAACCCGGGGTTTCCAGCGGAATTGAAAAATCGGAGGCTTCGCGCTCATGTCGAAATATCGCCAGCCCAGAGTTCAACGCCGAAAATCGGAAACTGCTGTGAATATCCGCCCGGCAGAGTTCCGGCCCCATGAAAGTCAGGAAAAACTTCGCACTCATGTCAGAATATCGCCCAGCGGAGTTCCCAACGCCGGAAATCGGAGAACCTTCACTCATGTGGGTATCGCCAGCGAGTTCCAGCCCCTTGAAAAATCGGAGAAAAACTTCGCACTCATGTCCAAGAATATATCCGCCAGCCGGGGTTTCCAACCCACTTGAAAATCGGAGAAACTTCGCACTCATGTCAGAATATCGCCAAGCCCAGAGGTTCCAGCCACCTTGAAGGTGATCGGAAAAACTTCGCACTCGCGCATGTCAGAATATCCTTAGCCAGCAGAGTTCCAACCCGCCCGAAAATCGGAGAGCGCCGCGCTCGTTGTCGAATGTATCGCCCGGCAGGGTTCCAGCCCTTGAAAAATCGGAAAAAGTCTTCGCACTCATGTCAGGACAATATCGCCAACCCGGCCAGTTTCAACCCACTTGAAGATCGGAGCCTTCGCACTCATGTCAGAATAGCATCGCCAACCGGGGTTTCCAGCCCTTGAAAAATCGGAAGCTTCGCTTTCATGTCAGAATATCGCCCGGCTGGAGGTTCCCAGCCCCTTGAAAATCAGGGGAAACTTCGGCTTCGCCTCATGTCAGAATATCGCCAACCGGGGGTTCCAGCGTGAAAATCCCGGGAAGGAAACTTCGCGCCGGCATGTCGGAATATCGCCTCAAACCGGAGTTCAACCCCTTGAGCCGCCAGAAAAATCGGAAAAGCTTCCGCCTCATGTCAGAATATCGCCCGACGCCTTGAGTTCAACCCCTTGAAAATCGAAGAAACTTCGCACTCATGTCGCCTTCGGAATATCATCGCCAGGAACCCGGGGTTCCAGCCCCTTGAAAAATGCTCCGAGAAAAACTTCGCACTCATGTCAGAATATCGCCAACCCAGAGTTCCAACCCGCTTGAAAGAAATCTAGCCTTCGCAGCTCGTAATGGAAGCTCATCCCGCCAGAATATCTGTATCGCCAACCCACTGAAAATCCAACGAGAAATCAGACTCATGTGTCAGAATCATCGCTACAGTACCAGGGTTCCCGCCAACCGGGTTCTTCGAAACCTACTTCGGAAATCGGAAAAACTTCGCACTCATGTCATAATATCGCAAACCCAGAGTTTCCAACCCACTTGAAAATCTTGGAAACTTCGCACCGCTAATGTCAGAATGTATCGCCATGCCAACCCAGAAGTTTCCAACCCCTTGAAAATCGAAACTTCGCACTCATGTCAGAATATCGCCAGCCAGAGTTCCAGCCCCTTGAAAAATCGGAAAAACTTCGCACTCATGTCAGAATATCTAGCCAGCCAGGGTTCCAACCCCTGTGAAAAATCGGGAAACTTCGCGCACTCATGTCAGAATATCGCCAGCCGGGGTTCCAGCCCTTGAAAAATCGGAAAAACTTCGCACTCATGTCAGAATCTCGCCAACCCGGGGTTCCAGCCAAGTGAAAAATCGGAGAAACTTCGCACTCATGTCAGAATATCGCCAACCCAGAGTTCCAACCCCTTGAAAATCGGAGAACCTTCGCACTCATGTCAGAATATCGCCAACCCGGGGTTCCAGCCCCTTGAAAAATCGGAAAAACTTCGCACTCATGTCAGAATATCGCCAACCCAGAGTTCCAACCCCTTGAAAATCGGAGAAACTTCGCACTCATGTCAGAATATCGCCAACCAGGGGTTCCAGCCCCTTAAAAAATCGGAAAAAACTTCGCACTCATGTCAGAATATCGCCAACCCAGAGTTCCAACCCCTTGAAAATCGGAGAAACCTCGCACTCATGTCAGAATATCGCCAACCAGGGGTTCCAGCCCCTTGAAAAATCGGAAAAACTTCGCACTCATGTCAGAATATCGCGGCAGGGTTCAGCCAATTGAAAATCCAAGAAACTTCGCACTCATGTCAGAATATCGCCAACCCAGAGTTCCAACCCCTTGAAAATCGGAGAAACCTCGCACTCATGTCAGAATATCGCCAACCAGGGGTTCCAGCCCCTTGAAAAATCGGAAAAACTTCGCACTCATGTCAGAATATCGCCAACCCAGAGTTCCAACCCCTTGAAAATCGGAGAAACTTCGCACTCATGTCAGAATATCGCCAACCCGGGGTTCCAGCCCCTTGAAAAATCGGAAAAACTTCGCACTCATGTCAGAATATCGCCAACCCAGAGTTCCAGCCAATTGAAAAATCGGAGAAACTTCGCACTCATGTGGAATATCGCCAACCCTATTCCCTCAAGCACCATTGGGGCTACGGTCTGGAACTGCAAGCGAGCCGAGCACAAATAGATTTGAAGCATGAGAGGAATACGTGCTGCTGATGAAGGTTTTCCTAGTGAGCTGAAAATGGGTCTGCTCGAGCAACTCCTTCTCTAGAGTGCTGCTGATCTCTGTGATGTCGAGTTTCGACCTTTGACTGATTTTCCCAGTGCGATCGATGTTCCACGACGGCTGCGGGTACATACATATGGCACCCACCATTGTTGAGAGAGCAGTTGTCCGTTTGAGGCCGATCCCAGAAGGTGATCTTAAGTACTCAATTTTCCGGATATCAATTTCGGACGCCGAAAGGGTGGTCCTTAAAGCGTGTCATGAGGAAAGATTTCTTATAGTGTACCGAGGCGAGGATGATGCCTTTGTTGGGTACCTTGGCGAGGTTGGCGTCCTTGCTGCGGGCCATTACAAGGATCGCGACTTTAGCTCCGGTAGGAACAGGTGGTGGCTCAAAGACTCTCTTCATTTGAATAACGTGCTGCTGCTAGCAGCACATGTAATGAAGGGTCGCACTCCGGGCCGACATCGAGTTGAACCCCTCGTCGTCAGCAACATGTGCTGCTAGCTGCAGCACAAACTGCCGAGGAGAAGTGGTCGAAACCCAGCATGCGTTAGCAGCACGTGCTGCTGAACACGACGAGCTGGGGGCTATGGCGAGCAAATTCTATGGCGCTGAAGTTGAACCCCGCGAGTGTGTGAGTAGCTGGAGAGACGATGAGGTGGCCTCTCTGGTCCCTCAATCGGAGGACTCGATTGTTAATAAGTATGGCATTGACGCATGAAAGGGTGATGGCCAGCCAATAAATCAGCGCTTCGAAAATTTTTTGATAAAGAGTTGTAAAGGCAAACTGTATCGGTATTCAACTGAGATGAGACTGATAACCACGGTTCGACTGCAAGATAACACCACTTACTCACTCGCGCAACAGTACCTAAAGTATGCCTTCTGTAGCCGCCAAGGTCAAGCCCACGTTGGGATCGTCCTGTGCGTTGGTGGAGGGGGAGGCGGGGGCATACCATGTGGCGGTTGGAAGGAGCGGGACACCGATCCAAGCAATCAGGATTAGACTCACGCTGTGATGATCGCAGAGGTACAGCGGTTTGGGCGCCCCTTGAAAAGGGAAAAACTTGCACTCAATGTCAGTACTATATCTTCCCGTTTCCGGTCCAACCCCGAAATGGAAACGGAACGGAACAGCTCAAAGTACGGAAATGCGGAAACGGAATCGGAAAAAACAGTTCCGCACAGCCCTGATTATAAGTACAGCCTCTGAAGTCCAAACCTCTAATGAAAAAACAAAAAAATAGTCAGAATATCGCCAGAGAGTACATGTACTTCAAAATCGGAAAACTTCACTCATGTCAGAAATGCCCTCCCAGCCATATCCCATGACTCAAATATCGAGAAAATCGGCTGAAACTTCGCACTCGAAATGTGTGCAGGAATATCTGATCTCAAGCCGTTCGTGACATTGATAACATGCAGAAAAAACAAATTCAGAAATATCACTTCTCCAGCAAAGTTGTATCGGATTTCTTCATGTCAGGATCAGGGATCGCCAACCCAGGAATCCAACCCCTTGAAAATTTCGGAAAAATCGCACTCATGTCGAATATCGCCAACCCAAAATGTTTTCCAGTCTTGAAAATCGGGCGCGAAACTTCGCACTCATGTCAGAATATCGCCAACCCAGAGTTCCAGAAACCCCTTGAAAAATCGGAAAAACTTCGCACTCATGTCATGAATATCGCCAACCGCGGCGTTCCAGCCCTTGAAAAATCGGAACTTCGCACTCATGTCAGAATATGCGCGCCAGCTGCGGGTTCCAGCCCCTTGAAAAATCGAAAAACTCATCACTCATGTCAGAATATCGCCAACCCACCCCCTCTCGAAAATCAGTGTGAAACTTCGCACTCATGTTCAGAATATCGCCAGCCCTCAGTTCTCAGCCCGAAAATCGTCGTTCGCACTCATGTCAGCAATATCGCCAACCCAGAGTTCCAAGTTGATCCAAAATAACTTCACTAAGTGGAATATCAGCCAAGGCTGGTTCCAACCCCTTGAAAATCGGAAAAACTTCGCACTCATGTCAGAATATCGCCAACCCAGAGTTGGCCAACGCCCTTGAAAATCGGTGAAAACTTCGCACTCATGTCAGAATATCGCCAACCCAGAGTTCCAACCTTGAAAATCGGAGAAACTTCACTCATGTCAGAATATCGCCAACCCGGGGTTCCAGGAAGGGACAAAAATCGGAGAAACTTCGCACTCATGTCAGAATATGCCATCCAGTGTTCCAACTCGCTATGAAAATCGGAAACCGCACTCATGTCAGAATATCGCCAACCAGGTTCGCCTCCCTTGAAAATCGGAAAAACTTCGCACTCATGTCAGAATATCGCCAGCCCGTTTCCAATTTGAAATCGGAGAAATTATCGCACTCAAAAATGTCCCAGATATCGCCAACCCAATTTCCAACGTCCCCGAAAATCAAGGTTTAGTTCGCACTCATGTCAGAATATCGCCAACCCGGGGTTCCAGTGAAAATCGGAGAAACTTCACTCATGTCAGAATATGCCAGCCCGGGGTTCCAGCCCATTAAAGACATCAGGAAAACTTGCACTTTTTTGTCAGAATATCGCCAACCCTGAGTCCTCCAGCCTTGAAAATCGGAGAACTTCGCACTCATGTCCAAATATCGCCAACCCGGTTCCAACCCCTTAAATCAGAACATCACTCATGTCAGAATATCGCCCACCCAGAGTTCCAGCTCCTTGAAAAATCGGAAAAACTTCGCACTCATGTCAGAATATCGCCAACCAGGTTAAATGAGCGATGGTTTCTGATCAAAACTTCTCTGCGATCATCACAGCGTGCCAACAATCCTGCCCAGGACAAAAAAAATTCGCACTCATGTCAGAATATCGCCAGCCGGGGTCTTTCCAGCCCCTTGAAAAATCGGAGGGTCTTCGCACTCATGTCAGAATATCGCCAACCCAGAGTTCCAACCCCTTGAAAAATCGGAAAAACTTAGCACTCATGTCAGAATATCGCCAACCCAGGGTTCCAACTGCCCCTTGAAAAATCGGAAAAACTTCGCACTCATGTCAGAATATCGCCAACCCAGGGTTCCAGCCCCCTTGAAAATCGGAAAAACTTCGCACTCATGTCAGAATATCGCCGACCCAGGGGTTCCAATGGTCGAAAAGAAAAACTTCGGGCACTCATGTCAGAATATCGCCAACCCAAAGGTTCCAGCCCCTTGAAAAATCGGAAAAACTTCGCACTCATGTCAGAATATCGCCAACCCAGAGTTCCAACCCCTTGAAAATTCAATCGAGGTTTATCGCACTCATGTCTAGAATATCGCTTTGACCCCAGCAAGAATAATCCAACCCCCTTGAAAACCCGGAGAAACTTCCTCATGTCAGAGAACCTTCACACTCATGTCAGAATATCGCCAACAAATGGTTCCAGTCTCCCTTGAAAAATCGGAAAAACTTCTAAATATGTCAAGAATACATAAATAAGCTATTTATTGGTCCGATTCGCCAAGTCCTTCTGGTTCACAAGCCCTTGCAAAATCTCCTTACTGCATTCCAGTTCTTCATCGTCTTAGAATATCGCCAACCCGGTTCCTTGAAAATTTCGTGGTTTTAGCGATATCTGCCAGCGGTCTCAGGCTCTGGGTTTTATAGCGATCACGGATGCATTAATGAGCCATGCGCATGTGTTTAAGTTATTGCTTTTTTGTCCCTTCCCTGACCCCCTGTGGCGAATCAGCCCATAGGAAACATTTCCCCACAGGACCTCCCGGATGACATGGTCCGCTCCACTCCTTCTTTCAGCCAGCCATGGTGCATGCTTTTTCAATATGTATGTGGGCCAACAGTGCTCTTGCAGACAAAGGACAGCGCGTAATATTTGTCAGCCTTTATCTCACATGGCAAATCCAGCCTTTTCTGAACCACGTGAGCTATTTTGGTAACTTGCTATCGCGCACGGACCGATGTTTGCTGAAAATGTTGGCCAACGACGACTTCTGTAGAGAACTACGAGGGTTGAAGTGCGTCAACAACTTTGAAAAGTCACACCTGATGCGTGCGAGAGCTGGAGGTGGTTTAGGTACTATTGTATCATGACCAGGGATGAGCGGAACGTAAATTCCTCGTTCCGAAACCCGCAGTTTCGGGCGCATTTTGATGACATTCCGCGTTCCGCATTCCTGGGCAAAACCGCAAAACGCCGCGGAATGCAAAAATATCGGGTCATCTGCGACGGAAGAAAAATCAGATGAATTCTGAATCCAATCCGCGTTTCTCGCGTTCCCGAAACCGCATTTCCGCGCATTTTTCAGGCGTTTCTGCGCCCCGATTTCCAAGACTCGAGAAAACATTTTGTTCGAAACCCGAAAACCGATTTCCTGAAATTTCATATTTTTATTCCGCTCATCCCCTGATCCTGACAATGAAGAAATACCCTGACATACAACTTTGCTTGAGAAGTGATATTTCGAATTTGTTTTTTTCTGCATGTTAATATCAATGTTCACGAACGCTTCAGAGATCAGAGAAAGTTTCCGCACACATTTCGATTAATAGGAGTTTCAGCCTTCTTTTCTCGATATTTCGAGTCAAGTGGATTTGGCAGCATGGCGGGAGGGCATTTCTGAATTACATTGGTATTTTCTCTTTGAAGTACATGTACTTCTATTACCTCCTATTTTATTTGTTTTTCTATTAGAAGGGTTTACTTCAAATAGAGGCTGTACTTATAATCAGGGGCTGTGCGGAACTCAAGTTCCGTTGCTCCGGATTCCGTTTCCGTATTTCCCGGTACTCCTTTTTTAGCTGTTCCGTTCCGTTTCCATTTTCGGGGTTTTCGGGCCCGGAAACGGGAAGAATATAGTACTACAAGTTGGAATGGGTCAAGCTTCCCAGTGCGCCTCCAAAACCGCTGTACCTCTGCGATCATCAAGCAGCGTGAGTCTAATCCTGATTGCTTGTATCGGTGTCCCGCTCCTTCCACTCGCCACACGGTATACGCCCCCCCCCCCTCCACCAACGCACAGGACGACCCCAACGTGGGCTTGACCTTGGCGGCTACAGAAGGCATACTTTAGGTACTGTTGCGCGGGTGAGTAAGTGGTGTTATCTTGCAGTCGAATCGTGGTTATCAGTCTCATCTCAGTTGAAAACCGATACAGTTTGCCTTTACAACTCTTTATCAAAAAATTTTCGAAGCGCTGATTTATTGGCTGGCCATCACCCTTTCATGCATCAATACCATACTTATTAACAATCGAGTCCTCCGATTGAGGGACTAGGGAGGTAGAAACTTTACCTCATCGTCTCTCCAGCTACTCACACACTCGCGGGGTTCAAGCGCCATAGAATTTGCTCGCCATAGCCCCCAGCTCGTCGTGTTCAGCAACACATGCTGCTAACGCATGCTGGGTTTCGACCACTTGTCCTCGGCAGTTTGTGCTGCAGCTAGCAGCACATGTTGCTGACGACGAGGGGTTCAACTCGATGTCGGCCCGGAGTGCGACCCCTCATTACATGTGCTGCTAGCAGCAGCACGTTATTCAAATGAAGAGAGTCTTTGAGCCACCACCTGTTCCTACCGGAGCTAAAGTCGCGACCCTTGTAATGGCCCGCAGCAAGGACGCCAACCTCGCCAAGGTACCCAACAAAGGCATCATCCTCGCCAGGGTACACTATAAGAAATCTTTCCTCATGATACGCATTAAGAACCACCCTTTCGGCGTCCGAAATTTATATCCGGAAAATTGAGTACTTAAGATCACCTTCTGGGATCGGCCTCAAACGGACAACTGCTCTCTCAACAATGGTGGGTGCCATATGTATGTACCCGCAGCCGTCGTGGAACACCGATCGCACTGGAAAAATCAGTCAAAGGTCGAAACTCGACATCAGAGAGATCAGCAGCACTCTAGAGGAGGAGTTGCTCGAGCAGACCCATTTTCAGCTCACTAGGAGAACCTAAGTCAGCGGCACGTCTTCCTCTCATGCTTCAAATCTATTTGTGCTCGGCTCGCTTGCAGTTCCAGACCGTAGCCCCACTGGTGCTTGAGGGAATAGATTGAGATCACAAGCTACAGAAGTAGACTCTGTTTCATTCCAAGTGAACTCATGTTTTCGGTTATCA
Organism: Aplectana chamaeleonis; assembly: GCA_029168955.1. Taxonomy (NCBI): domain Eukaryota; kingdom Metazoa; phylum Nematoda; class Chromadorea; order Rhabditida; family Cosmocercidae; genus Aplectana; species Aplectana chamaeleonis. The sequence goes on from JAPDOI010001446.1 coordinate 21,274, forward strand.
CAGCGCGGAGCGGTGGCTTTTTCGTCGTAACCTCCTTATCACTAGTTATATTTCGCCGAGGCCCACCGCTCCGCTGCTGGTGATGATCTAAACCAACAGGTCATTACGGCTGTACCAGAGCTTACAGATGGCGGATTCATCATTGCGTGCCGTTTGGTGGGGGTAAAGGCGTCGGCACTTTCGATGATTACCTTGTGAGAGCCTGTGGTATCCTACCAGAGCATTGTCTCAGCTGCCCCAACCAATTAGCTGGGTGGGCCAAGGGAGCTGTCGGTTAGCGATCTTTCGCTTTTGCAGGGTAACCATCAAACGTGCCGACGCCTTTAACCCTACCCAGCACTGCCCTATTGGTGAATCCGGCCCCAGCATGCCATGAGCAGCGACGAAACCTACCATTTGATCATACTATAATTTTTAGTTCACTTCCGTTTCCGGACTTCCGTTTCCGGCGATTTTCAGCCAATTTTCTTCCGTTTCCGTTTCCGAAAATCTTGAAAATGATTTCCGCACAGCCCTGCTTATAATTCTCAGCCTTCTTTTTCAGGTGTACTTCTATTAGAGGTGTTTTTCAAGGCTCTATCCTAAGGGGGGGGCACTCAAGTAAATTCAGAAATGAAATGAACCACACCTGATAAAAGATGCTTGATACTGCTACCAGTCATTGATGTTGATCAAATTCTATAGAAATACTTGGATTAATAGCGTTATCTACTGGTGGTTCATTTCATTTTTGACTTTCACTTGAGTTCCCCCCCCCGTAGGATAGAGCCTTTTTCAAATAGAGGTGTACTTCTACTAAAGAAAATGTGATATGTATAATGGGCGTAAACGGGGTTCACACATGACCAACAGCTCCGCTCCCCTTTCCACGGGGCTCGAAATATCGGACAAACGCTGTATTTGAAACGCAGATGACAAATATGAGGTTCACTCCTGATCTTGGTATCAGAAATATGCGGAATTTCCTAATTTCTGTTTTCTGTAAAATTAGGCAACAATTGGACAGAAAACAGAAAAAACGTGAACCGTTATTTGTAGCAGGATGGTACTTGGAAAAATTGGCCGGATTTATCGAAGCTAAGCCGATAGGGTGAGGGTGTACTTCACCCAGGCTGTCTGTAGTTCTACCACGCTACACACTTTTATCTCGCTATAGTGGTTATCCATCAGGGCGCGAGTGGCGTGGTGGGAGGAAACGCTGCTGTTCGCTGTACACGGTTGGGTTCAATCCTCGCCGAGGTAAACCAAACCAACTAACCCTCCGGCGTCAATTGGTCACAGATTCATGTAGGGAGATGAAGGCACTCATTGGGAAGTCGGCTGGCCCCCACCAGCCACTAAATAAGCACGAAGCCCATTCCTCTAAGAAAATTTGCCGCGTCAGTGTATTTTCTTGCGCGCAAAAATGGCGGTAACCTCTGTCCTTATCAGACAAAGGAAGTAACGGCCGCAGGTGCGTATCTTTAATCTCACAATTAGGCCCCCCTAGTTGTCTTATAATTCTAAAATAACTTCATATCAGATACTCTCCCGGAGCCGCTGCGGTGTTATCGCGGAGTCGCATAAATGCTGCGCCTAACCTTGCGCAACGTTTTTGGGTCATAATGTGATGTTCCAGAACTACGAAGCAGTGTAGGAAGAAATAATAAATACTGAAAGTTAATTGATTTTGTACCCCCACCTCGAATCACCAACAAGGAACCATGTATCATTCCTGATGTAATCCTAGGGCTGGAGGGCGATGTGAATAACTATTGTTTTTTTAAACGAATTCTGGGATTGCTTGCGAAAATATTTTTCATTTTGTTAGTCGTTAGACGTAACACTCAAAAAGCCCATTAGTCGTCCAATTCTTCAGTCGTTATTCGTTACTGCGCACATCTCTGATCCCAATAGGGAGTCAGGAAGCCGATTCCTTATCTTTACATATCTCATAGTGGATGCTCTTACCCAGAGGTTTACAGTTGATGAATCCCTCAGATGTAATGCATAGCAGTCAAGTGAAAAGAAAACTGCAGTGTGACTGTATACTAACAATAATAAGCTATTAATACTATTCAAAGGCAGTGTTCACGATAAATTGCACTTCCGATATCTCCGCGGCTTATCGGATATCGGATTATCCAAATCTCGGATATCCGAAAAGGAATACAGAGTATGCTGGACAGTGATCGCGTATAGTCGCAATTTTTTCCTTGAACCTGCGGCATTTCATCCATTTCTATCTAATGTTTACATTCTCTATAGGAGTTTATTCAAGCAATAGTTCTCGCACTGAAATTTCGTTTCGAAATTATTGGCGCTGGACGGCTGTTCGGGATTCCACTTGAATCGAACACAAGCTGCACCGTTGAATCCCCAGCGTTCCAGTCTTCCGGATTCGCGATGGAAAATCGGATGTGAACAGGTGGTTACTGTAAAAGGTTCACTACTGTTGTGGGCTGAATTTGAAGTGAGTGCATTCAGTGTAGAACCTACTTGCATCGGGACAGCAGACTCCGTCGAGGCCATCGCTAGGTAACAATTTCTGAATACATTCGTATCCGGTCTTACATTTGTTTGTCTCTGACGAACAATTTACATGGGCGCGCGAGTCGTCACGTAGAACTACATCATGACCAGCACCATCTGGCAGAGGACATGTAAAATGTGGCAGGCTGAGTTGACCGGTGACTGAAACGAATTCATCGATGACTTCCTAGATTCTCTTCTTGTTTTAGGTCTAAGGCATCGTTCGCGCGGGGAATCAATTTCCATTTTTCAGGCTCACTTTCATGAATGAGCCCGGTAGACCATACCGGTAACCTTAGGTGCGTCAAAAACGTAGGGTTATGAGGTTGGAAATGGTCACAGGGGAGGATCCGCCACCAGTTCTCAACAGTCATCGAGCAATTTTTCATAGGATGTTGATACGACCGTCGAACAACATGAAAACAGTAAAGGCACGTACTCCAATTGCAGAGAACCTTCAAAAACTATTTCGGCGCGAAATTCAAATTCGAATTCACTGTGTGATCAGACTGACTTTTCCTTACAAATGTAGGTTTTTCATGTGACCTTTCGACATTCTCGTTCACTAGAGAGGCCAAGCTACACAAAAACACGGAAAAATAGTTTACGGTTTTCTGCGCGTACGATGCCTTTAACTGTGATACCAATTTTTTTTTCAAATTTCGAGACAAAGCTGAGACTTTAGCCAAACTACCGTACACCCACCATAATCCACCGTAGAAATTGATGAGTGGGCCACGTTTCTGCAACGCAAAAAGCCCTCTTTTTTCAAGGGCCTCAACTAATGCGGCGTTCTTCAAATTACTGCTGACAAGGGAAGGATCATTACCTACCGCAGACATTCCAATTGAATCATGCGTTTCTAGGATCATTTTTCGATTCGACTTTTCGCATTGCAGCTGAGAAACGTTTTCTCTGAACGGAGTTATATGCGTTTTAGCGCTTCACTCATAGACGCATCGTGAGGCCGTAGTTATACACCAGCGGAACGCTGCGGAAATAGCAAGACAACTACCACTTATGTGCGTCCTAGGTGTGCTGAGGTATGCCAAGAGGAATAGTTGTCCCAGAAAAACGCACACGAAGCTTGCACCAAGCAGTTATACACGCCGCGGCATTGTATACTGTATCCATGCGGGACCTACCCCGCTGGAAATTTGCCAATTTCCATCAGCCTAAACTTGTTAAAATACCACCAAAGCGACATAACGAAAACTGCTATGCCAGGAGCAATAGATTTCTAATGACTTTTTGCCATAAACAAGTGTTAGAAGCGTGAAATATGGATAAAATGCAATTGAAACGCCCGAGAATTTTAGGTCCGTAGTATTGCGTCAAAGACGTCTAAGACGCAACATTGCAGACGAGTCCCTGATCCACGCGGCAAGCGGTGGCAATGTCATCGCGGGACGTTTTCAATCCGCTGGTGTATAACTACGGCTTAACGTGTAATCCATGAGTCTTCGTCGCCTCCTGAGATACACCGATGTAATTTCTACACAAGAAATTATCCCATAGAGTGTTGCAACGCCGAAATATGTTGCTATGATGAACGAGGCGATGTGCCATCATATACGAAGTCAGGGCCACTATTGCAGTGGTCGGTTGGCGCAGTGACAGTGGGGCAGCAAGGAAGGAGGTCACGGGTTCGAATCCATGGCGCACGCGTAAATTCTGTACTCTTGTGAAACACTCGTTTTCATCTCGTAAAGTGTAGAGGATCAGCAGTTTTATCGTGGGAGAGCTTTTTCGTAGGATTAAGAAGCGCTTCACTCGTTAAAGTCTGATCTTCGCGGCACAAAGGCCTAGGGCTGTAGTAAACCACCCCTATCAGATGATCTGATATTATTTTGATGAGATGATCTGATGTTCTGCCAGACAAGTTTCAGATGATCTTAAAGGCAGGGTTCGCGATGATTTTCAATTTTGGGGTTTTTGCATAAAATTGGCCTGTGGTGGCTGCTTATCAGTATAGGAAGAAAGAAAGTGCGGAAAAACGAGCGGAAACGGTCAAAATCGAGACATATTTCACAGGCATACATTTTGCGTGTGGACGAGTTTCCTTCAAGTCATGCCCCATGGACGAGTTTCGTGTGGCTCGCTGCTGCAAGGAAATCATGTTTTCAGAAATAGTTTTGTAAATATTCTAATTTCGAATTAGTTCCTATTGCATTTCTTTATATTTACTGTTTCAACTCCTTCCTCCTCTTTTCAACTTCGCGTTCTCATATTCACTTCGTAATTTTAGCATAATTTGCCATTTCTTGACGTGTTTTTTGTAATGGAGCCTCTTTTTTTCATACTAATTGGTTTTTAAACTTTCTAATAATAGTTTTTTTTTTCAGGAATGTATGTCAATGTCGACTTTTGTAGCTTCTCATCTGCAATGGTTTTGATTGAACAAGGGCGAATATATGTGTGACTTTTCTCGGCACTCTAGCAAATAAGCCTGACAGGTTTGTATTGTTTTTACTAGACTTGTTTAGAAATTGAATTTGAAAGCGCGAGATGTTGATTCTGTGGAGGCAGCATTCCACAAGTTATCGCTTATAATGATGCCTATGTGGAGACTAATGATGGTTCACGATTTTTAACTTCTCTTTGCGTGAGCTCCCTAGCTTAATTTCAGCTGCTTTGTTTTTTTTTCACACTTAGTACTTTTTCCCTTATTTAATTTAGTCAAGTTAAGGTGCATAGCAAACGTGCTGGTTCCTTTTAGTGATCGTAGAACTTCTTTCCAACTAGATTCCACAGAAAAAGGGAAGATATGATTTAAACAAGGAAGGATCCTCCGAAATCTCTTGCGCGGGATTGAACAGGCTTGCGACTCGGCGCAACGGTGGTCGCAAAACAATTTGATTTTTCTTTGAAGAGAAATGAAAATCGGGGGGGGGCTAGTACGATCTGACCGACTTTGACCAAAAAAAATTGAACTTTTACCAACTTTTTCACTCTCAGACAGCTTGAAGATTTTTTTTATTCCGAAAGCAAGTTGCGAAAAATTCAGGAAAAAAAGGTCAACGGTAAGGTGAGTCGTTGTCGCGCCGATAATTGGCGCAACGGCCTGCTCAACCCTGCTCCTGCATGTTCATGTTGTTTGCAAGGGTCTAAAATCCAATAACGCAGTTCTGATTTAGCTTGCTGGAAGCAAGAAAAAGCGAATTTAAGCTATCGGGAGAATGTGCAACCGTAATTTTGGGCTAACAGCGGAGCGCTTCACCGTATCACGGAACGCCAACACCACATTGAATTGGATTTCGAGGCCAAGGCCAAGAGCTGGGACTGCTTATCATCAAAACCTATGCCAGGATATGTTATATAGCGTCAAAGTTCAGAGTCTTGCTATCGATTGGGACAATGCAAAGCTTTTTTCCGCTATTTTTGGAAAGCAAATACATATATAGATACGTATAGTTTTTGGGCGCTCTAACGAATGTGCTTATTGGTGGTTGGATTTTTTCTATCACATTTGCTTTGTAATTTTTTTTGTTTTACCAATTGATTCCAGTGAGCAAGATATTGAGTGTGTGGAAGCAGCACTGTTATGTGCTTCTTATGATAATTCCGGTCCGCAGTTGCATCTTGGGACGCTTTGCAGCCGCACGCGCTCGAGTCGGTCGAGTTTCCAGCACCGACGCCGGCTCGAGGTGGCTTTTTCATAGTTTCCTCCAATTTTTCAAACTTTTCAGTTTCCAAAATCCACCTAGAGTCAGCAGATCGGCGGCTGCGACGCTGTAAACTTCTGAATCAGGAGCGTGCGGCAGCAAAGTCGAGACGCATTTGCAGATTGGAATTTGGCTCCAAGAAGCACAGTTCACGGTCTCGCTCGTATTCGCAGATTGAAGGAAGTTTCACATCCACGCCAAGATTTCACTCACTGCTGGTGCTCTGCGGATAATCGAAGATTACGGTAACAGGAGATCCCGAGATTCTGCGGCTGAACGACTATCGTTCTCGGAGCCAAATTCTGGTCCGCCATTGCGGACTACGGCTGTTGCATCATCAGACATGCGATAGTAGTGCTGGGAGAAAGGTGGATCTTGCCGGGACCAAATGGTCCCACCACGATTATCAAGTGTAGCATGATGCAGTAGCCGTAGTACGCAAATGCGGACCAGAATTCGGCCCCGAGAACGACAGTGCAATGATTCGGGTATGGGTTCATAATAATATCTTAATGATTTGTTTTTTTTTGTTGAAATTTTCACGATTTTAGGAATTTATGTTGGCACAGATGACATCTAAGCGCGTAGACATGACGCAGTGAATGTCATCAGATTTTCGAAGATGTTGCACTTGACTAATAGGTGAGCAGTTTGTTTGACGCAGCTATTGTTCTAGCTTTGAAGATTATTTTTCATTCAGTTTTAACAACAAATTTATGACCCATTGATTGGTTTGTTCGTCGATTTTAAATGTTTTGTAGGGGAATTATTGTTGATTCTCCAAGCTGATGGATCAGGTTCAAGCAGACAGTGGTTGTTCCACTTATGGAGTTAGCTACAACCCCCCCCCCCCTCCTGGTGACCGGAGTTTTTTGAATGTCGAGTTTTCTCATTTCACTTTTGGCGGAATTATGGTTAGGTCCGTGGCTTGTTTCTTCAAGAAAAAAACATTCAAATTCAAACCGCGGCGGTTTAAATCTCACCCGCGGCTGGCTGATAACGACCAGCCAGCCGTCGCTGAGATTTGAATCGCCGTGCCAGCCACGGTTTGAATATAATTTTTTTTTCTTGAGGAAACAGGCCACGGACGTAACTATACGTGGCGACCCCATGCACAACCCGTTTTATCATGACACATCTCCTGTTGACTTTGGAAAGGGACGCGAATGGCGTGTGAAGGTCAAGACGAAGTTTTGGGAGATCCTTTACGATTTTACGCCACGTTGCTTAGCTGGACAACCGCCGCTGGACCCAGAACTGTCACAGGATGCTTTTGGGTTCCATAGGTTATTGTGAGGGATCTGGTGAGGGGAGGGTGTGTAGGGGTCTATTCGGTAAAAATAGTAACGTTGGATTTTCGATGTTATCAAATTTTGTGCAGGGATCAAACAAACCTGTAAAATTGCTAGCAAAGCAAGGAATCTGTGAATCTGTGAATATGATAGGTTTCCATCGGTTAACATCATGGTGTTGGATCGCGTAGCATCAGCGGGATTATAGGAGGTCTTTCAGTGTGGGCGTAATTGCTCATGGGCGCCATTGGGAGTACGCCTACTCGGGGGGGGGTCGTGGGCGTACTTCTATTTTAGAGAAGGGTCACAGCACAGTATCGAGTCGAATCTCTACCAAAACACGACTGGTTTCTTCGCGATTAGAATCTTCAAAGAAACAGTCGTGCTCCCAATCGCGTGTTGTCAAGCTAAAAAACTCAGCGGTTCCTCCGCGAATTTCAGCTTCTAAGTAAATTTCGCGACATTCCTACTTTCGTTGCTTAGCTGGGCATCTACCACAGGACCAGGGTTGTGCAGGTTGTTGCCCCAATTTTTGGCGAAGCTACGACCCCCTCACCGCTGACCAAACATGTTTATTGAAATTCCAAGATTTTTACGATCCCTCTCCCGGAATGAGAAGATTTCCTAGCTTTTTGAGAGTGAAAAGTTGGAAATAATCCAAATTCAAGGTAAAATTCGGTGAAATCATACGAGCTCCACTCCCCCGATTTCCATTTTTCTCAAAAAAGTCCCAATCACTTTACGACCCCCTCCCTGGTGCACCCTGCTAAACGCGCCGGTGGACCTAGGGCGAGGGTCGCACGATGCTTTCGGAGTTTATAAGTGACTAAGTGGCATCGGGAGGGGGGTCGTATAGGGTTTCCTTCGAGTTCGATTCAGTCATATTTTTTCAAGAATGCAAAAAAGTTCTCAGAATTTAGTAACGTCAGGTAGCCAGATTCAAGATGGGAAATGCACTGTTCATCAGAAGTTACACCATGGGTTGTTTTTGATTGTTCTGCAATAGCTCGTATTTTCAGGTGTTTGATCGTAACACTAAGATCAAAGATTTCACGTCTGTGTAACTAGTCCGTACTGATGAGCCCATTTTATTTTTGGCTGTCTACGGATGGAAGGGCGAAACAGCCTTTTTCGAATCTTACATGCTTCAAATGAAAATATATTTATACAGGTAATCATGGAGCGGAACAAGCCTGAACTTCCACAATTATGGTTTTGTGGATGCGACAATGATTGATAGCAGTTTATTTTCTTGAATGTTCCGCTTCAGTTGTTTGCAATAAAAGTTTGCCTTAGAAGTGTTATTTTTTATTTTGAATAATGAGAAGAAATTTGTTATTTGTCGGAATTTCGTATTTGCTGAAATGCTCAACGCGGCCCTCATCAAGCTCTCGAGAACACTACGAAAGGCTATGACTCAGCAAAGTTCAAGGACGATCTAAAGCGTTTTTGCAGGATTGTTCGCGGCACACGACCGCACGACCTTTCACCGAACGTCCTATTAGAGCCGCGTATCGTCCGACAAGCGCCGCTGTTTCTCACGAAGCGCCGAGGATTATCCGTCAGACGCAGCCGACCACCCTGAGAACCGCCGCTGATCATCCTGCAGGCGCCGCGGATGGTCTCGTCTCTGGTAAGACGTCAGAAAGTGTGCTCCATGTGCAGTTGCACTGAACAACCCACTCCGTTCTCAGGCCGGGGTAGTACCAGAAATTTACCAGAGTTTTCCGAGCAATCACTGGTAAATCTGCAATTACTGCCCGATTACGGAAATTTTGCTAGAAAATTCACCTTGATCTCTGGTGTTGACATATTCTGCCAGATTACCAGAGAGTTACCACAATATTCCTCTGAAATTTATCGGATTCCTCCCGTAATCTGTCAGAAAAATTGCGAATTCTGTCAGACCTAAAAATTCGGCCTTAACTATTGAATTGGTGGTTTCGGGGTCCGTAAGGATGGCAGTTTAAAAAGGAGACTGTCTCGAGATTCATAAAAAAGTGCCCGTCATGCATGGGCGTGGTGTTGGAGCATGAATGGCCCTACCCCCGCGGTGTTGGAGTATGAATGGCCTTAGGCAACGCGTGACGCGCGTAGGAAGTTTCATACACGAACGCCACGCCCGCGCGCGACGCGCTGGCGTTGAGAAGTACGACTAGCTCCTCATGCGCTCACATACACTTACACCCGCGCGCACCTGCGCTTTCACGTGTTTCCGAATATACGCACGCAAATCCATGTCTACAAACAAAAACACATGCGGATACAAAAATACGCATTCACACACGAGCGCTAGTTTGGCTACGCTCACAAAAGTGGGCGTGGTTGCGTTTCCATGTACAAATTTGCTTCTCTCAGGCCACACTCAAATGAACTCTAACCGCAGGCGGCTTGACACCACCGTGGTGACATTTTTTTCAATTTTCATTTTTTTTTTGTAGCGCACCTTTTGTAATGCAAGAAGCGCGTTATCTCTTTGACCCTCTTCAAGTTGGAAGCCCTCAATGCTCACTTCAGGCCTCACGGTTTCGTGAAGGTCCATTTTATATTTTGTTTTTTTTTTCAATTGCAACCAAATATGTAGCGTTACGCACCCATAACATGCAGCGTCGCCCACATATTTCGTTCTCGATAACATCTCAATAATGCTAACAAAATTACACTACAGATACATTTCCGTTACACGATGAGATTGTGATCTGCTCAGCATGACCACCAAAATCACTCCTGGTTGAGGGGTGATCAATACTCAGCTGACACGGAACTCGCCCAAGGAAACTACGTGCTTCTAGAGGACGCATTTCTCACCATTTCACTCTCATCCTTTTCAAATATTTGAGCTTTTTGCAGCATGCCGTGGTTTGAATGAATGAGTTTTCCAAATACGACCCTGTGAAAGATTCTGAAAGCGTTAACCACATGCAGACCACTGTCTTCCATCGAAGTCGATTGAAACTTTTATTCGAACACTCGAGTGAGTATTCGACTTCCGAAAACAATTAACATTGCTCACTTTCATGAGATTAAATTCCTAATCGGTCGTAAACTGAATTGTAGAAATATTCAAAAATCGATGAGATTACTCTCACTAATGATTAAAAATACTCAAAAACAGGAATTCCGATTTTCTGAGAGAGCGAATGTTCGGAGAAGACATCACTAAATTTCCAAATGATTCTTACCTTCTCAGAGCCCAATAAATTTAATTCCCTGGTTGACTCATGTTGTCCTACAAGTGAGGTGTTCAGAAAGCTAAATGCATACGCGAAAACAAGTTGTGTTGTAAGTATGTGCCTCTTGATCATCTGTAGTGAACTGTGTAGTATGCCACGAGCTGCTGGTTTCAAGAAGTTATAGCCCAAAACAGTCGCTTTCCCTGCCTATTGTACTTTCCAAAACACGCCGTTATCTATCGAAAATAGTGAAACGGACGCTATAATAGTGTTGAGCTTCCAAATAAGACCTCCTGGGTAAAGTTAGCATGAGAGCAGAATTTCGAAGTTTGCACAGAGTAATGGCGTCTTCTACTTTTACCTATTGTTGTTTGAGCGTTTATTTATGCCAGTTCGCGCTGTGATTCGTTTTATATGGGATGATAGAGCTTTTTCGTAGGGCTACCTAAGGTGGTGACCACGGATCTGAGGTCCGTCCATGTGTCGATTCTTAAAAATCTCCAACACATTTGTTCAACCCTTCTCATCGGGAGTGGATTCGGAGGGTTTAATTGGAGGTGATTTCGAATCCGAGTTACATTTATCGATTTCCGATAGGTTACGGTCTGTTTACGGTACTTCGGTCAAAGTCAGAGAAAAGCCCTGAAACTTCTCTGTAGGAACTTCTCTTTTTAGGAACGAACTTCTCTTTTTTTCATGTTCTTGTTTAGCTTGGCCTCTCTAGTAAACGAAAATGTCGAAACGGCCCATGAAAAAAACCTTCATTCGCAAAGAAATTTCAGCCTGAACACACTGTGAAATTGAATTCAAATTTTAGCGCCAAAATCATTTTGAAGTTTTTTCCCATGAGGAATTTGTGCCGCAACTATTTTCATGTTTTCGACGGTCGTATAAACAATCTAGGAAACAATGTAGATGACTGGTGAGAACTTAAGGCGGATCCTCATCTTTAACTCTTTCCAACCTCATAACCCTACGTTTTTGACGAGCCAAAGTTTACCGGTGTGGTCTATCGGGCTCATTCATGGAACTGAACCTGAAAAATGGTATGTGGTTTCCAGCGAGAAGTTTCGCCAGGTTAACTACACCTTATCCACCGTAAACTACAGTAGACTTGAGAACATCGACAAACGGACTCGAGATTAGTGTTCAGCTCCCTTAATTATCCCAACATAGAAGTTGTGACTAAAATCCAGAAAATTTTTTTGAACACCGCCAAAACTGCCTGATGAAGGGTATTCTTACCTTGCCGCGAATCTTAAGAAAACGCGTAAACTTTCTTTAAAAGTGCTTCTAGGCAGCTGAAGGGAGTATATTCGCATTCTACGTACAAAAATAGTTTTAGAAAAGCAGATTTCATTTGGAATGGTCAATCTGATCAAAAGGAGTTCCCTTGCGAGAGAATGCATAATGTAGGCGCTGATCAATATATGAATAGAAACAGCATAACTGCAATGGAATTACTCAAACGAGACTTGTGCAGCAAGTGAATAGAAGACATTGACTTGTGTGTTCCACTCACTCTCGCAATGGGATAGACGGATACGAACAGTACTGATTGAAGAGAGTACTTTTCACAAGATCGCCAATGGGTAGAAAGAAAAAAAAACGACAGAATTACACAGGCGAAAATACTTCAGATTTTCAAAAAACTTTGTGTAGTTGAAATTCAAACATTTTGAAATTTTCGTCCAAATTTCGGCCGTACGTCCAAATTTCGGCTCATACGTCCAAATTTCGGCCATTCTGGAACCTTATACTAATAGATTTTTGATGCACTAGCAAAATTTTTGGAGGTATACTCCTTTTTCTTTCTGAGTGAGCACTGGAGAATTCAACCAGATTACGCGAAGAGTCCGCCAGATTACGAGCAAGTTCTGCCAGAATACGGGAAAATTCTGTCAGAGGAGGGCAACATCGTCCTGTAATCTGGCAGATTTTTCTTGTAATATGACAGATTTTTCTCGTAACCTGACAGAATTTCCCCGTATTTTCTAGTCCGTATACGGAAGAATTCTGTCAGATTACTTGAAAATTCTACCAGATAACGAGAGAACTCTGTCAGAATGCGTGAGAATTCTGTCAGAGGAGGGCAACATCCTTCCGTAATCTGACAGATTTTTTTCAAAATCTGGCAGAATTTTCCCGTAGTGGTCCGGCCTGAGTTATTGTCCCGCCAATATTCGATTATTCGACCCTCCCTGCTGGCGTTAGTGTACGTGGAAGATTCCCCGCCTGGTAGCTCTTACAGGTTGAATTCTCACCCTCCAATCGGTCCAATCCATCTGGGCTAAACCAGAGAAATTTCCGATTTGGCATAAAAGGCTTTACGATTTCTTTTAGAGAGTGGAAATCCTGGAGGGTGAAAATTCGACCTGAAATAGCTGCTAAGCAGATGGCACCAAACTCCATTTTCTTGAAATAGAGGACATTCAGAATACATATCTTCACTGCATATAAATAAGACAACAACCGATATAGTGGATTTCAACAAGTAGTAGGCACATGTAGACTATCCAACGAGATTTAATACCGGAACAATCATCTTTGTTGACAACCCATGATTTCCAAGCCTCTTTCCATCGCCTCTAGAAAAAAAAACAATAGTAGTCTCTGATAAAAGTTGTTCAAAGACAAAGTTAACGATAGATTTCACTTTCGATGTCTCCACGGTATACGGAAGGTGTGGTGCCCCATATAGGTAGCAAGGATGCATAGAATGAACGCGAAAGCAGTGCTTGTATCCTAAAATAAACCCTCCCTTGCCTACGTTGACTTTTGAGAGTGGAAGAATGGACCTCTATGAAGGAAGGTATGGAGAATGTATCATTTAACGACCCGTTCCGAAATGAGGATTTTTCCCGGGAACAGCCGCCTCAAAACCGCTAAAAACGCGACCGAGGTGGTCATTTTGGGGGTAAATTTCCTCGGAAAGGGTGAAGGATCCCCCATCAACCCTACCAATTATTCATTCGGGATAAAAGAGAGCTACTATTAATGGAGAATGTATCATTTAACGACCCGTTCCGAAATGAGGATTTTTCCCGGGAACAGCCGCCTCAAAACCGCTAAAAACGCGACCGAGGTGGTCATTTTGGGGTAAATTTCCTCGGAAAGGGTGAAGGATCCCCATCAACCCTACCAATTATTCATTCGGGATAAAAGAGAGCTACTATTAATGGAGAATGTATCATTCAACGACCCGTTCCGAAATGAGGATTTTTCCCGGGAACAGCCGCCTCAAAACCGCTAAAAACGCGACCGAGGTGGTCATTTTGGGGGTAAATTTCCTCGGAAAGGGTGAAGGATCCCCATCAACCCTACCAATTATTCATTCGGGACAAAAGAGAGCTACTATTAATGGAGAATGTATCATTTAACGACCCGTTCCGAAATGAGGATTTTTCCCGGGAACAGCCGCCTCAAAACCGCTAAAAACGCGACCGAGGTGGTCATTTTGGGGGTAAATTTCCTCGGAAAGGGTGAAGGATCCCCCATCAACCCTACCAATTATTCATTCGGGATAAAAGAGAGCTACTATTAATGGAGAATGTATCATTCAACGAACCGTTCCGAAATCAGGATTTTTCCCGGGAATAGCCGCCTCGAAACCGCTAAAAACGCGACCGAGGTGGTCATTTTGGGGGTAAATTTCCTCGGAAAGGGTGAAGGATCCCCCATCAACCCTACCAATTATTCATTCGGGATAAAAGGAAGCTACTATTAATGGAGAATGTATTATTCAACGACCCGTTCCGAAATCAGGATTTTTCCCAGGAATAGCCGCCTCAAAACCGCTAAAAATGCGACCGAGGTGGTCATTTTGGGGGTAAATTTCCTCGACAAGGGTGAAGGATTACCCATAAACGCTACCAACTATTGATTCGTAATAGAGTGGAGATAGTATTCGTAGAATTAAGATCGTTGAACGACCCGTTTCGGACTCAACATTTCCCCGGGAATAGGTGCCTCAAAACGTCACAAAATATTGATTCTGACGAATAAGTAATCAAGAAAGAAAAGGTCAGCATATACATATAAGCAAGCGAATAAGATAATAATTCCTTCAAATATACTAACCTGCAAATGGTGAGAAGTGGACAGCTTTCAGCTTCAGGTAGAAAGATGTGTCGTAAGGCTTTGGTCGAAAAAAAAACAACCCTGAAATGGAAATAAATTCAATTAAAACGAAAAAGCGAAGCATATATACACGGAATAAAAAAGGAAAGAACGGAGGACAGAATCAAGAGGTTTTCTACTATAAAATACAAATAAGATGAGAAACTCAGAAAAAAACAGGCGAGGAAAAAAACAGCTGAAATTGAATCGACCGACGACTTTCCAGTAAACGGCTCGACGTCCATCCAAGAGACAATGCCGCTAACAGTTCCGTGATATCGATATGCAATCAGTCCCATCCGGAGGCCGACGGACACCAAGAGAGGTGGAAGGACACCAGCCAATCGGTTCGAATAACTGGTTTAGGAGCGCGCTTTTTGCGATTTCGACTTCGCAGCTTATGAATGAATGCCGGGACCTACAATGTGATGTTGTTAGCTTCTTAACGGCATTTATCGCGAACCCTGCCTTTAATTTCGTATTGATTCATAATTATCGCTATTAGTCACAACTGGTCGGTAAACTTAGGCCCGTATTCATTTCACTAGCGGTTATTCGGTCGTCCTCGCATATTCATGATATGATAACACATGATTATACCAGTGAGAATAAGAAAAACCGGCCCTCATTCTGTAGGTGGTCATTCTCTAATTGACCTACTCCATGTTTTCTTTCTCAATGAATGAAATGAGATGTTTGTTGTTTTGTGATAGCTGATAATGATAACTGGTATTTCATCTGAAGAATAAGATGCGCTCCGGGGTTACTCTTAAAGATAAGACGAGCTTCTACGAAAATGCATGCTCTCTCGCTTTTCTCTGTCCAGATGATCTGTAGAAGTTCAGCTAACCTGATGAAATTAGCATCATCTTAGAAATGTTCATCATCTGAATGATGAGCTTACAGATGAGATTCATATCCTTCATCATATCATCAACATAATCTTACAGATCATCCCAACATTTCTTCATACGATCGTTTATGATCATCTTAACTTTATTTTAAGGAGGTTTACTACAGCCCCTACTCATTCAGGAAGGAAAAGTATTGAACCAGCCTTTACTAGATGTGCTAATACAAGCTGTGGGCAGAACATTACCCGAGAAATCGCTTGTGGAGTCAGGTTGGAGTGAGAGCGGGCGGACGAGAATCAACAGTGAATGAGAGATCACGGCTTCGGGAAAATTGGGCTGATATGACGCAAATGCAACAAGTATCGTCCATCACTGGATGAGGGATCGCCGCGGCGCTGCTTGGCGGGATAAATGGCGCGCGGGAAAACGAAGGGAGAGTGGCTATTGATCGCGCAATTTTTCCCGCCAAGCAGCGTCGCGGCGATCCCTCAGTGGTATGGTATACTTTTGCGACACACGGTCGCGTCGCTCTGCACAGCGACAGCGACCGCCTCCCGTTCTTAAAATCTGTCGCTGTCGCAGTGCACTGCACAGCGACAGCGACAGTGGTAGGGACAGGCTATGGCACAGTTGCAGTATGTCAGCCCTCCGCGACACGTCGCTGCGACCCACACGCGACATCTGTTCCTACGACGACCGTTGCCGTTGCTCCGATGCGGGTCCCGCCATGATTTGTATGAGATTGCATGCCTGTCAATCATTACAGCGACAAAGTATACCATAGGCCTCATCCAGTGACTGTCGATACATAGTTTCTGAAAGAAGCTATTTTTCGGAGAACTACTCTAGATTGCAGTAGGCAAAATACCATATTCCTATCGTAAACTACAATAACCCACTTGAGTATTAAAAAGAAATTCATATTCGTGTTTAGCGCGCGCGCCAAAGAACTTGTGAGTCTATGAAATTTGGGTTACGTTTTCAAACACGGACTGTCATACTACTGATAGATTTCGTGCCCGAGACAGCGCCTGTGTGCCCTCAGGGTACGAAAAAGGCTCCGCCCACAAAGTGTAGCTCTCTCGAGCTTGCAGCTAAGTCCATTGAACTTTGGTTACGTTTTCATATACGAACAAATATAATTAAAAAGTAGTTCTTGTACCCTTTTCTGCGCTTCTGTGTATTCAGGACTTCGCGAAATGTCCGGCTTCGGCGGGATCACCTCTAAAAAAGCGCACAAAAAGTTGGGCGTCTGGAGGGATCGAACCGATGAGACATAAATCGCTAGAAAATCCACCTTAGTGTACGAATTCCCGAGGCCTGTCGGAGTGAATGAAACTAGCATTATTAATAATTCTACAGTTATTTTTACAACATATATCATTACGTATCTTTCGTTTCGGATGCAAAATTAGTTTGTAACTTCGCGTGCTTGTTTAGAGCAAGAAAAGAGGCACCAATAAAGTGTGGGAGAGAATGAGACTCAGCACAAGCGGATGGTCAACAGCATTAAATTTCACTCCGAAAACGGCGGTATGCCGATCCAAATTCGGACTAAAGGCTCACTGAAAGCTGTTTGAAAAACTTCGAAGACGCTGGAAAAAGGGGAAGATTTAGGCAAGAAAATTAAGTATAAGTTACGAGAAGCAGGGTGAATGGTAAAGGGTCTGGAGAGTTGCAGCGACCGACGAGTGGTCGCCGAGCGACAAAAATGTTTAGAGGTCTGCAGAGTTGCAGAGACCGGCGAGTGGTCGCCGAGCGTCAGCCTTGACGCGGCGACAAAAATGTTTCAAAACATTATCGTCGAGGCGTCGGTTGCCGCTCGCTGGCAGTGATGTAGGGCGTTCGCGGCGTCAATACACTCTGCGGTGCCCCCTCGTCGCCCTTCACGCCGCGTCGGTCGCCATAGTCGCCGAATATAATCGATATTACATCACCCAGTGCTGTTCGTCGCTGTGTTCACGTCTAAAAATACGACTATTTTTAAGAAAAGACTTGGTAAACTCAATGTGACAGTATTAGCCGATGTTCCTGAGGCAAGTTAGAAAGTCAGACGGTTATCGTCTGCAGTAAGATGCTTGCTAGTTCCCGCTCGGAAAAGATTTTTTGTTATTTTTTGCAAAGTAAACCGGAGCAGCTCCTTCCAATTGACCACTTCCAAAATGGGATCAAAATTGAGTTAGTGAACGGCTAGTAGAAAATTTAGCGAATAGATGGCCCTTTTTTTTTACTCGAAAGACCTTCTGATTTACCTACTTTTCTTTTATCGTATCTGTTCCAGCGACAAAATATGCTTGGACTGATGCTTATTTGATTGCTCTGCATGAACTTCCATTGTCAACCGGCAGACCAGTGCTAGCCGTTTCTGCCGGACCACCCTTTCTGCTCTATAGACTATTAATTCCTTTCGTTTGCTGATAATTATGTTCATTATAGGAAGCTGCATTGAATTCTTAGTCTCGATTTTGTTTGGTCCAACTAAGAGCATTATAGCAGCCATGAAACACTTCAGTCTTTGCTTTGATTGTCTCGCTTAGGTATAAGCTACAGAAAGGTAGTCTTTCAGCGTCTCTAGTCTCAGGTTAGCGGCGTAGAAGCTGCAGGTGCTTACAACAATTGCTCGGTATCGACACGCTCAAAGTAATTTTTGTTCAGGCTTCCATTTAGCTATCAGCTAGCTAGCTAGCTAGTTAGCTTTTTGGCTGTATTTCTAAGATTATCGGACAGAAAGTACAAGAGCCCAACGAAATTCTAATCGGTCTATATTTGGGTAGGCTTGCATTTTCGTTGTTCGTGCTTCAAAATATTCTGATACTTTCCGACTTGCTCTACCTGGTGCTGCTGTGAACACATATAGCGATCTGTAGAGGCTCCCTGCATGCCATCGCCTGGGGTGCGTGTTTAGTTTAAAGAGGTTCCTTAGAACCCGCCCCGGAATGACCTCGTCCAGTTGCGTGCTTGCATCTACCCGGGAATAGCCTCCGGTATTCGCTGTGTTGAGGGTTGTATAGGTATTGCTATGAATCACAGAATTACAAAGGAAGCCGCATCGTTATGCACCTATCTTGATACTTAACCGGTGATGTTTGACTCATTTGAGGTCACTTGGTATGATTAGCTTCTACCGTTTTTGCGAAACCCTCTCTCCCACTTCCTCCTGAGCTGTCCCGGCGTATTGATGCTCCTTGTTGATGTGCTGTCATGCGCTCAAATATTTCATGTGTTTAGTTGATTTTTTGTGTTGTTTTTCTTTGTCACTTGAATTTTACCTTCGAACTGTGTTGTTGTTGGCATGCCCGAAAGGGCGTATAGAAATAAATAAATAAATAAATTAATAAAACATGTGCTGCTAGCTGCAGCACAATCTGCCGAGGAGAAGTGGTCGAAACCCAGCATGCGTTAGCAGCATGTGCTGCTGAACACGACGAGCTGGGGGCTACGGCGAGCAAATTCTAAGGCGCTTGAACCCCGCGAGTTTGTGAGTAGCTGGAGAGACGATGAGGTAAAGTTTCTACCTCCCTAGTCCCTCAATTGGAGGACTCGATTGTTAATAAGTATGGTATTGATGCATGAAAGGGTGATTGCCAGCCAATAAATCAGCGCTTCGAAAATTTTTTGATAAAGAGTTGTAAAGGCAAACTGTATCGGTTTTCAACTGAGATGAGACTGATAACCACGGTTCGACTGCAAGATAACACCACTTACTCACCCGCGCAACAGTACCTAAAGTATGCCTTCTGTAGCCGCCAAGGTCAAGCCCACGTTGGGGTCGTCCTGTGCGTTGGTGGAGGGGGGGGGCGTATACCGTGTGGCGGTTGGAAGGAGCGGGACACCGATCCAAGCAATCAGGATTAGACTCACGCTGTGATGATCGCAGAGGTACATCGGTTTGGTGCGCTGAGGAAGCTTGACCATTCAACTTGTAGTACTATATTCTTCCGTTTCCGGGCCCAAAAACCCCGAAACGGAAACGGAACGGAACAGCTAAAAAAGTACCGGAAATACGGAAACGGAATCGGAAACGGAACAGTTCCGCACAGCCCTGATTATAAGTACAGCCTCTATTTGAAGTAAACCTCTAATAGAAGTACAAATAAAATAGGGAGTAATAGAAGTACATTTGATTTGATTTGATTTATTACGATGCTTAAGACAATCGCATGAAAGCAAGAAAAAAAAACAATGATGAAATACATCACAAAACAAAGCATACAAGTTTCAACGAGTAAGAACAAGCTTTCCGGAAAAGTTAGTCCAGACAACTCAGGAAGCTGCACCGTTAAGAAGCTTGGATTTAGCAAAGCGTTTGAACCTTGGAAACTCCATTGTCTCGGAAATCGAACTCATAAGCGCATTGTACGTTGACGCGGCCCTGATGAAAAAAGCATGTGCGGTAGTGTTAGTTTTTGGTCTACTTACCCTTATTTTAAATCGAGGTCCTCTCGTCCTTGATCGAAAGAGCTTGAAGAATTGTGAGAAATTAATTTTCACTTTGAAATTCAAAAGCTTGTGCACCATGCACACATCAAACAGCTTTCTTCTGGATTCAAGTGAAGGAAGTTTGAACCTACGATTCCTTGCCTTCGATTTGGGGATTCGACTGTACACTATCCCACCTCTCCTAATGTAAAGCTTCCGGGTGAAGTTATTCTGACATTTTTCCATACTATCGATATACTTTCTCCTGCATGGATTGAAAACTGTAGTTGCACACTCCAAAATTGGTCTGACATAAACTTTGTAGGCCTTTAATAGAGTGGTGACATTGTTTGTAGAGAGGGCCTTGAATAAACGAAAGGTTTGGAGACGTGCCTTACTCTGGATACTTGCAATATGCTTCGAAAAATCCAATTTGTGGTTGTATAAGAAACCAAGATCTTTAACAGCGTCCACTGAGACAATAGCCTGATTTCCCATGAAATAGCTGATATCAACTTCCGAGATACCCAAACGCATGTGGATGGTTTTGTGAGGTGCTAAAGGTAGCTGCCATTTACCTGACCACTGCTGCGCAGCTGAAATCGCATCTTGGATTTTATTACAATCACTGAGTGAGCCAATTCGCCGATAAAACTTCAAGTCATCAGCATATTGCTTGCAGACTACACCAGCCTCGGAGAGAACTGTTGGCATTTCAGCCACAAAAATCTTAAACAGAACCGGGGAAAGTACCCCACCCTGGGGTACCCCACTTTTCGCATAACGAACGGAGGAAAGAGATGATCTGACCTTCACCTGGAATGTCCTCTGATTCAAGTACGATGTACTTCAAAAAGGGAAAATACGGTAATTCGAAATGCCCTCCGCCATGCTGCCATAGCCACTTGACTCGAAATATCGAGAAAAGGCTGAAACTCCCTATTCGAAGTGTGTGCGGAAACTTTCTCTGATCTCTGAAGCGTTCGTGAACATTGATAACATGCAGAAAAAACAAATTCGAAATATCACTTCTCAAGCAAAGTTGTATGTCAGGGTATTTCTTCATTGTCAGGATCAGGGATGAGCGGAATAAAAATATGAAATTTCGGAAATCGGTTTTCGGGTTTCGAACAAAAATGTTTTTCTCGGGTTTTGGAAATCGGGCGCGAAACGCCTGAAATGCGCGGAAATGCGGTTTTCGGAACGCGAAACGCGGATTGATTCAGAATTCATCTGATTTTTTCTTCCGTCGCAGATGACCCGATATTTTTGCATTCCGCGGCGTTTTTTGCGGTTTTGGGAATGCGGAACGCGGAATGTCAAAAATGCGCGAAACTGCGGGTTTCGGAACGAGGAATTCCGCTCATCCCTGGTCATGATACAATAGTACCTAAACCACCTCCAGCTCTCGCACGCATCAGTGTGACTTTTCAAAGTTGTTGACGCACTTCAACCCCTCTTAGTTCTCACAGAATCGTCGTTGGCAACATTTTCAGCAAACATCGGTCCGTGCGCGATAGCAAGTTACCAAAATAGCTCACGTGGTTCAGAAAAGGCTAGTTGCCATGAGATAAAGGCGACAAATATAGCGCTGTCCTTTAATAAGCGCACTGTTGGCCCGCATACATATTGAAAAGCATGCACCATGGCTGAAAAGAAGGAGTGGGCGGACCATGTCGGGAGGTCCTGTGAAATGTTTCTATGAGCTGATTCGCCACAGGGGGTCAGGAAGGGACAAAAAAGCAACAAACATTTGCGCATGGCTCACAATGCATCCGTGATCGCTATAAAACCGACCTGAGACCGCTGGCAGATATCGCTAAAACCATGGAATTCGCCTCAGTTATTCTCCTGTTTGCAGCTGCTACAGCTTGTGAGTATTTTTGCGTTTGCTCGTTTATAAATTTGAAATAAGAAACAAATTATCAAAAACCTTCAAAAATCTTCCCAGATTTATCTGGTCTTAATTTACCGTCCCCGGAATAGGAAAAGGTTTAGTTGGCCTTGGGCGCAGATCGAACTCGGCCGTAAACAGCGAAAACTGTGCCTCATGTCACTATGCCACAGGTGCCATCTCATTAATGCGTTGAAAAGTCCAACAGATGAAATAACTGCCCGAACAGTAATTCAATTTGAATAAAAAACAGTGTTCGGCAAACATTTTTTCATTTATAACACTTGCGCCTGGAAATTTTGGAGAAAAGAAATTTTTTTTGGGCTTTCTGAAAACTTCATCTATTTGGCGGTTTTGAAACCCACGAGCTCTGAAACTGTTCAAATTCTTCATTCTTTTGACGAGTTCAAAACGCTATACTCAAATTGTTTGTTCAATCGAAAGCCTATCCTAGCAGTTAGGACCCTCAGAATAATTCCAGATGGGACCCTTTGAAGGAAATATTTAAGGGATTTCTTCTAAAACCAACGAATGGACTTCAGTCTCATGACCAGAACTCGAAATATGTAACATAAATAAGAAAATTGTGAGTCCGATTTGCAAAGTTTCTCTTAGTGTTCACAGCCCAATCTCCTAACTGCATTCTAGTTCTTCTTTTCGTCTCAAAGATAATTTTGCGCTGATCACATTGCTGTTTCCGTACTCGCTCAGAACTCAAAACGAACTAAGTTATGGCACCTAAAAGTTGAAGGCAGCATTCACGATGATCATCCTCGGTGATTTTCCACAGTAAAATGATAGGCGAGAAGGACCCTAGGCTTCCAGTGTCGAAAGAACGGTAGAAAAAGATCCAGGAGCGGCAAAATAACGGCTGCAAACAAGCGTTTTGGTGCCCCAGACACGCCTGGTGCCCCAGATCCGCCCCCTCGGAATGAACAAATGAAGACTCAGATTACAGGAATGATGAAGTGAAGAAAGCGCTGATAAGTGAGATTGCACTGATAGGTATCATCCTTCAAGCGGTCAATTCCTTCACGCTCAAAAATCAACGTAAACAAGGGAGGGTCTATTTTGGCTCAAAAACGCGTCTTTCGTGTCCTTTTTAAGCATGCCTTGCTGTATAGGGCTCCAGACTTTTCGTAAACCGTGGAGATATCGGAAGTGAAATTTATCGTGAACACTGCCTTTAAAGGCACAGTCCAAGCTCAGGGACGAAATCTGAGATTTCCACATAATTGTGAAGTTCACCCACCCTATATAGCCACTGCCAAGTGCGAGCTCTCAATTCATCTGAATAAGCGAGATATAGGGGAAGCCACCCTTGGGCGCCCATACCAGGAAGCCACTTTGGCACGCCCCTTTTCGGTCTTTCGAACTCAACAGTGGCGAGATGAGCAATGGTTTTCCATCAATATCTCCGTTCTTCGCTACATTCTCAGTATCTCTGTTTATTAAAGTAGACTCGCACCTATCGGTTGCAAATGACGGAAGTTACAAGCTTTGGACAACTCGTCCACCATGCCTCCGCAGTTCAATTTTTGAGGGGCCATAACTTTGTTCCCAGGGGGTCTTGTACGATTCCAAAGACATCATTGGAATCGGCGTGGGATTGTTCTCAAAATAGGCAGGGAGAAAGAAAAACGATTCTGAGGTTGGAGTGTGTAGGGAATTTTCGATATCAGATAGGCAAAAAGAATTGTGGAGCCTGAATAGTTAATGGGGCTAAACCAATTCAGACGTTCAAATTTCCGACACTTGTGTATTACACAAGATACACCGGACAGACGTGAAAAAAGGAAGCTGAATGCTCCGGGGTTTTCGAACGTCTTTTTCTTAGAAACGTGAGTGTTTGGGTGGCCTCTTTGCAATATATCACAACCTGGTAGGCCTACCTGCGCAAAAATGTAAAAAAAATGAATACAGTGTTATGCGCGTACGCTGCCTTCAATCGGCTGGTTTCCGCCCGACGCGGCCATTCCGCCTCTCCGCCAAGGTGTGCCGTCCTAGTGGTCGGCCGTGCCTATTTTTCACGGCCTGCAGCCACAAATTGAACACCTCAGGCGATCCTCGGTCCCGAGCCGCCTGACAGTTCGGCTGGGTCTCCCAATCTGTCGGTCGGCTTCTGTTGCTGTCCGAGCCACTATTGTTGCTTTACGGGCCGCCGCTGTTGCTGTCCGGGCTGCTCCAGTTCGCCCGAAGAGCAACAGCAGTGGCCCGGAGATTGGGAGAACGAGCCGAACTGTCAGACGGCTCCGATTGCTGTTCGGTGCTGCTCGGGACCGAGAATCGCCTGAGACATTCATCCAACTGTCACTATTCCATTTCCTGCTAAATGAAACATCGCGCCTGAACTGACTTTTGATGACGCGTGACTTCAAATCCCCTCTAACCACATTCCTCCAGAATTTTCGCCCACGTCCAGGTGGCCGTTTCCAGACAGGATTTGGAAGCGTTCTCAGAGCGTGTTGTACAACACGATCTGGCCTTCTTCTTAGAATGTCTCCAAACAGTCGAAATCGACTTTACACTGCTGCTTGGCATGGCGATGCTTGAGAAACCATGACATATGTTCAAATGAGAAACACTAATTTGATGGATCATTTAGTGCCCGACTGCTACTTTTCCTTCATGTCGGCAACTACGAGGTGCAGGAGTGGCTCGGATTGTCCATCTGGTCACTGTATTTACAGCTTCAATCGGATGCATCATGTTTGTTGTGAGCCCAAGGATGGAGCAGTGTTTCCGAGTTAGTTCAATATACAATAATACTCTTTCTATCAAACTTGAGCTTTCAAAGAACACTATTGCACAAGATTTTAACTGTTCTCAAATATTCCTGTTTGAAACAAAATAATTGCAATTCAGCCACAACTCAAGGCATTTAGTGTGCTGTTCCTAGGATTTGTAGGAAACTTTGATAGTAATTATCCACTCAGAAAGTTCATCCGGTTTTCCAGCGTGTCCGGTCGGGGAAGCACACTCATTGCCGATACTATGCATTCCAAACAGCACCGATGTCGAATGGTGTCCATATGGCTATGAATGCTTAGAGAGTGTTACCGATTTTGAAAAGGTTGGTCACGACGATAGTCCCAGATTTACCGATGTTTTCCCGCCCATCTATTGAATTCTGAACTGATTTCAGAGACCCGGCCAGCCTAATTACCTGTGCTGCCGATGAACAGCTTGATCTATGATTGTGCCACTATGTACATTACGCTTTTGCAAATACATGCTGCTATGACGTCGACGGCCATTTTATGTTCAATTATGTCATAATCCGCTTAAAGATTTATGTACAAATATGAATGCTTGCCAAGTATAGTGGAACTTCGTACAACAATAAAAACTATGTAGTAGATCGTCGAGGAAATATGTACCAGAACTTAGCAGGAGTCCCTAACTAATTCAACCCGGCAGAGAGGTCTAAAGCTTTGTTTATTCTGCATCGCTGATTTTCTTGGTCGCACACTGCTGCAGTGATCTGACTGTGGCAACGATGATAGTACTAGGAATCGACAACTAGTCGCGGACGCCTTTCAAAAGTTCAAAGTGAAGCACATTATAGTTAAACTCTGGTACCGCCGTAATGACCTGTTGATTTCGATCAATACCAGCAGCGGAGCGGTGGGCCTCGGTGAAATATAACTAGTGATAAAAACGAACGAACGAAAAAGCCACCGCTCCGCGCTGTGATAATCGAAATCAACAGGTCACTACGGCGGTACCAGAGTTTATCTAACTTTTGATGGGGTCTGTGGAAGCATATTTGATTTTTACTGTTCAAATAAGAAGCTGGTCGGCGCAGCGTCTTCATCACACCTTCCGATCACCGATATTGTTAGCAGTGCTGAAGCGCAGAGGCAAGGGTCTCGCCTCTCGAGCAGTAGTCGAGGGGATCGATCACCATGAAATCGCTTTTTTTTGCATTTTATCAAAGTTTCAGTTTTGAGACGTGGGAACAATTTTAAATGAGTGTTCCTCGTTTCAGAATCTAAGGAAACATTTAGAGTCAGCCGCGTCAGTGACGGGAAAGTACCGCGACCCTCTACTGCTCCGCGATAAATCTGCGATAGTACAGCAGCAGCTCCGCGTTAGAACCGCACCGGCTTCACGAGGATGCGGCAGCGAACCCGCGTCGTGTACGATTTACTGTCCTATCTGTTAAACCGATGTTGTCGGCGATTCAACTTTCCAAGTTTGACTCAGGCCGAAAAAAATCCACTGAAAATCCAGTCATTTACCGGAGATTTACCACAAAAATTTACTAGAATCGGGCGGTCCTTTAGTGGTAAATTTCTGGTAATCTACTAGATTTTTTTGGTAATCTAGTGGAATTTTCTGGTAATCCAGTAGAATTTTGTGGTAACCTAGAAGAATTTACTGGTGGTCTACTAGAACTATTTTTCGTGATGAAACAGCTGATTTTCCTTGTATGGTAGAAATACACCATTGCGACTCATCACTCCATACAGCATATGATCTCTGATTGTGATTCTCTCCTCATCGCGCTGTTCAATTGTCCGTTCCAGGGTAAATGCACAGTTTTTCGCAAATAGAGCGCATTTGTAATCTTGGGTGCTTTTGGAGTCACCTTCTGCATCGTCGCACTACCGCAATTTTCACCTTGTGATTACGATAGCACGATGACGCAATGGCGAATCTAAAAGCACTCAAGATTACAAATGCTCCCTAAACGCACAAAACTGTGCATTTACCCTGGAACGGACAATTACACAGCGAAAAGCACAATCAAAGATGATTTGCTGTATGGAGTGATAAGCCGCAGTGGTGTATCGCTACCATGCAAGGGAAATCCGCCGTTTCACAACAAAAGTAGCTCCTATAGATTGAAAGAAGGCGCTCCTTACACATTTCGAAGCAGAAAATAACAACACCCAGGGTCAAACGCGGTTGTGTAACTTCCCAACAGGTGATGAGGAGGGTCTCAGATAATTTTGGCATAAACACCAATGTTTAGGACCGGGACTAAAACGTTTCCGCTAACTTCGGTAATTAAGTGGCGCGAGTCGTAGCTCCAATGAGATTTTATACAATGGCCCTCTTGAGCCGACAACACGCTAACTTGACCACCTCCAATTTTTCGCTGTTTCGAGGGCTACTAAAGGATTTGTTAATAAAATTCGAGCTGCACTTCTCCTACATTCTAAGCACAATTTCTACCACTCAGCGGATCGTTTAAATTTCTACTCTTACACAGTCGGGATACAAAACCTTTATGAATATTATACAGGCAATCAATAGTAACATTTTCTGTGAACATCGACAGGAGATAAAATATGAGATAGCGGAGACCGCTAACACAATTACAAACATATTATCAGATACCATAAAGTTAAGCGAAGGAGTGAGAGGCAGAACTGAGGGTGCGACGACGCTTTGCGATTGGTGGGTTTAAACGCACATTCGCACCTCAGTGGTCAAATTTGATATTAGTCCGCCCTCTGTGTATAGAAACCCTGCCTAGCGAGAGATCTAATTTCGCTAAATAACTGAGAAAGTACAGGGAAAAAGTCGGCCCGCACACATCACCCCAAAAACCTGACCGCACACACAGCCCCGAAAAGGAAGAAATAAACTCTGCAATTGTACATTTTGTAATTTAGCATGGCTACACAAAACCAGTTTTTCCGTTTGCAAAGGTTTTGGCTCCCTCGTCGGGGCGGAATTATGCTCTTGCTCATGCTTTTGGGTAGTGTGGACGGAGCAGACTTTTTCCATGTAGTTTCTCATTTATTTGAGCAAATATAGATCTCGCGCTGGGCAGGGTTGCTTCAGAGGAGCGCACAGCAAATAAACAAAATCGTGATACTATATTATGGAAAGGGGGCACGCTAATGAATGAAACAATTAGACGAAAAAACACTTCACTCGTTCGAAAACAGCCTCTCATACCTTCTCATCCTCAATTCGAGTGCACCGCCCTAATGCTCATCGTCGACGATTTGCGGGTCAGCTACGTACAGTTTCGGAACGACGGCTTTCGGTATGAGCTGAATTTTGGTGCGCAAATCTTGTTCTACGGGGTAAAGGGCATGGCGATCCTCGTACGTGATCAGACGATGGCGTCGGCAAAATGGTCAAGCCTTCTAAATCTGCAAAAAAACTTCTTATACTAACCAGTACCTTGTTATCAGGCATCTTCCTTAATTGATATACTTGATACTCCCGGGTTCCGTGAGGTTTTCAATGATTTAGGCCGTAACACAGCTGTCGACATCTGTGTGAGGCGAGTCCTACACAGTCAAGAGGTTCAGTTTGGGAGCGAAACCATACACTCAAAACCCCACTGGGTACGTCCTCATCACTGTACTACCGAGAAACCACTACTGTAGTTCCGTCAGCACTTATGAAGGGCGGCCAACCCGAAATTTACGAGGAAGGCGGAACCTCATCAACCGGTAGTTGAACCAGAGTCTCGCATGTGTCAGACACTGATGCTCCTCGCTACACTACTGAAGGCCCATAACTTCAACCGTTTTACCAAATTCGGAATACAGGTCTTCATCATCCATGGTGAAGCGCTGTCTGGGTTGAGCAGGCCGTTACGCACTTTTTCGGCGGACCTACGACCCCCTGTTGACAAAAATCTTGTGAAGATTTTCAAAATTTTTTCGATTCCCTGGAATGAAAGCTAAAAAATCCAAGTTCTAAATAGAATTATCCGAGAGCTAATCATTAAGGAAAGTAGTTCTATTGTCATGTAAATTTGAATATCACAAAAAGCTTTAACAAATCCTCAAACAATTTATTGGGCCGAACAGCCGAACGAAAACGAAAACAACCGATAATAATTATCAAATGGGAGTCGCTGAGACGAAAAAAGGAAGATAATGCTGTCCGCGCTAATCGCTCCGAGGGGTGGCCCC
The DNA here is from genome assembly GCA_029168955.1 of Aplectana chamaeleonis. Classification (NCBI taxonomy): domain Eukaryota; kingdom Metazoa; phylum Nematoda; class Chromadorea; order Rhabditida; family Cosmocercidae; genus Aplectana; species Aplectana chamaeleonis. The sequence goes on from JAPDOI010001446.1 coordinate 50,091, forward strand.
AATACGACTTCCATTCAAAATAGTCGAGGTTTTTGGATGTGTACTTGTTGTAGACGAGAGTTGTCAGGAACGTTTATTAGTAAATGACGAATGAAGATGAAGATCGTTATATGGAGAGAATGGCCCCTTTTATAGGGATGGCTAGGCGAGACCGAAAGTGTACTTTGATCAGACAGAGGTGGCCAGTGGGTGGTGTGACCGGAAGTCATCACCCCACTAGGCCATTGACACGGTGACCAAAGTACACCCATCATGCAAAGACAACAAGGGTCAATCAATGTCTCAACTAGAGAACACACATAATGAGCATTGGTCAGTCATGTCTCAACAGTACTGATTATTGTAATGTACAATGAGTACATGAGAAGTAAAACTGCTCAGACCAAGGGCGCGTGGCAGGTCTAACAGCACCCGCCCGGCGATCCGAACCAGGGATGTGCGGAAAAAATTGGAAACAGAAAACAGAAAATTCAGTTTGACAGAACATAGAAAAAATCTCCAAAAATGGGCAGAAAACAGAAAAGTTTTCAAAAATCAATAAATAGTATTCAGAGTACAGTATTTGACGTTTTTCACAGCATTAAACTTTTTACACACTTGTTCGTGTCAAATGGTTCTTTTGCACAATATCCAGAGGTCAAAAGTCGGTCAGAGGAAGAGACACCCGAGGGAGGCAGATTATAAGTGCAAAATTTCTTTTTGAACTCCTTTTTCCTGGGACAATAACACTAGTTTACTTGATCAGAAGCTCAATATGTGCAAAGAGTATATAGATTTAGTCGGAGCAGACTTGCCTTTCCCTAGTGTACATATTTTAACGATAATTTCGAGATAATTGCTTGATTGAACACTCTACTACTCTTCAAAGCCCTAGAGGAACGCGTGTACCGCGCGGGTGTGCCATGTGAGTATAAATGTCTTAATGCACCACTCGCCCCATCATTGCGGGTTCGCTCGTAACCCTATGACAGTTTCAGCAACTATTTGCATCGCCGCCCCATCATCAATTTCATTGCACTTCAAAGTATTCAAATTCTACATCATCCTCCGCCGGAATGAGGTAAAACACGACGCTAGAATTTGCGTGAATGGCACAGTTGGGGCAAAATTTTACCACTTTCAACCAAAGCGGTGGCACTGGGATAATCCCAGTTTCTGCCCACGTGCAGAAAGTAGTCATAATCGAATGCCAGCCAGTGAGGATACGAATAGGGAGCTCTAACAATATTAGAGCTCATTATTGTCAATATACATACAACGAAGTTGGAGTTTTCGCGTTATTATTGTATCGCATACCTTCTGAGGGTATCACCAAAACTAAACGTAAGGGGAAGGGTAACCACTATAAGATGAAGACGAAGGCTCGGCTCCCTCAATCCCTACGGCGTAGCGCATTCGACGTCTATTTCATAGAGGCTTGCATCCTTTTCAGGGCTATAGAATAGCACGCGGGGTTCAGCTGACATCAGGGTCAAGCGTGGCAATGGGATTGGTCGGTGGAGAGTACGCCCCCCTCCCCCTCCTAGCGGGTGGCTCGTCACTGCGGCACCCCCCTCCGCGGAAAAAGTTCGAATTTTCTCATTCATTCTCAACTTTCGTTTTTTTTAAATTTATCAACATTTTCCTTCAATATTGATCTATCCCGAAGCATCATATGACAAACTTGTTTTGCATGAGATAATTGAGACTTCTATGTTCACACCGTATTTATTGGCAAGCTTTCGGTGTTCTTGACACCTTCTTCAGACCTATAACATCTGACAGCATACGGTGCAAAGGCAATGAATACACAACTAAAGAAAGGTGGAAACTAACCAGGGCCGGCTATACCCAAACAGTGGAACCTATAATACAATTTCACAGACAGTTATGTAGAGCACTGATGAAACAGCTGGAGCAGCCATACCCACCTCCCTGCTAAGCTACTTCTACACAAATAAGGAGTGAATGCGCGAGCAAAGCCCCGTCCATACCGTATATCTACGTGATAAGCCTACGTGATAAGACAATGGAAGCTGCGCTCGCGTCACTTCAACTGAACCTACTGCAATGCTACGAAAATCACACTGCGACGAATTTTGCTTCAAACCTCCAAGACAGAGAAAGGCATGGCCTGAGAAAGCTTCTGTCTTTGCGAGGAGAGCTCCGCTACAGCGTGAGTGACAAAGGGGGCGACTTCGTAGTGCTGACGCAAACGGCAGACAAAAATCGTGCATGTCTCGAGGACACCAACACCTATGCATTATCGTGCTTACGCGATTTCGAAACAGCGTGGAAGGAGCTTCAGGGAACAGCCAAGAGAGTACTGGGTAAGATCATGGACCCCAGGACTGTGAAACGTTTTTGCCATCATTTCCTGTGGTGCCAACATATTACGCTCTGTTGAAGACTCACAAGCTCCCAGAACAAGACGACTATCGCGATGTGGCAGAAATCACACTGAAGACGAGGCCAATCATTTCTTGTGGAGGACCGTCAGATATAATTAGTTGGTTCCTTGTTAAGCTCCTATCGCCACTCCTGCAATACGTTGCTGCCCATAGGGTGAATGTTGAAGCTTTCATATTGGCTTTGAATCAATGCGAAGTTCCAGACGATGCCTGCTACGCTAGCTATGATGCAGTCTCTTTGTATACGAACGTGAACAACGACGACGCTGTATCTACTGCCATGGAACTTCTCGAGCAACATCGTAACGACATTCATACATTTGGATTATTGGATAATGATTTGCGGGAGCTGCTGCTGAAGACGTTGAACTGTAACTTTTTTCAATTCAACGGCTGCTTCTATAGACAGACGCGGGGACTTGCAATGGGTTTGAGAATCGCACCTCTGCTCGCCATCGTATATCTGGACCGAGTAGAAAGAAGATCACTCAATGAAGGAATTATATTCTACAGAAGATACATCGGCGATGTGTTTGTCATAGGCTCTTCACTCAATGAGCTCGAAATCGTTCTCGAGAATCTCAATACAAGCGATCGAAACCTTCGCTTCACTATGGAAGTCCCCGGCGAGGACGGAACCATTCCTTTCCTTAATGCGAAAATTCGGATTTCCAGTGGCATGAAGCATGTTGTTGGTAAAAGAAACCAACATCAAGGAACATTATTCTGCATTCGCGGAATGCTCATCCACTTTACATGAAGGCGAACGTTGTGAGAAATCTCGTTGCGACGAAAAACAAGATCAATACGCAAGAGTCGCTGAAATTGAGAACATATTGGCAGAAAACGGCTACGCAACCTCGGAGCCTCGATCGTGGCGACCATTCTTCAAGCAGAGAGGCGTCCCCCTTGTACTGCCTTACGTCAACGACACAATGTCAAGGCAACTAAACAGAGTCGTCAGATTGTCAGGATTGCCAGTGAAGCTTGTATTTCGGCCTCCAAGGAACCTTAAGAGCATACTCACATCGACGAGAATCTATGAAGAGAAATGTGGACGGAACAATTGCACGTACTGCGCGGAAACGAAGATCTGTCAATTACGTGGGACCGTCTACATGGTCTTGTGCGAGGGATGTGGTCAGAAGTATATCGGGGAAACAATGCGTCCTCTTCACGTCCGCATTGATGAACATATGCGAGCGCTCCGAAACCCTACATCTTACCCACGAAACAGCTTCTCGCAGCATCGAACACTACACCACGCCCGCGAGGACCCTCCAACTTTGAAAGTCTCCGTGCTACATCGCTCTCTAGAAGCGCCACTGGAAAGAAAACTTCTTGAAGCGCTAGCCATAAAGCGTCTTTCCCCAGAGATCAATAACAGGGATGAGTTGAATGATACGCTGAGGCTTATCACGTAGATATACGGTATGAACGGGGCTTTGCTCGCGCATTCACTCCTTATTTGTGTAGAAATAGCTTAGCAGGGAGGTGGGTATGGCTGCTCCAGCTGTTTCATCAGTGCTCTACATAACTGTCTACGAAATTGTATTATAGGTTCCACTGTTTGGGTATAGCCGGCCCTGGTTAGTTTCCACCTTTCTTAAGTTGTGTATTCATTGCCTTTGCACCGTATGCTGTCAGATGTTATAGGTCTGAACAAGGTGTTAAGAACACCGAAAGCTTGCCAATAAATACGGTGTGAACATAGAAGTCTCAATTATCTCATGCAAAACAACATTTTCCTTGTTTGATGGCTAGTTCTCGGTTAAAACGAGAGCTAGTGGTCTCAGGCTTGGGCTGTGAATAGCACTCGTGGGGAGCTTCGAAATAAACCCCACATGGGCAGGATCTATGAGAAAAGGTTTTTTTTCTCATAGCTGACAGCTTCAAGTCCGGAAAAGATTTTGGGAATTTTTGACGCGAAAAATTACGCCTTGATCTGCTCCTTTTCAGCTAATTTGGGGTGGCAATTTGTTCTCCTCAAAAAGTTGTACTAGTAAAAATGTTCCCCATAGGAGACTGGCGCAAACACGGTGCACGTACATATGTTATAGCATGTGGCACCGAGTTTGCGCTAACCTTCAATTGTGAACGCTAAGTCTTATTAAGAACCATGAAGACGTTAAAAATGTTCACGTTCAGGGTCCAGCACGGTTGTGACCAGGGATGTGCGTAATAGAAATTTTGCAATTCGTTAGTCGTTAGTCGTTCAACCGGCCAAAACCCTCGTTAGTCGTTAATCGTTAGTCGTTAAAAATCTAGGCTTTGCAAATAAGCAGGGTTTAGGCAGAAAAAACCCTTATGATTGAAAAAAGAAGAAAGGCATGAAGAGATGTGTGATTTCCAAAACATTCATGGCCATTGAATACACAAAACATTCACGGTAGAGATCTTAGATTGAGCTGTAAACCAATTAAAAATATGAATGAAAACCCAATTCTCGAGGGCGTGTGTTTATCAATTTTTGTCTTTTTTTCGGCGAGAGAAGAATATGGGAAAACGAAGAAAACTTGAGCTCTTCGTTTTCTTAAAAAAATTACCGTTTTGCGCTATACAAAGTTATATAAAATTAAGACCATGGTGACAACACGGAGAACTGCACCGACTTTGCACTAATTGTTCTTTGCTCATCGTCGCGAGCAGAGCGCGCGCGTGGTTCAGAGATTGTTTCCATAATGGGGGAAAGGTTGGAAGAAATCAGCACCCAAATGAAAGTTTCACCCACTGAGGTGTTCCAGCACCACTTAATAGAAATCTCATATCTCTTCTTCTTCTTCTTCTTCTTTGCAGCCGCAGGAAGGTTTTTGTCAAAGGTTCAAGAAACGGGCGACTGAAACCGGATTCGTCCACAAATCCATTGTTGTCAGAATGGTCGGCCTCTTTGGGCAATCAAATAGATGTTCAGTTGTGTGGCCACGGCTACCACAGTCCGGGCACTCCTCAGGCTTACTGCGATCGATCTTATGCAAGAATGACATAAGCATAGGGGAATGACCGCAGCGCAACGAGGCAAGGGTACTTCTAGCCCGCCTACCGAGTTCCATCTCGGTGTTGCTGACTATGGGTGGTACGACCCCCAGTTTGGGATTGACGGTCATCCTACTCAAGTGATCCCTGACGAACTCGGTGTGCTCCACACGTAAAAGACGCAGACGATCCAGCTGGGAGTCCGTCCATCTTTGTATATTGACTTTCTCGGGAGCATCCGCAAAAGGCCTTCTGATATGTCTCTCTCTCACGGGATTCACGATCCTTCTTATTGGGTGGTCAGGCTGCTTGACAATGTTAATAACCAGTTGCTGCGCTTGGAGTTGGCAGTGCTCCTTAACCGGCAGAAGTTGGGCCTCAGCATGAAGATGTTCCATTGGGGTGCTTTTAGCACACCCTGTGGCAATCCGAAGAGCAGCATTTTGGACTCGCTGCATCTTTGTCCACGAGAATCCGATATCATGTGCTGCCATACCGGTGCAGCGTACTCCAACGCCGGCTGCAATATTGCCTCGTAGGTGGTCAAAATTGTCTCCTTGCTACTTCCCCACGACGTTCCTCCCAGTGCTCGTAGGACGTTGAGCTTTGCTTTCACTGTAGCCTGTTTCTGCTCAGTATTCTTGAGGAACCTCAACGAAGGATCCAATACTAGGCCGAGCAGCTTAGGGAACCGTGCGGCAGGCAGACGAGCGTCTTCCCAATTCACAACGGGGTGAGCGCAGTGTTCCTTAGGGTCAGTGGAGAAAACTGATACAGATGATTTAGCGGCAGAGACAGTGAGCATCATATCATCGAGAAAGCTCTTCAGAACGATGAGGTAGCTATTGATCTTGCGTGCAGCTATATTAATGCCTCTGTCTCGGCACAAGATGGGGATGTCATCCGCATACGCAACGACTTTGATGTCACTTGGGGGGACGGGCAAATCTTCCAGGTAAAGACTGAATAGAGCAGGCGATATGACTCCTTCTTGAGGGACACCGACAGCGATCGGAATGCTATTAGAGACATGTCCCTGAAACAGCACTTTTGCTCGGCGCCCTTTGATGAGTGCGGTAATCTATCGCTTCTGCCAAGGCGGGATGGTGGACCTCAATAGCTTCTCAGTCAGTATGCCCAAGTTGACAGTGTCAAACGCCTTCGTGAGGTCCAGGGCTACTCCAACAGTGCGTTGAGGCTTTCCGGCGTTGAAGCCATCCAAAACGTAGCTCACAATCTCCAGCAGCGCCGTGGTGGTAGAGTGTAATTTGCGGAATCCATGCTGGTGCTGCTGATTGTTGTTATGCTCGGCCAGCTCCTTGACGACCAGTTTCTCAGCGGCTTTGGCGATTGGTGATAAAAGACTCATTGGCCTGTATCCCTTAAGCCTAGTTTTGACTGTATCGCTGCTGTTTTTCATCGCAGCGATTTTGCACGCGCCAGAGATGTAGCAGCGGCAGCGATTCTGTTCATAGTGCATAGGCCCACGGATGATAGAGGAAATTCAATCAATCAGTGGAATTAATGGCTGATAGTTATCAATAACACGTTCCGACTCGTAAACACTGATCTTGTCATGTGAAAGGGTCAAGGTTCATTAGGCGAAACGTGTCATTCGCTGGCAATCGCTCAATCGCTGCCATTTGGGCAGCGATGGAGCGATGATCAGCGACCATTGAGAATCGCTCCTCAAGCAGCGATGCAGTAAAACATAGGATTTCGTCGCCGCGACCCAGCGATGTAGGACGTTTGCCACGAAGCGATCACAATTGGAGCGGCTTTCCATTACGCGCGATGAAAAAGGAACAGTTGTCCTTCGCATGGCCGCAGCGACCACCTGCAGTCAAAACTAGGCTTTAGCCGTGGAGAGCGATTTACCTGGCTTGGGCAACGGAATGACGCTTGCCATTTTCCAGTCTCGCGGTAAGATGCACGTTCGAAAGGATGTGTTGATGACGTCAGTCAGAATTGGCATAATCTCACTCGGTAGTTTCTTCAAGACCGCTGGACTAATGCTATCCGGCCCTACAGCCTTCAAGTTGCGCATCTCTTTAACCACCTTTTCAATCTGCTCGGGCGTCACAGCTTCTGCTTCATCCATAAGGGTAACTTACAGAGCTCTCTTACAGTCTTTCGGTTCTGTTTCCCTCTCTTAGCCTGAGTTATGAAAAAATTATTTTCCGAGAGCAGTTGCAGCCTCCTGCCCCGACTTGAAAACTCCATCCTCGAACTCGATCGTGGAATATTTGGTGGAGGTGCTCTTGCCCGAAATCTTCTTTAGAACTTTCCAAGTTGACGCTCCATCACTCTTGAAATCCATTTTCTCCGTAAATTTCTCCCAACACTCATTCTTGTGCTTGTCCAGATCTCGCTTAATCTCACTATCCAGCTCAGCAATGGTCGGATCCAAGTGATCTGCGACTCTCTCTGCGTCCCTTGTCCTTATCTTCTCCAAGATTCCCCTGGTGACATTGGGAAAGAAGGTCCTAACTCGGCCCTCCGGAATGGCTGCTTTGATGGCCTTGCGAATCGCGTCGGTCAAGTGACGTTCCTTCTGATGCACGTTTCCATTCCATGGGTAGTCATCCACATTTCGGAGTGCCACCTCCCTGAACAAGCGCCAGTCTGCAGGGCAAAGATTTAGATAAGACCTTTGGCGGATACCTGAATAAGGAGCAAGAGAATTAGAGAGATCGACATGGACAAAGACGGGGATATGATCACTGGACAGAGTTGTAGCGGTCGACCAAGAGCAGGCGCTGGAGAGATTAGAAGATACAAGAGAGATGTCTGGACTAAAGGATCGGCCGTTGGCCTGGAGACGAGTGGGCTGATCATAGTTGAGAATGACCAGATCGCACTCCTCCGCCCATTCTTCGACGTCTTCTCCTCTAGCGTCAGTGTCAAGCGACGAGCAGAATGTATGAGCATTGAAATCGCCTGCAAAGACAACAGAGGGTAAAAGGGAGCAGTCGTACAACTGCTTGAGTGAGGGAGTAGGGTCGTAAGATTGGGGACAGGACGTGGTAGAAGGGATATAGATATTAAAAAGAGATAGAGGTGTTTTAAGAGGGAGGTGGATAGGTAGGCACTCAAGAGTACCGTCCGATGGGGTGTTTGGTATGATATGAGAGGGTAGATTTGATAATACGAAAGTGGAAACTCCTCCGCCGTGAGATGACCTTGGAGTGTGATAAGCAGTGTAGCCAGGAATGTTAGGGTGACGTACGGTAGTAGAAGGAGAAAGCTTTGTTTCCTGAACCATTATGACATCAGGATGATGTGTACGAGAAAAAAGAGAGAGTTCAGACAACTTGGGACGGAGGACATTGAGGTTAATATGTACAATAGAGAGGGGCGGTTGTTAAAGGAGGAATCAGAGTTGCTGGGGGCAGAGCACAGAACGCAACGGAAGAAAGAGTTGTGATGCCTCACAGAACTGAGACCCGAACAGGAGAGATGCACCCACCTTTGGCATCCGAAGCACTGGACGCTTGTTTTTCTCCATGTGACAACCTTGCCGCACGTGGCGCATGGGTACTTCTGAGCGGGTCCTGGATCCCTCTCGACGCCGACCATTTGTAGTAGAATCCTTAGGAGAGCTGCAGCCAGCCAGCATCTCTCCCATGACAAAAACCCTCCACGCGGAGGGGTTGACGTTGGTTTGCACGGAGGTGGTCTTCATTCCTCCACACTGCCACGGCACGAACGTACGACATCTCGGCAGCCCCCATATCTCGAAGCATTAAAGGCACTGTTCGCGATAAACTTCATCCTCGAATTTTTCATGACAAACGCTTCTCGTGGCTCTCAGAAGCAGAACAGCGTCGAAAAAACGAAAACGAAAAGCTACCCAGGAGCCGCGAAACGGCTTAGAAAAGTGGGCAAACCCCGCTATTGTGGGCAAGTCCCGCCTCTTCCCGCCCCTCGACGTGAACAAAGGAACACTCGAAATCGTGAGTTTTGCGATGGTTTCCGATCAAAAACCCCGTTCTTCCCTTCATTCTCAACTTCTCTCTTTACTCAGGTCAGCTGGCATACATTGGCTGCAAAAGACGCAAGTTACAAGCCTCGGACAACTCGTCCACCATTTTCCCTAGCTCAATTTTTGAGGGACCATTACTCCATTCCCTGAAGGTCTTGTGCGATTTCAGAAGCATCATTGGAATCAGAATGGGACTGGTTTTAAGATAGGCAAAAAATTAGAAAAGCGATTTTTATCGCGAACAGTGCCTTTAAGTACTTAGTACTAACATTAGATTTTCGTGGTGTAAAAGCAATAAGTACCCCCAGATCGCTAATGCTTAACGTAGTCCTCGTATTACCTCTTATAGTTCCCTCTGTAAAAATCTCAGTTGGAGTCGATCAGTGTCGGAACTAGTTCAGTAACACTACCATAAAGTCGCGCGACCGACACGAGGTCGCACAAAGGCTGCGCCGGATCCTGCGCAGCGTTCGGTTGGGGTCATTCTGCAACACCCACCTCGAACAAGCAACAGGAAACTACATATATGTATCAATCCTGATGTAATCCATGGGTTGGAGCTCGATGTGAATGTAATTGAATTTCTAACGAATTTTGGAATTGCTTATGAAAATATTTTTAATTTCGTAAGACGTTAGTCGTAACAACCAAAAAGCCCGTTAGTCGTTAAATTCGGTGAACGTTAGTCGTAATTACGCACATCCCTGGTTGTGACTAAACGGCACACCGGGGGTGGTTGGAGGTCCTGAAAAAGTTTTCGAAAAAATTTCAATGTGGAGTGAATCGTAATTTTTTTGACAAATTTTCTCTGGAATGAAAAGTTTTTGACGATGTTTGGTACTACTTAAGAGTTTCTGGTCACCAAAGGGGGGGGGGAGTGGTAGGTCTGCCTAGATCGGTCACAACGCCCCGCTACATTGTGGTCACAGCAGATCCACCGTAGTAGGTCTGACTTTCGGCGGACATTACAATTTCCATTCTCGCAAGGTCAAAAATATCGTATTCTTATGCTTCGCCGAAGCTGCGACCCCTGTGCACTGACCAAAAATCTCGACCCCTCTACATCAAGAATTTTTATGCATCCAAAAAATTGAAGTGTCCCACTTTTTCTGGTTGTTTTTCTCTGTCTAGAGCAGGGTCAAGCGGAGTTACCAAATTTGGCAGCGGGGGGTCGCAAAAAATGGGTACGAAATTGAATGTTAGTGGAGAGCGCAAAAGTTTCGGTCCAAAAATGAGAATCTCGTGGACATTTCATGAATTCTCGATTACTTTTGGTCCCCAAGGCAAGGATCTTAGCATTCGGTTTTAGGCTCTTGGGGTCAACTACTGAAAGAATTTTTGGCGTCTGACACTTTTAGTAGTCAACTATAAATTGGCCGGATTAGGGGAGGAGGGATCGCAAAAATGGCGCCTCGGGGAGGGGGGATCGCAAAAATTTTGGATTTTGGAAGAAAAAGAGACGGGGGTGGCTCCGATTTCGGAAAATACGCAACGCTCCGCTTTACCCTGGTCTGGAGAAGATTACATCTCAAAAAAACCCCTTAAAATCTTCAGGTTCACCGAGGAGTCCTACAACCCCGATTTCTGATTTTGTGACGGAAATTCTCACCATACCTAACCACCACTCATAGTGAGAGACGCCCGCTCGACCCTGGGTGTTCACCAAGCGCTTTTCGAAACCGAAGGGCAGTCGATGGCAAGCAATGACTGCCAGTAACCAAGATCTTTGGGGGTGCCGAACCTTAGATTCGCAGCAGTCAGACAAACCACTATGTAGTGAACTACGGGCAAGAAAAACTTTCAAACTTTGGATATGAAAATGTTGATAGGCGCCAAAAACCGAACCCAATTAAACAGAAGGAAAAACATATCTCGTACGATCGAATATACTCGCCTCCGCCGAAATTGGCACAACAGCATTATTGGTCCGGAGCGATCACAGTGGCTTGTTAACGGTGGCGAGCTCGGTTCCGTGGCTAAAGGGTTGAAAATCGGACATTCGTCAATATCCCAAAACCGGATACAAAACTGACCCGACTCGTGGCATTCGCATTGCAAGACCGACTGAGGTGCCAGTCGCGCTGCACGGTCTCGAGCCGAGATCGCTGCTCACCTGAGAGCTGGCGACCGATTCTAAAAGAAAACATGAATCTTTTGAAAAATAAGGCATTTAAAAGTCCTTTCTACAGTAAATTTACAAAATTACTGGAATTCAATACAGGATTCGCGACTCCGTGCTCGAAAGAGGGTAGAAGCTCGCAGTGACGAGCCACCCGCTAGGAGGGGGGGGGTACTCTCCACCGACCGATCCCATTGCCACGCTTGACCCTGATGTCAGCTGAACCCCGTGTGCTATTCTATAGCCCAGAAAAAAATGCAAGCCTCTATGAAATAGACGTAGAATGCGCTACCCCGTACTTTGGACAAGCAAATGCCTTATCTCGGCTCATCGCGAACCAAACCACCCCTACCGAGGATGTCGTCAAAGCCACCATGGAAGCAGAAGCCGCTTGCCGCGCTCTGAACAATATTCTGCCGATCGACATGGACAAGATCGCAGAAGAGAGCGCAAAGGACGATACACTGCGAGACGTCATGGATTTCGTTCGAGCAGATTCCTGGCCAACGAAGCCTTTCTCTGGAGTAGCAAGATATGCCACTCTGCGGAGATCGCTCTCTCTTGAAAACGACTGCCTTTTCTTTGGTCCTCGCATTGTTATCCCGCTGTTACATCGTCGGCGTGTCTTAGAAGTCCTACATGAAGGACACCCCGGCATCACAAGGATGAAAATGCTGGCTAGAGCATACGTGTATTGAACAAATATCTCAAAAGATATAGAAAACTGCGTACGCCGATGTCAAAGCTGTCAAGAAGCCGCGAAAGCTCCATTCAAAGCAGAGCTATTCTCCTGGCCAATGGAAAAGGAACCATGGAATCGAACGCATATCGATTTTGCAGGACCTCTGAATGGGAAATGTATCTCGTCGTGGACGATGCGTTTTCAAAATGGCCTGAAATCATCGAAATGCACTCAACGACTACTGCAGCCACAATTCGACAACTTACCCGACTCTTCGCTCAATTCTATAGCCCGGCGACACTGGTGTCGGATAATGGAAGTTAATTCACTTCAAAGTCTCTCAAATCAAATCTTTTAGCTGATGAATTCTACAAAGTCTATTCATCAGATGATGGAGCATTACCTCCGCTTAACCCAAAAATTTGCAATCGAATGGATACCGTTCCCTGGTTCCAAGAAAGTGAAATCTTCGACGTAATTCGTAGCTGGAAGACGTCTTATTCTACGACACCTGATTTTATCCCTTTGCTCTTTGTTAAAAATGTAGCTCACGTTATTGCAAAACCTTTGGCGTACATCTACAACCAGTCGCTCATGTTTTCTGTTCTCCCTGATAAATGGAAACATTCTTTTGTAACACCTCTCCTGAAAAAGGAGCCGGCTTCGGAGCCATCTCACTACCGGCCGGTTAGTGTGACATCTCTATTTTGCAGGATATTTGAGAAGATCATAAAAAAGCCTATTGTGGAGCATATTGAAAAAAATCTTTTGATTCCTGAATCTCAGCATGGTTTTGTGAAAGGGAGGTCGGTAGATACTAATTTGTTGGAATGCTTGGAAGATTGGACTAGTCTGCTTGACAAGAAGAAATGTTGTGACGTAGTCTTCTTTGACTTTTTAAAGGCTTTTGATAGGGTCAGTCATAGAAAACTGATCCATAAAATTAATCTGCTTGGTCTACATCCACTTTTGCAGCAATGGTTGTGTGAATATCTGACTGGTAGGACCTTCCAAGTAAAGGTGAAAGACGCGATGTCATCAGTTAAGAACGTACTGAGTGGGGTTCCGCAAGGAGGTGTTCTATCCCCGTTCTATTCACAATTTATACAGCCGATATTCCCCTTCGGCTCCAAAACTCTAAAATAAAATGTAAGCAGTTCGCGGATGATCTCAAAATATACTGTGAATTCATGGAGGATGACCCGTTTTGCCTTCAGAGAGCAATCGTCAGCATTGAGGAATGGTCAAAAACTTGGCAGTTGCCATTAGCTCCAGAGAAAACAAAATTTCTTAGAATTGGGAATTCCGTACCTATTCCAAACTATCAACTGCATGGTTCAATTATACCAATGGCGGACAAAATAGTTGATCTAGGTTTCCATTATGATAGTAAGTTAGATTTTTCAGAACACTATAGAGTGATTAGCAGAAGGGCCTTAAACAAGACTTATCAAATTTTTACGGGGTTATCCACAAAAAACAGATCCGTTTTATTGCAAGCCTATAAAACGTTTGTCAGGCCCATTGTAGAAAGTGGTACATCAGTATTTAATCCTCATAAGAAAAAAGATGAGGAGTTACTTGAGCGAGTTCAAAATAATTATACGAGAAAACTTGTAATTAGATACAACGGCTTCCTGCACTCTCGGGTACCGAATGCGGCAGTGAGGAATAAATTTTTTGGGCTCCATTCCTTGTCATCTAGAAGAAAATTTGCTGATGCTTGTTGGGTGTTCAAAATACTATCTGGTCAGCTCTCCATACGCGCGTCAAAATTCTATAAACTCATTCCTTCGAAAACTAGAGGTACTTTCCTCAAAATTTGGTATTCTAAACCAAAATTAGGCATTAGGGCGCACTCATTTACAGCTCGCGCTGGATCGACTTATTTAGCTCTGAAGAGTGACATCTCTCCATCCCTCAAAGGTTTTTGCTCCTTTAAACGAATAGCAAAAAAGATTCTTTTGAAGTTTTGAGTTTTCCATCACTCTACGTTTGATTGTTCTCACATTGCAGATGACTCTGGTTCTACAAGAATTGTTAGAAAAAAATTAACTGATTTTGGTGTGTTTTATTGTTGACTTTTGATGTCTTTATCATGGCTTTCTCAAATAGTCGTAAATAAATCAATCAATTATCGTTAGTCATTTTTGCAGGGGGCGTCCAACATGACTTGGACTCACTCGAAAATTTCTAATTGCCACTTTGGAAGAACCATGACTGCTGCAGACGCTGGGATAGAGGCGGCAACATCTGAAGGTAAGGTCGGTGCGTTTAATCTTATTTTTTTCATTTATTTATCTTGGTGGTGACAAATAAAGTGTATCCTAACGGGACTGCCAAGTGTGCGGTCGCGCGCGCCGCTCTCAGGCGAGTGTTCAGGCGGCGTAAAACGGCTGACTGCAGTTGTAATTATTCACGTCAGTCTTATTCTACTGCTGTATTCCCGTTCCGAGGTAAGTTGCTGAAATAAGAACGTAAAGGTCAACCGAACATTGCTCAACACGACGCGGTCGCGTCACGGCTCTCGTAATCAAAATTGATCATAACCAATTGATGAAGGGTAGGCTATAAAAGAAGTGGAGAGCGGTGTGTCTTCACTCATATACCGTCCTTCTCAAGGAGTCAGCAGTTGAGGATCTGCCTGGACTAGGAAGTAGGAAAACAGCACCACCGGTGGTCAAGATAGAACAAAATCGGATTGAAAACTTAGAAAATTATAGAGCCGTGACGCGACCGCGTCGTGTCAACCCAGGATCAAGCGGGGCGTTGCGTAATTTTTTGAAATCGGAGCGACCCCCCCCCCACCTTCACCATCATCAATTTTTTTTTAATCCAAAATTTTGCAACCCCCCTCCCCCCCCCCGAGGCGCGAATTCAGCGCTGTTTATATTTGATAACTAAAGTCGTCAGACGCCGAAAATTCGTTCAGTACGAGGGCTCAAGCGTCTAAAAGCTGAGAAATGCTATGATCTTTCCTTTTGGTGGCCAAAAATATCGAGAATTCTTGGGATATCTTCCCCAAATTTTCGTTTTTTTTTTCGAAATTTTTGCGATCCCCTTAACCTTCATTTTAGAGCCAAAACTTTTGCGACCCCTCCCCCATCCCCCGTTGCAGAATTTCGCAACCCCGCCTGACCCTGTGTCAACCAATGTTCGGTAGGCCTTTACGTTCTTATGTTGCTGAATTAGTTGCCGGTTTGATGGGTATTTGTGTCTTTTTCTAAACCAGATAGGGAGCCTAGACGTTTTGGCTCTATCCTAAACGGGGGGGGGCACCCAAGATTGGCTCATAGAAATAAATAAAAACTCTGAAGAAAGATGCTTGATACTGCTATTTGTTGTCGCTATGAAAACAGTACAGAAATACTTCGATAAAAAAATTTTCAGTCGGTGGTTCATTTGATTTCTCTCTTTGATCCTGAGTGGCCCGCCCCCGTCTAGGATAGTACCGACGTTTTGAGGGAAAATAAGCTAACTTTTTTCCTTTTCAGCTTTTATCGAGGGCCCGATAAGAGTCTCGCAGCTGAAAGGCGCTGCAGCTTGCACGATCGATTCTCCTCCATTGTTATACTCTGTCCCAAATGAATTTGCAAGCGGAGAGTCTAAAGAAGCAGCGCTTCCTCTGCGTCTCAGACGTTTTTGGATTACTCTGGCAAACGGGGCAGCAGGAAGGAGGGCGCAGGGCAGGTTCACGTTTCGGGCCCCACCCTTGATAGTCGAAAAGGGGCGTGTTTGGGGCGGAGCCTCCGTCCGTGCCCCGTCCGTTCAAAGCAGTACACTTCAGGGAAAATCAACCACTTCAGTCCGAGGGGGAAGGCAGGTGGCTAGCCTTGCACGGGCGGTGACCGGCCTTGCTAGGGCTGCTTGTCCATCCTGACACTACGTTCTTACTGCCGCAAATTTTCATATTCACCCTTCATCCTGCTCTAATACGCCCTTGCAAGCGATTTACCCAGCACCCGTACTGCTCAAAAATTCTTTTTAGCGGTCTCACCCAAGACCAGGTTGTATTAGAGCGGCCTTTTGAATTTGCCGTAAATCCAAAATCGCTCCATTACAACCTGGCTCCTGAGTGAGCCCGCTAAAGAATTCTGGAGCGACACATAATAAAAACTACAAGTATTAACAAATGCAAATTTATTTCTCGGAATTATACAATAAAGGTTTAACGTGTAATAAAAAATCCTTTGAAGGCACTTCATGATGATGTAATGTTTGAGATGCGAAAAGAAAACCGTGCTACGGCAAACGCAATCAAGACTATAGACTATGTCAGAACACTACAACACAATAAATGCATGACGACCACAAAGTTCACAAAGTCTAAAAGAGTTAGTTGCAATGTACATGAGATTGGTTCAGAGGTAACCGGGTTCGGAATGATGAGCAGATAAAGAGATATGAAAGTACGGAATGACTCTGGAATAAAAGTGAGATAAATTGAATTTAAAGCATCTTCATCGAACCGTAGGCAGAGTAACGGGGGCAGAACAAGAAAAACAAAAGTCAAAAGCATATAAAACGCAAAAAATACAGAAAACTCTCAGAAAATTTCGTGAAAGCTACTTGTGGTAAGCAGTAAGTAACTTGAACGTCTCAAGTTACTTACTCATAGCATAAAAGTCACATACACAATGTGGTAAGCAAGTTACCCGAGGCGACCCTGTGAAAGTTCCCCCCGGGTAAGTTACTCACTACATGGTGTATGTGACTTTTCTGCTATGAGTAAGTAACTTGAGACGTTCAAGTTACTTACTGCTTACCACAAGTAGTTTTCCCGAAATTTTCTAAGCTCGACGTCCGATCGCCAGGACTCTAAGTCGGGTTTCCGATGACTCCCCCGACGACAAGGCAAGATGGCGGCGCGTCCACATCGTTGATCACACGTTTCTAAAAACACTATCACATAGAACAGTCTAAAACCAATTACTTAAGAAGATATTTGAGATAAAACTCACCTTCATTGGGACAAGCGCTCCATCTCTTTCCACGTACAAACGGACATCAGATCCTCCACGATCTTAACATCCAACACCTCTCCAGCCGGCATCAGTCTGCAGAAAAGCATTCTGGAAATAGTCGATGACAAGCTCGCAATCATGGCAGTTTCCAGACATGAGAAATGGAAATGCGGTGTAACACGATAAAACTCCAGAAGTTACGAAAACGGAGTTAAACATTAAACAACATTTCTGAACAGTGCATGTAAGGTCTGCCAGAATGATAAGATCCGCCCAAGCGGTCGGCGTGCGTGTTGAACGGTCTTCACGTAGCCTTTTTTGGAAGAGTCTTGTAGGGGCTGCAAGCAGCTGACAGGGATATTACTCCTTCTTCGTGTAATATTCGTGTTAGTCGATTCACATGTCCAACAAATGCCCTCTCGACTCATGTCCAACAAATGCCCTCTCGACTCCCGTTCGACACGCACGCCGACCGCCTGGGCGGGCACTCTCATTCAGACAGACTTTAATTCACAACATTTTTCGAAATTTCCTCATTCAGACATTCACAAAATTTTTGAAATTCCGAAATAATTGGCAAACGATTATGAGAATTTTAATGAGTGGGAAATATCTTCAGTAGATCTACGAATTGAACATGAATGGTTTGATTTCCTCTCATTTATTATCCAGTTTCTTATGTACATTTTTCGCATTGATCCGTTTCCACTCCATAAAACCCTATTTATGCAACACCAAACATTTCAAACTCATGTAAACCCGGATGAAGAGATCAACGAGCAGAAAACAGCAAATCAGGAGTGAGAATTCAATTTTTTAGCGGCAAAATATCTTCAAAATGTTCACAAGCTGGGAAAACGAATTCAAAAAAAAAGGATGTGAAAAATTTTTCATGCTGCAAACGGATTTTCTGAGAAAGACTTCTTAAAATCGTAAACCGTAACCGTGAGAGTTCAAAATGGCGTAGCCCTGACGTTTTTATAGCGCTTGACTGCGGAGGAGATGAAGAGAGGCACATATATTTAGAAATCTAGCGAAAATTCATCTAAATTAAAAATATTTATGAAAAAAAGCGGCCGGAAGCCGTCTGGTTGAATTCTGACCGATCGATGCTGTCGACAGGTCGATTGCGCGGAGCGGCATTTGAATTCGACCAATAGCAGACGAGGAGGGTGGAGCGTTTGCGTCGACTCTCGCGCTGCAGGTCAAAGGGCGGACATCTCCGAGCTCGCTCGCAGGACCGAGGGCGGATACCTGTCCCCGCCCAGTCTCCGCCCACTTCCGCAGCTGACCAATCAGAATTTTCACGGCAGCTAGCCCGCCGCTCTAGCCTTGCTGCTGAACCTTCGGAGGGGTGGAATTAGAGGCGGACCTACCGCCCTTGCTGCCACCCCGTTTGCTAGAGTACGGCAAGGCAGAAAAAATGCATCGCGTACTCAAATCACGTATGCGGCCCGGCATCGGTATTACGGTTATTCAAAAGCAGAATTCATCGTGCCCTCCGAGCTGATATCCATTCCCTGAAATTTAGTATCCTCTGGTTCCGGGCCTGATTTAGTGTGTGCAATTGCGGACTTGCGTCGTGGGGGCGCGACGCATCGCTTTCGGTCGAGCTTCCGCGCCCGCCCCTCATCAGCTGATTATGCTGGATTTTCCTTGACTTTCCCTGCTTTTTTCTTGATTTTCACTTTTTTCTCAGCTCGTACGAAAGCGATGCGTCGCGCCCCCACGACGCAAGTCCCCAATAGCACACACTAAATCAGGCCCGGAACCAGAGGGTACCTGCCACGTAAAGAAGAGTATCAGCATCAAAAGTGAGTATCACGAGCATTTTGAGCGAAGATAACGCAAAAGAATAATGGAGCATGCGGAAAAGAGACATGAGCGCGTGAAAAAATCGATGAATTCTGTTTTGGATTAAGGCAAAACAGAAGCTGTGTCGCGCACGTGATTTGCGTAAGCTGCGTCTTACCGTAATCTAAAAACGTCAGAGACGCAGACGGAGTGGTGCTTCTTCAGAGTCCCTCTTGTCAACTCGTTTGGGACAGAGTAAAGTTGCCAAGTCTTTCAGCGGCGGGACTCTTTTTGAGCCTCTATGAGTCCCTCACTCTGTTGGCATGTGGACGTGTGGCTTTGAAGTGAATTGACTCTTAAGAGGAAGTTTTTTTGCCTTTCAACTTCATATTTCCAAATTATGAGGCGTTTCTTGTAATGGAGTTTCAAATTGGAATCGAGACTAGTCCCTACTTTATAGTACTCATTCGAACTTCAGTTGTTTTGATAAACGGCTGAGTCAAATTTCTCACCTAATTTCGCCAACGCTTGTTTGCGAAATACATCCCTCGACCCTAGTTTTCCGCTTTCTAGGCGACCTTTGAAAATCTACGATTCTCTTCGAAGGCTCAATAAGCTTTCTGGACTGATGTTGCGAAAATTCCGATAGTATAAGATCCCCTTGCCCAATTCTTGATACCTTCGAGGCGGCCTTTGATATTAGTTTCCTTCTGAATCCGAATTCTTAAACGGTTCTCTTTAGCACGGCCGCGATAGTTACTACCGTTGGCGACAAAACATTGAATTATGTGCTCCTGGCCAATATCCAGTCGCTGACGCCTTCTTTTCAGTTGAGCGTTGAGCGGCAAAGATAGTACATAAATAATCGATAAACCGGCTTCTAATTGAACATTTTGCCATGGAACATAGTAGAATAAAGTGATTAATCAGTCAGCGGGTTTCAGCCTTCTAAACACTCACCCGAGGGCGGCGCACGCTCGATACGCACGCCGACGCACTGATACCTTCCATTACTTGTCCATTAGCTTTGAGTGGCCCTGTAGCTTTGATGCTGGTTTTCTTCCTTGTATCTAAGTGTGGTTATTCATCATTCAGGCTCAGAAGTTGCCTGAATGCACGATATTCGGAACTCGTGGAACCCATTGGCAACGACTGATTGGCACATGAGTCCTCGCTCCGTTCGAGTTAAGAAGGTTAGTGAATTTTTTTTTCTTGCGATTTTTTTTCTGTTTGTGTGTGCACGTTCTCTACCCGAAATTTCTATTTGGCCTGAAGAGATGCGCGTTGTGCCTGCAGCGTTTGTCACACACAAATCAAGGTAAATCGTAGCGGTGTGATCAGTTTATGTGAGGTGCACATTCCTTCCTCCAGCTCTACAATTTCTGCGCCCCACTCCCTCCAGTTTGGATTTTAGTGCGGCCCGATTCGAGCGTGATCTACAACGAAAAATACCGATATTGGTGATTCGACAAATACTTTTTCGGACTAGTTTTGAATTCTTTCTCTAAAATATAACTTCACTCTATTTATTTTCAGGTGCTTTTGTGCCGCGGCATGGGAAAATGGGAATGGCCAAGTACGGTGCCTAAGTGCCCCCCCCCCTCTTGCTGCGACAGCGCCTATTTTCACAACCTTCTCTACCGTTTTCCTTCTGTCCGGTCGAGGGCAAAATTGTATTAGGTTAAAGAGAAAATTTCCCGCAACTTGAGTTTGACGATTTTTAAACCGTTCAGCGTTGGTCCTTCGGCCAAGTGCGATATGTCGATCGAAATCACAAATTCCTTTCTATCTAGCGCTGCCTCTCCCTGGCCCAAGCTCTGCTTATTTGCGAAATATATGCTATGAGTCAGTGGTGATCTTCGGTACTGAGGATCTTTGAGTGCTTCAATTTTTTGGTAAACCACCAAACCTGCAAGAGTTGATAGGATATTTGAGCCAACATTGAAATTAATGATACAGTTTGCAAGTGTTTTCTGGTTTATACGAGAAGTTCTGGCCTCGAAGCTTCAATGTTAAGCATAACGACCAAGTTCCCATTCTCTAGTATTTTCTTCAATTATCCATCGATTTTTTGAAATTTCCATTTTCGCCATTTTTATTGATTTTTGAAAAAAAAACAATAAGTTGGGCCATTGTTATACCCTACGACAGACCTGTCGCGGTCGCAGAACACCGCGACGTCGCTGTCGCCGAGGGCTAAGAAGCACCCAGCAGGGAACTGGATTTGGTTCGGTCGCTGTCGCTGACACCCGTCGCAGTGCACTGCACTGCGACGGGCACCCGCGACAGCGACCGATTATCGCACGGTTTCCATATTTCAGGCATAACATCCCTTTTCGAGCCAGCCACCGCGACAGGTGCTGTAAACTGTTCTTGTGACGGCATTTTTCTTACGTGTGAAGCTGGTCCCGGCACCATACGTAACAGTTTTCAGCACCTGCGCGGTCGCAAACTTTTGGTATAACAATAGCCCAATTGACGAAAACAATATCATTGATTTGGGACTTGGTCATTATACGTAACTTTGAATCTTCGAGGGCGAAACCTCTCGGATAAGCCAGAAAACACCGATCTTGCAAAATCACAAAATCCGCTCAATAATCATGCTCCATCAAAATTTTCTGCAAACTATCATTTAGCTCTGTGGTGGCTCAAGTGTACTGTCAATTCTGGCAGGTTTGGTGGTAAACTCACCTCAAAGTAAATTGAAGCATGCAAAGATGCTTAGTACTGAAGATTACCATGTGAATCACATCATATATTTCGCGAATGAGAAGGCTTCGGCCAAACTGTAAGAAAGCGATAAATAGGAAAGAATTTTGCTTTTGATCGCACTTGACCGAGGGTCCAACTCTGACAAGTCGTCAAAGTCAGGTTACGGGAAACCTTCGCTTCAACTTAATAATTAACCAGCATGCATTAATTTCCCGGGAGAACCTTATGCAAGAAATTTATTCAAATTTCTTAATAACTTTCCTTTACATTTTTCAAAATTACTGACGACTCATAAAAAATTTTCACCACTAAAATTTCTCATTTTTTTCCTCATAGGCCCTAGAGTATGTCAACGAATATTCGGAAAACGAATATTCGGCCGAATAAACGAATAATCGAATATTCGAATAATTCGATTATTCGGAAAAGTCAATTTCTCGAATAATTCGTTTATTCGAATATTCGGAGAAGTCAATTTTTCGAATAATTCGTTTATTCGAATATTCGGAAAAGTCAATTTTTCGAATAATTCGTTTATTCGAATATTCGAGCTGCCCAATATTCGAATATTCGGCCGAATAAACGAATAATTCCAGAAAAATAGGAAGCTAAGTCTCCGGCACATGTCCATTTTTGCGGTCCAGAGGTGAAATGTCTCCAACCAAACTGGGTGCTATCTTAGCGATGGGAAGCCGCTATGGCTAGATGCACTTGGCCTCGCAAATTTTACCGTGCCGCACTAAATTTGAGCATCACCCGGGGCTTTCCTCGCCTGCCAAAATCAGGATTGCAGCACGGAAAAATGGGCGTGGCCAGGTGCGATACAACAGTGCCTTCCCTCGCTTAGATAGCACCCCAATCTGATGAAAAATTCCTGTATTGTTGGTAGATATTGTTTAGGAAATCAAGAGACTTTAATCGTATCGTTTAACAACTACTCATAGACAGTGATAAATGTTGGCTTGAATACTCTTATGATTAGGGTTGAGCAGGCCGTTGTGTCGATTTTTGTAACGACTACGACCCCCCCCCTATTTTCCTTTTTTTCAAAAAAAATTCCAGAATTTCACGACCCCTGGGACCAAAATTTTTAAAGCTTTATTTAGTGTCTAATTGTCAATTTTGTTGAAAGTGTCAATTTTCTGAACAGCTTCTCTGTAAATAATCTGCTTTTATATTGTTAAAAATGCATACACCTCGCACGCGACTGACTATTCCTATCTCATTTTACCTTACCATATAGTTTGAAAAAATTCTATTTTTTTTCCAAAAATTTTACGACCCCTCCCCAAATTTTCATTTTTTTTTCTCCGAAATTTCCAACGACCCCCCGTTTGTGACCAGTCACAACGCTGCTCAACCCTCCTTATGATATTATTTTCGTGGAAGTACATTGGCATAGCTTTGATTTATATAATACTATACAAAAAAGGTCAAGAAAGTTGGTAGTGCCGCGAAAGGGGGTTCGATTATGCGTACTCGGTCCATACTTCTCTTTCGAATACTCGTGATTTTCGCAGGATATTCGAATTATTCGTATTC
Organism: Aplectana chamaeleonis; assembly: GCA_029168955.1. Classification (NCBI taxonomy): domain Eukaryota; kingdom Metazoa; phylum Nematoda; class Chromadorea; order Rhabditida; family Cosmocercidae; genus Aplectana; species Aplectana chamaeleonis. Next base: position 73,255 of record JAPDOI010001446.1, read on the forward strand.
GAACCATTCGAATAATTCGATTATTCGGAAAAGTCAAATTTTCGAATAATTCGTTTATTCGATTATTCGAAAAGTCAAATTTTCGAATAATTCGCTTATTCGAATATTCGGAGAACTCAAATTTTCGAATAATTCGTTTATTCGAATATTCGGAGAAGTCGATTTTCCGAATAATTCGTTTATTCGAATATTCGAAAAGTCAAATTTTCGAATAATTCGCTTATTCGAATATTCGAAAATTTTTATTCGTTTGATGTACTCTAATAGGCCCCCCTAATACTCCTTTATGCTTTTCCTATGAACTTTCACGAGCTCCCGCCGTTAAGTTATCGTGTCCCTCTCGTCCCTGCTTTTCCGGCCATGAACCGTCTACCCCAAACGCTTCGGCGTGGTTGCTCAGGCGCTAAAAGACGGTTTTCGAAAATTCATCAGTAATGTGGTATAAATTTCTAGTGTCGTTGATTTTGCATCCCTAAACGGTAAAGGGTTCGTCACAACGAAGTGGTAAGAACCCGAGTGATGCGATCCCCTTGCGGAATCTGTAAGTCCCGCCCCAGCCTTGTTCTTCCGGATTCCGCCCAGGACCCAAAAATCTTAAAGAAATAAGCAAAAAGTTCTCAACACTCCTTAAGGCAGCGTTCACAATGGGGAAGCCTTTCGACTTTCTATGGAAAATAATGGCTTTGTAGTATAATTGTACAAATTCGAAAAAAAGGTCGAACGAACGAAAACTAACATTTTTTCGTTCGAAATGTTTTCGAACGAACAAAAAATGAAAAAAAAAATTTTGTTCGAAACAATTTCAAAAAATTTCGTTCGACGAATTTTCGAACGAACGAGAACGAACGAAAAAAATTCGAAAAATCTTTCGAAAGTTTTTTGAAAATTTCGTTCGTGTGCAACTATACTTTGTAGTAATTAAAACATATATGCCGAAAAACTGCGAAAAATTTCGCCAAAAGTAATACAAAACAGCACTCCTGAAAGCAATCGGAACCTGGGTGTGAAACCCACGTCGGCATCCAGAATTCAAAACCCAACTGATTATTACAAGGAGTAATCGTGTTAAGTAAACGTTTATGAGGTAGACAAACGTTGATGAGGTATTATTAGGTTTGCAAGGTAATAAACCTCTCATTATCTTCGGAAATTCCGCAATCGAAACTGATCATGAGCACTGCCTTCAATGTGCGTTGGTTTGATTCAAAAAAGAATTCTGATACATTTAAATACTATGCATTGCAGGGACTGTCGCTAATACGGATCAGATGGAGTGTGACTTGAAGAACTTCGCATGGCAGGAAAAGACATTTCTGAGGCTTCTTTATGTTTTTTCTCTCGTTTTGTGAATGAAATGCGTCTTAAACGATTTGTGTTTGCTTGCCATTGAACTGTTTTATGTCCAAGTTCGCGCTTTTAAAAAATGGATCGGCATGCATGAACGCGGCGGCTTGTGCAGAGTAGCGTAACGCCGCGCGCACGCGCCATATTTAATTTGAAATCGTGTCACGTGCGTGCGGCATTGCGCTGCCTGACCCTCGCCGCTGCAATCAGGGCAGTGGAATACTTGCGTCACAAGCATGCCGCTGCCCTCAGCGACAGGATCGCATGGGCGCACTTACACTTTTCGTTCCCTATTGTGTGTTGGTGCAAACTTGGTGCACGTATGTTATAATGTACCGAGTTTGCCTCAACGCACAATAAGCAACGCGAAGCGTCAGTGCAATCCGTGCCCTTGTATGCAGATCGAGATTTACACATTTAATCATTTGGTGAGTCATCATTGAGTCAAGATACGCCGAATGTTTCCTGGACAGTAACGTTATCCATTATTACAGCATGACTTGAACTAGCAGCTGGTTTTAGCGGGAAAAAACCTTCCTTCAAGTTCTCATTGTTGGAGATTCCCGAGGTGGTTGTACATTTCAACCGAATTGATGTCTACCCTGGATCAACATTTGCGCGATTCCTGGCCCAAACTTGTTCTTTCAACGAACCGTCAAGCACCGCGTGTTCATCACCTCAGGACTGTTTGGCGTTTTTGCAGGGAAGACCGCTTTCACATGCCTTAATTAATGAGATCATATGTTGGCTGATATGAACTGTTAGAGCAAGTAGTGTACGCACCGTTGTGGGACATGCGTCGCGGAAACGAAACCTTGGGGATATATAGTGTTTTTCCGTAGAGACCACTTCTCACATGACTTTAGGGGATCGGTTGCGTCGGACTACGTGCACTGTTAGAGCAACTGGTGTGAGCGCTGTTGTGGGACACACGTCGCTGGTTCGAGACCGCGAGGGTGCCTGGCATTTTTGCAGCGAAGGTCGCTCCTCACATAACTTTACGGGATTGAGTATGCTTGGTAACACAAGAGATTTGAGCAGTTGGTGTGCGCGCCGTTGCGAGATACGCATTCAGGGTTCGATTACCTGCAAATGTGCTGGTTTTTGCGACGAATAGTATGTTCCTCGTGACAAACTCGAGACAAAGGCGTGACAGCCACATTGCTGTCACTTGTTGTCACAACACATTTCTCGTATTGTTGTGACAGCAAAGAGGGGTTTACTACCAGCCGAGGTCTGTGGATCTAGTAGCAAATGACTAGGACAGCTGCGAAAAATACCACAAAGATCAATTTTTTCGGACTCGATTATTATTGTGTAAAGTTAATCATTACAAAGGAAGGGCACTTTCGGAGCGATCCGGGCATACCGGAAGTTTCCAATCCATAGGCCCACCTCTGTTTTTCGTTGAACCTAATGGGATTCCAGAACTCGGTCAGAAGTCGGAACCGGGTTAAGTCGAGCGCTTCGCATTCAAAAAGATCGTTCTCTTTTCTTCAAATAGGGTACATGACCTGACTACTTTCTGAATTGCAACCTCGGATTGTCAAACTGGTTTGACTATTCGAATTTGTAGATGTCTTGGCATCAAAGTTGCCACTTCGTCCTTCAGTTTTGATAACTCAATGTTGACAGAGGTTTCCGAAAGACCCTGGCAAGGAGGCAAAAAAAGAGAATTGGCTTTGACGATTTCAAATCACCTCAAGCAACACCACCGCTTGTGCAAAAGTCTTCCCAGTCCATATAAATTAGAAATCTACGACAACATATCACCATCGGAGATAACTGTGTCAGAATGGCAGCAGCCAAAAAGCAGGACTTTTTTCGAGCTCATATTTCCATCAAAATGACATGTTAGCAGCGGACATCAATTGAGATAGCGTTGGCGCGTCCATCGGAATTGAGGACATGCAATCGCATTGCAGCGCGATATTGGTATAAACCAGATCAAGTATCACACATATATGTAGTTATCTGAATTCCATAGTTGTCAATTTGAGTGTGCGAAATCGCATTGACTATACAGACAACACCTAATTTGACGCTTCGTTTTTTAATCGATGTTCACAGACAATCCCTACTGCCAGCGCTGATGTTACACCCCGTGTCATTCAATCAGCAAACCTCAATGCTTGTATGGGGCGAGAAATCATTTAATCCAAATTGATTATCCTCATTCTTCAACAAGTGCTAATTTTCTGCAAACTTCGTCGCGACTTATTGATTGGTCATGGCGGACTTCTTCGGTATGAGCACGGAAAACTAAAAATCCGAGACATGGTGGTCTCACTCAACTAGGAAGCCGCGACGCTGTTTGGCGCGAAAAGTGGCGCACGTGAAGGGACCGAGTGATGACTAACGGTGAAACGATTTCGCATTTACACAGGGGCAATACGCCTATAACTTTGTTCAGAGTTATTGAAGACAGCACTGGGCATACTCGGATTGCGCATCCGGATGTGGTTCTTGAATTGAACTTATAATTTAGAGTGGACATTTTCGCTAGCAATAGCTACATTGTAAAATTTGATGGTCTAATTCCTATCCGGATCTCTTTATAAGGGTCCTTAGCCTACGGCTAGAGAGATCAGAAAATTCCGCGAAACCCTTTTTGACTAGGATGAAATTATGAAGAACGCGCTAAGCTTTTTCCAAACTTCATCGCTAATTGGCTGCGGGCGTTCCAATGCCAAACTTATGCACCGCAAAAGTTTGTTTTAACCGCGTTTGGAATCGAGAAAGCGAAGATTTAGAAGTTTCTGGTTTTGGCCCGCGCAATTCTAGAAAACAAACAGTCTGACATCGATCTTCATCTGCTTTTCATATCGAGGTTGATTATTTTCGTTTTCTGGCTGAGTTTCTAGACGAAAGCGTGTACTCTCCGGGCTTATGAGGTACCGCCCCGATTTTCTGAACGACCCCTTATTTGTGTTTCATTCACTATACAACCATAGATTCTTTACAGATGAAAACGTTAAGTTTCCCCTATGCGAATGCTACCGAATGAGTGTTTTCCCATGATTGAGGCTACGATTACAACGGTTTTGCTCATACTGCCTACTTTGATACCTTACAATCGAATGTGTAGTTTCGTGATCACTAATTACCCCTTTCCATTCGTAAATACGCTGTGCACCCACGGAAATGAACTTTGTTTTTCTATACATGAAGATTTCCCCTCAGATCCTCTTCAATCTTGCGCTGAGATAACTCGGGCATCGAACTTTCAATGTTCAAATTTCGCCGATTGTTGGGGTTCAAAACTTCTTTCGTAGCGCTTCTCAGATAATCGCCCCAAAAAATCGTAATTTGCGCATGATCCTTTCCGGAAAGATCAGAATATCCAGATTTTCTGTATGTACAGCAAGATACCAATTGAAGTTTTCGTGTGCTGTAGGGCATCTTTGCGTGAGCTATACAAAACTACTGCGGCAACATTTGAGGGTTAGCCAACATGAATGTGAGCTTCCCTGTGAAAAAAGTTGTTGATCGACAATACAAGAGTGGTTTTCTTGGTCCATGTATATTCTTGTCGTTTAACTAATGCATGTATTTTTGTTCTATTTGTTCTGTATTGTATAAACACTTAACAAATTGGTATGTGTAGTGATTATAATGAAAATAACTTCTCTCACATCAGTTGCTTGTCGTGAGCCAGGTTTCAGATGATTTGAAAAAACCTAACTATCTAATTATTTTTGCACCTCGGATTACGCTCTTTGGTGAAATCAAAGGGCCCTGGCGAACCAGCGTTTTCGCTTACATAGGTTTTCTCGCGGTGTTACTGAAGGACTAGTTAAAAACGCATGCATTCCGGCCATCTAATGGAGACTCGGTATGCCAGGTCGTCAGTTATGCTTCTAACAAGTAAGGAATAGGAGCCGGCCTTATCTGGCAAAGCCACTAGAGTCAAATGAACTTCTCTGTGTGTAGACTTTGAATCTTTTGGGTGCTGATCCAACAACCATTCTGTGATGTTTAGCTAATGAATGTCACATCTACTTTTTTGAATCCTCCAAAACAATATTTTTCGAGAAAAGGGTCACGGTGATTTCTCTAGCTCTTTGCCATCAGGTCACGTCACTTCTTCTTCTCAGTCACAGTGGAGTTTCTTTTTATAGGCGTAGAAAGGCGGCAACATCGCACGGCTTGTTCCACATATCACGAGCAGACAGAGAAGTAGGTCTGGCAAAGCATGAAAATAAATGCAATGAATCATGCCTAATATTGTGACAGTCAGGACATTTATCTGGGACCGACTCGTCGATCCTGTGTACGTAGGCTTTGACGTATGAAGAGTGACGCGGGAGCGCTTGGGTAGACCTTCCTCACTATCATCAACCGTAGGAGGCAGAACACGAAGGATCGGGTTGGGAGGGGCACAGGACAGGTACTCATACACGAATCTAGTGAGCTCGTAGCCTCTTTCGTGTGAGCTCAGAGGTGGCCCATATTTGATGATCCAATTTAGAAATAACAGCCTGGAGCGGTGTGCGAATATTACGCGGATGAGGTTCAGATGACAGAAGTGGGTAGTTGGGTTGAGCGGCATCCTTGACTATGCCAATGTGGAATTGTTGAGACTGCAGTGGGCAGTGCTGTTTGACAGTAAGTATTGCACATTCTTGATAAAGTTGGGATATGGGTGTTAACCTTAGGCAGCCAGTGATGACACGTAGTGCACAGTTATACGTTGTGTCATATATCATGGCCTTATACGTTGTGCGAAAAACTTCCTTTGTGCTGCCTCAAGTGGTGCCCGCCAGAGCACGGGGGATGTTAGTTCGCGTGTTAGCTGTTGCCGCTCGGATGCGCGTGTTCTTATTAAAGCGCACTGAAGGATCCAAAAAAGACGCCGAGGATGCTTAGATAGGGGCAGTTGATTACCCTCCCAGAGAACCCTGGGATGTAGTCGAAGCTCAGCGGTTGCAGTAGTGCACAAAGTAACGCTGGACTTTGAAGGAGAGACCTTTACCTGCTTTGATTCGAGAAAGTTGGCCAAGCTAGAGAGGTATTTGTTCATCTCCGCAGTGGCACCCCCGACAACAGGGTCATTACATACAATTGTGAAGTCATCAGCATACAGACATAAGTGGATGTCTGACATATATAAGGAGAATAGGCTTGGCGATAGGACTCCACCCTGAATGACGCCTGCCTTCAGGGGAACCGACTTCGACAGTTGTCCGTCGAAGTTCACATGTATAGGGCGACTCTTCTTTCTTCTTTGAACACCTTCTTTGAACACTTAAAAGTCGTCTGTGAATCATCGGAGAGAAAGGCATTGCCATTGTAGGAAGCAAAGCGATGAACCATTTCTTAAAAATTATCGTCATGGCCGCAGTTTTCATTTTCAGAAATCGACAATCGGTTGCCCAATACAGGCTATTAAACGGCGCAATTCACTTGTTTCCTACGCGTGCTGGTGGGGAGCGGAGGGTAGAGACAGTGAGAGAGCGTAGGGCAGACGGAGGCTGAGGCGGCGCGCGGGCCGCTCGCGCCTCGAGTGATGTGAATTTCGACGTTTTATAGAGGGTACATGTGCTGACCCTTCATCGAAAACTACTAAACTTGGCTCAATCACGCAGAATTTTTTTTCTCGATTATCTGGAGTTCCAAACCAGATAACCAGACTCAAACCTATCCAGCCGCGAATAGGCTTAATAGGTTTTTTTCTTTCTCTGCCAGCGCGTAGCTAAATGCCTCACACAGGAACCGGAGATGCCCAGGGTTTCGGAGGCCTCTATTAGATTGTAACATAAGTCTTCTCAGACAGTGGGGCGGACTTACCGCGACGCCGAATAGGAACGAACGCGTGGTGAACAGCGATCAGCCCGCTGCTTTTGCGCGCGGCCAGCTCTAAATGGGCTCGCGATCAGTACGCTTGGTTAAAAAAAGGACCGACCGCAAAAAATCCGTATTATTTTGTTATTAATTATAATAGAACTAGGCGGAGCCTAGGACCAGAGTTAAGAACCTTCGGGAGTTACGTCCTCTATCTCGTAGGGCCAGAGTGTACTCCCGCTAGAGCAACCAAGGAGATACTATAGATGTACCTCAAACTCGGGTAATTGAACCGGCGACGATCTCGTTTTACCACGCAGAACAGTGCATCGTAGTCGATGCGGGGTCCGTCGCGGTAAGTCCGATATGCGCCGTTGCTCGCGATCAGCCGGAATACGATGCACGTCGTTCGCGATCAGTCCTAATTACATTGTTGTACGCGATAGAAACGATTTGTGGTCGCGGTAAGTTCTACTTACCAGTAGCTGAGCGCGATGAGTTCGCACTTCTTTCGGACACACAGCGCGATGACATCGAGCAACCGCGACTTGTCCGCATTTTCGCTCGCGGTAGAAACGGTTCCTGAGCGCGGTAAGTACTATTTGACAATTTTTGTGCGCGATAAGTCCACCCCGTTGCCTGAGGAGGAAGGAGATACCGACTTCGAAGACAAACCGCGATCCGGAAGACCATTCTTGAAGTCATCAAAGAGAATTGAGAAGCGAGTGTGCGGGAACTGGCGACGAAGATCGGGTGCAGCCATATGATCATTGATCGTCGTCTTTAGAATCTTGTATACCGGAAAGTACTTGCACAGTGGATACCTCATGCTCTCACCGACAGTCAAAGGATGACCCGACTGTCTATATGTCAGTCTCTTCTCCTCAGCTCTGACAGGAAGGACTTTCTGGAGGATGTCGTGACAGGGGATGAGAGTTGGATACTATACGACGCGGGCGCACCCTTCTGGCTTCCTCGAGGAAACAGCCGCTGAATTAGTAAAAACGAGACCTTCATCCCAAGAAGGTTTTGCTTTGTTACTTCTGGGATTCTGGGTAAAGGAAATCAGCGAATTACCTATTAGATGTAGCAAGGTTGTAGATAGTTATGGTGATTATATTGTGGATTGAATGTGTGAAGCAATGAAGATAGAAAAAAATTAAAAAATCTTTCAAAACTTATGTTACAACCTAGTATGTATGTAGTCTAATTTTGACACGAGAAATTACGCAAATTACGGAAAGTTTAGTTTTTGAAATTTTAGCTACAGCGCCTGCATATTCCACGTGAATTCTCGCTACAGCGCCTGCATATTTTACGCGAATTCTCGTTGCGGCACCGGATCGATCGACCCACCCAGTCCTGATCCGTACTAGAAAGACTATCCCCGCTGCGATCGAGCGCATCGCCGTTTCTTCCCCACGGCCTGAATCATCCCAGCGGTCAAAATTTTCCTTAAAGGCAGTGTCCACGATAAAAATCGTTTTCCAGTTTTTACCAGAAAAAAAATCCAAAAATTAGCTCTTCTTTCTGAAAGCCACATTTAAACGGTGGATCAGTTGCGCGGGCATGGGCCTGAAGTAGACAGCGTTTGCAGATGCGCCCCAATGCTAAAACTCAGCCGCGCTCGCGCTCCAATGCTAATGAAAAGCGGACCAAACTGTTCCTCGGAAAACTCGACCGCGAGCGGAAAGGGCTAGCGCGAGCGGATCTCGGAGCCGATTAAAGCTCTCTTGGGCTCGTTTTTGTCCGTTCTTTCACCCCTACTGCTCCAATCAGACCCCGGCCTTTCGATTTCCGATGGAAGACTGGAGACGAAGTTTATCGTGGACACTGCCTTTAACAAGGTCTTCCAGAGAGCGAAACAGGGTCACCCTCCACTACCAGCCACAGAGTGTCGAGAAATCACTCCGTTAGTTGACTGGATCAACACTGTTCGAACGGCATCCCTGCGTTCCGCGTAGCCAGCGCGGGTTCGAGATTTCATTTCAACACAGACTGTCGCTAAGTACGTAGATTCTCGCTAAAAAATTATAGCGAGAACATACGAGCTTAGCGTCAGAGAGAGCAATGGTTCAAATTTAGCCTACGTTTTTACGTAGAATATGCGTAGAATTTGCATGCTTGTACCGTCGACAAAAGAGCATGCGGGTTTTAGCTATCGTAGCTAAAACCCGTAAATTCTCTCCACATGGAATGGGGCGGTCCGTTTCCGGATTTTCGTAAAAACAATGCGCTTTCTGGAGGGTACAATAGGTACGAAAATCTGAGAAAAACGCCTATAACTTCTTCCGCAGTGGACCTAGGCAGCTGCGATGGGCATATTCGGACTTTTCGTCCGAAAGTGGTTCTAGAAAAGTACATCTCATTTGGAATGGTTAGTATAACTTATAGTAGCTCCCTTGTGAGGCGTCTAGCTACGCGTTGGCAGAGTTTGTTCCCGGGCACTCAAATAGCAAAACTTAGTTTTTTCAACAGCATGACATCAATCGACCAAAGAATAGTCAGAAATATCTCGTATTGCTGTGAAATTCCAGGTCACGATTTTTGTCTCTATGGCTTGGGTGCATTACTACTTCAAAACGTAAATCACCCAAAGGAGTTTCTCACAAAAAAAACAATAATTCATTTTAAATCCTGGTGAATTGAGAATCGCCGTTGCTACATGGAGTTTTAAATGCCTAATTTTCTCAGAGGATATCGACAGATTTTGTACCGGAGTAACTTTTTCCAATGAAAAATTGACCCCGGAGCAAATATTCATTAAATGCATATACCAGATTGTTCTCAGAGGTTGGATTATTCCAACATGTGGCGAATTCAGGCGCATTTGTAGAAATAGAAATGGGGAACTGAAGCACACGCTTCAAGGTACAGCGACCGCTCTTACTGGATGGGACTACTTACAAGGGAAGTGTACAAAGCGTGGATCAGCGAAAACGACTAGTATCGCTAGTATCTCTTCTGGCTCAATAGTAAAAATGCGCAGTATCCCGCCCCGAGCTGCAAGTTCAAAAAATTATGAGGATTTTTAGAGCCTTGCGAAAAGGCAAGGGTATCAGGCATTTTTTTGAGTTCCAGAAAATTTTCTCTGATTCGGCTCAAAAGTTGTATGCTGGGGTAATCTAGGGTGATGAACACGGATCTGGAGTCCATTTGTCAAAATCTTGAGGTTACTGTAGGTTACGGTATGTAACATGTTATTTAGGGGTCAAAACCAACCTAGGAGCTTTGAAAAACGACGAACGGACGCTAAAATCGTATTCTCCACCACTAATAAACCCCCCATACAATTTTTGAGTAAAATCTGAGATTTTGACCAAACTACCGTATACCCACCGTAATCTACCGTAGTCTGCAAAAAATCAATAAACGGACTCCAGATTCGTGTTAAGCACTCCAAAAAATAGAGAATGATTATCTAACTGTTTTCTTCGCTACGGGAGGTTTATGATTTGGCATAGTAATATTTGTGAGAAACTCGTTAAAAGACGTGAAATACTCTATGCATTTGATTTGTCATGAGATCTAACACGGAAGAAACACTAAAAGCTCGATGAAATGATGTGCCATTGATTTGGATGTGTTCTTTGTTACCAAAAATCGGAAAGTGAGTGTGGTTTTGGAAGGCCAACCCACGCGCAAGTCTGAGCGCCTTGAAATACTATTTTGTGACTCCCACCCTAATTTTCATTTTTTGACGATTATACGTAGAGTTCACGCAATAATTTTAGTCTGATTAATGGACGGGGCTGAGATGGTAGATCACCCCGCGCGAATCGAAACCCCATTCTCTAGTGAGGCCGCCAACCCCGCACGGCCAGCCGCCTGTTCTATGCGTCAGACTAAAATGAAAACGGAAACCGTATGTCTAGGCTCAGTAAAACGCGCATGATTTGGCCTTTCAAAACCACACTCACTTTTCGATTTTTGGTAACAAAGAACACATCCAAATCAATGGCACATCATTTCTTCGAGCTTTTAGTGTTTCTTCCGTGTTAGATCTCATGACAAATCAAATGCATAGAGTATTTCACGTCTTTTAACGAGTTTCTCACAAATATTACTATGCCAAATCATAAACCTCCCGTAGCGAAGCAAAACAGTTAGATAATTTCATTTCATTTTAGCGAAGGTTTCCTTCAGAGATAAGACGAAGAAAACACGCCGTTCATGGCCTTTCTGCCGATTGCACCTGCTCGGCACTTTAGGACACTCCAACTTGGGTCCCGACCAGGGATGAGCGGAATAAAAATATGAAATTTCGGAAATCGGTTTTCGGGTTTCGGAACAAAATTTTTTTTCTGAGGTTTTCGGAATGCGGAACGCGGAACCCCGCTCATCCCTGGTCCCGACCACCTTTCCCGGCGCGCTGTAAACTCCTGGTTGGATTCCGGGCACTTGATGCGGCGCTCTGTGCACTCCCAGTTAGGTCCCGTCCACAGTTCCCGGCGCGCTACGCACTCTCACTTGGGTCCTGCCCACTTTTACCGGCGCGCTTCCACTTTTCCGGCGCTCTACGGAGTCCAGCTTGGGTCCCGCCCACTTTTACCGGCGCGGTGCGCACTCCTACTTGGGTCCCCACCACTTTCTCCGGAGCCCTACGCACTCCCAGTTGTGTCTCGTCCACAGTTCCCGGCGCGCTACCCACTCTCACTTGGGTCCTGCCCATTTTTACCGGCGAGCTTCCACTCATCCGGCGCCCTACGCACTCCCAGTTGTGTCCCGCCCATTTTTACCGGCGCACTGTGCACTCCTACTTGGATCCCGGCCACTTTTTCGACGCCCTATGCACTCCCAGTTAGGTCCCGTCCACAGTTCCCGGCGCCCTACGCACTCTCACTTGGGTCCTGCCCACTTTTACCGGTGCGCTTCCACTTATCCGGCGCCCTACGGAGTCCCGCTTGGGTTCCGCCCACTTTCACCGGTGCGGTGTGCACTCCTACTTGGGTCTCCACCACTTTTTCGACGCCCTATGCACTCCCAGTTAGGTCCCGTCCACAGTTCCCGGCGCGCTACCCACTCTCACTTGGGTCCTGCTCTTTTTACCGGCGCGCTTCCACGTATCCGGCGCCCTACTGAGTCCCGCTTGGGTCCCGCCCACTTTTACCGGCGCGGCGGGCACTCCTACTTGGGTCCCCACCACTTTCTCCGGAGCTATACGCACTCCCAGTTGTGTCTCGTCCACAGTTCCCGGCGCGCTACCCACTCTCACTTGGGTCCTGCCCACTTTTACCGGCGCGCTTCCACTTTTCCGGCGCTCTACGGAGTCCAGCTTGGGTCCCGCCCACTTTTTCCGGCGCGGTGTGCACTCCTACTTGGGTCTCCACCACTTTTTCGACGCCCTATGCACTCCCAGTTAGGTCCCGTCCACAGTTCCCGGCGCGCTACCCACTCTCACTTGGGTCCTGCTCTTTTTTACCGGCGCGCTTCCACGTATCCGGCGCCCTACTGAGTCCCGCTTGAGTCCCGCCCACTTTTACCGGCGCGGCGTGCACTCCTACTTGGGTCCCCACCACTTTCTCCGGAGCTATACGCACTCCCAGTTGTGTCTCGTCCACAGTTCCCGGCGCGCTACCCACTCTCACTTGGGTCCTCCCCTTTTTTACCTTAGCGCTTCCACTTATCCGGCGCAATACGGAGTCCCGCTTGGGTCCCGCCCACTTTTACCGGCGCGGTGTGCACTCCTACTTGGTCCCCACCACTTTCCCCGGAGCCCTACGCACTCCCAGTTGTGTCTCGTCCACAGTTCCCGGTGCGCTACGCACCACTCTCACTTGGGTCCTGCCCACTTTTACCGGCGCGCTTCCACTTTTCCGGCGCTCTACGGAGTCCCGCTTGAGTCCCGCCCACTTTTACCGGCGCGGTGTGCACTCCTACTTGTGTCCCCACCACTTTCTCCGGTGCGCTACGCACTCCCAGTTGTGTCTCGTCCACAGTTCCCGGTGCGCTACGCACTCTCACTTGGGTCCTGCCCACTTTTACCGGCGCGCTTCCACTTTTCCGGCGCTCTACGGAGTCCAGCTTGGGTCTCGCCCACTTTTACCGGCGCGGTGCGCACTCCTACTTGGGTCCCCACCACTTTCTCCGGAGCCCTACGCACTCCCAGTTGTGTCTCGTCCACAGTTCCCGGCGCGCTACCCACTCTCACTTGGGTCCTGCCCATTTTTACCGGCGCGCTTCCACTCATCCGGCGCCCTACGCACTCCCAGTTGTGTCCCGCCCATTTTTACCGGCGCACTGTGCACTCCTACGTGGATCCCGGCCACTTTTTCGACGCCCTATGCACTCCCAGTTGGGTCCCGTCCACAGTTCCCGGCGCGCTACGCACTCTCGCTGGGTCCTGCCCCCTTTTCCCGGTGCGCTTCCTCTTATCCGGCGCCCTACGGAGTCCAGCTTGGGTCCCGCCCATTTTTACCGGCGCACTGAGCACTCCTACTTGGATCCCGGCCACTTTTCCGACGCCCTATGCACTCCCAGTTAGGTCCCGTCCACAGTTCCCGGCGCGCTACGCACTCTCACTTGGGTCCTGCCCACTTTTACCGGTGCGCTTCCACTTATCCGGCGCCCTACGGAGTCCCGCTTGGGTTCCGCCCACTTTTACCGGTGCGGTGTGCACTCCTACTTGGGTCCCCACCACTTTCTCCGGAGCCCTACGCACTCCCAGTTGTGTCTCGTCCACAGTTCCCGGCGCGCTACCCACTCTCACTTGGGTCCTGCCCATTTTTACCGGCGCGCTTCCACTCGTCCGGCGCCCTACGCACTCCCAGTTGTGTCCCGCCCATTTTTACCGGCGCACTGTGCACTCCTACGTGGATCCCGGCCACTTTTTCGACGCCCTATGCACTCCCAGTTAGGTCCCGTCCACAGTTCCCGGCGCGCTACGCACTCTCACTTGGGTCCTGCCCACTTTTACCGGTGCGCTTCCACTTATCCGGCGCCCTACGGAGTCCCAGTTGTGTCCCGCCCATTTTTACCGGCACACTGTGCACTCCTACGTGGATCCCGGCCACTTTTTCGACGCCCTATGCACTCCCAGTTAGGTCCCGTCCACAGTTCCCGGCGCGCTACGCACTCTCACTTGGGTCCTGCCCACTTTTACCGGTGCGCTTCCACTTATCCGGCGCTCTACGGAGTCTCGCTTGAGTCCCGCCCCCTTTTACCGGCGCGGTGTGCACTCCTACTTGTGTCCCCACCACTTTCTCCGGAGCCCTACGCACTCCCAGTTGTGTCTCGTCCACAGTTCCCGGTGCGCTACGCACTCTCACTTGGGTCCTGCCCACTTTTACCGGCGCGCTTCCACTTTTCCGGCGCTCTACGGAGTCCAGCTTGGGTCTCGCCCACTTTTACCGGCGCGGTGCGCATTCCTACTTGGGTCCCCACCACTTTCTCCGGAGCCCTACGCACTCCCAGTTGTGTCTCGTCCACAGTTCCCGGCGCGCTACCCACTCTCACTTGGGTCCTGCCCATTTTTACCGGCGCGCTTCCACTCGTCCGGCGCCCTACGCACTCCCAGTTGTGTCCCGCCCATTTTTACCGGCGCACTGTGCACTCCTACGTGGATCCCGGCCACTTTTTCGACGCCCTATGCACTCCCAGTTAGGTCCCGTCCACAGTTCCCGGCGCGCTACGCACTCTCACTTGGGTCCTGCCCACTTTTACCGGTGCGCTTCCACTTATCCGGCGCCCTACGGAGTCCCGCTTGGGTTCCGCCCACTTTTACCGGTGCGGTGTGCACTCCTACTTGGGTCCCCACCACTTTCTCCGGAGCCCTACGCACTCCCAGTTGTGTCTCGTCCACAGTTCCCGGCGCGCTACCCACTCTCACTTGGGTCCTGCCCATTTTTACCGGCGCGCTTCCACTCATCCGGCGCCCTACGCACTCCCAGTTGTGTCCCGCCCATTTTTACCGGCGCACTGTGCACTCCTACTTGGATCCCGGCCACTTTTCCGACGCCCTATGCACTCCCAGTTAGGTCCCGTCCACAGTTCCCGGCGCGCTACCCACTCTCACTTGGGTCCTGCCCATTTTTACCGGAGCACTTCCATTTTTCCGGCGCCCTACGGAGTCCCGCTTGTGTCCCGCCCACTTTTACCGGCGCGGTGTGCACTTCTACTTGGTCCCCACCACTTTCCCCGAAGCCCTACGCACTCCCAGTTGTGTCTCGTCCACAGTTCCCGGTGCGCTACGCACCACTCTCACTTGGGTCCTGCCCACTTTTACCGGCGCGCTTCCACTCATCCGGCGCCCTACGCACTCCCAGTTGTGTCCCGCCCATTTTTACCGGCGCACTGTGCACTCCTACTTGGATCCCGGCCACTTTTCCGACGCCCTATGCACTCCCAGTTAGGTCCCGTCCACAGTTCCCGGCGCGCTACCCACTCTCACTTGGGTCCTGCCCATTTTTACCGGAGCGCTTCCACTTTTCCGGCGCTCTACGGAGTCCCGCTTGGGTCCCGCCCACTTTTACCGGCGCGGTGTGCACTCCTACTTGTGTCCCCACCACTTTCTCCGGAGCCCTACGCACTCCCAGTTGTGTCTCGTCCACAGTTCCCGGTGCGCTACGCACTCTCACTTGGGTCCTGCCCACTTTTACCGGCGCGCTTCCACTTTTCCGGCGCTCTACGGAGTCCAGCTTGGGTCCCGCCCACTTTTACCGGCGCGGTGCGCACTCCTACTTGGGTCCCCACCACTTTCTCCGGAGCCCTACGCACTCCCAGTTGTCTCTCGTCCACAGTTCCCGGCGCGCTACCCACTCTCACTTGGGTATTGCCCATTTTTACCGGCGCGCTTCCACTCATCCGGCGCCCTACGCACTCCCAGTTGTGTCCCGCCCATTTTTACCGGCGCACTGTGCACTCCTACTTGGATCCCGGCCACTTTTCCGACGCCCTACGCACTCCCAGTTAGGTCCCGTCCACAGTTCCCGGCGCGCTACGCACTCTCACTTGGGTCCTGCCCACTTTTACCGGTGCGCTTCCACTTTTCCGGCGCTCTACGGAGTCCAGCTTGGGTCCCGCCCACTTTTACCGGCGCGGTGCGCACTCCTACTTGGGTCCCCACCACTTTCTCCGGAGCCCTACGCACTCCCAGTTGTGTCTCGTCCACAGTTCCCGGCGCGCTACCCACTCTCACTTGGGTCCTGCCCATTTTTACCGGCGCGCTTCCACTCATCCGGCGCCCTACGCACTCCCAGTTGTGTCCCGCCCATTTTTACCGGCGCACTGTGCACTCCTACTTGGATCCCGGCCACTTTTCCGACGCCCTATGCACTCCCAGTTAGGTCCCGTCCACAGTTCCCGGCGCGCTACCCACTCTCACTTGGGTCCTGCCCATTTTTACCGGAGCACTTCCATTTTTCCGGCGCCCTACGGAGTCCCGCTTGGGTCCCGCCCACTTTTACCGGCGCGGTGTGCACTCCTACTTGGTCCCCACCACTTTCCCCGGAGCCCTACGCACTCCCAGTTGTGTCTCGTCCACAGTTCCCGGTGCGCTACGCACCACTCTCACTTGGGTCCTGCCCACTTTTACCGGCGCGCTTCCACTTTTCCGGCGCTCTACGGAGTCCCGCTTGGGTCCCGCCCACTTTTACCGGCGCGGTGTGCACTCCTACTTGTGTCCCCACCACTTTCTCCGGAGCCCTACGCACTCCCAGTTGTGTCTCGTCCACAGTTCCCGGTGCGCTACGCACTCTCACTTGGGTCCTGCCCACTTTTACCGGCGCGCTTCCACTTTTCCGGCGCTCTACGGAGTCCAGTTCGGGTCCCGCCCACTTTTACCGGCGCGGTGCGCATTCCTACTTGGGTCCCCACCACTTTCTCCGGAGCCCTACGCATTCCCAGTTGTCTCTCGTCCACAGTTACCGGCGCGCTACCCACTCTCACTTGGGTATTGCCCATTTTTACCGGCGCGCTTCCACTCATCCGGCGCCCTACGCACTCCCAGTTGTGTCCCGCCCTTTTTTACCGGCGCACTGTGCACTCCTACTTGGATCCCGGCCACTTTTCCGACGCCCTACGCACTCCCAGTTAGGTCCCGTCCACAGTTCCCAGCGCGCTACGCACTCTCACTTGGGTCCTGCCCACTTTTACCGGTGCGCTTCCACTTATCCGGCGCTCTACGGAGTCCCGCTTGAGTCCCGCCCACTTTTACCGGCGCGGTGTGCACTCCTACTTGTGTCCCCACCACTTTCTCCGGAGCCCTACGCACTCCCAGTTGTGTCTCGTCCACAGTTCCCGGTGCGCTACGCACTCTCACTTGGGTCCTGCCCACTTTTACCGGCGCGCTTCCACTTTTCCGGCGCTCTACGGAGTCCAGCTTGGGTCCCGCCCACTTTTACCGGCGCGGTGCGCACTCCTACTTGGGTCCCCACCACTTTCTCCAAAGCCCTACGCACTCCCAGTTGTGTCTCGTCCACAGTTCCCGGCGCGCTACCCACTCTCACTTGGGTCCTGCCCATTTTTACCGGCGAGCTTCCACTCATCCGGCGCTCTACGGAGTCCAGCTTGGGTCCCGCTCACTTTTACCGGCGCGGTGCGCACTCCTACTTGGGTCCCCACCACTTTCTCCGGCGCCCTACGCACTCCCAGTTGTGTCCCGCCCATTTTTACCGGCGCACTGTGCACTCCTACTTGGATCCCGGCCACTTTTCCGACGCCCTATGCACTCCCAGTTAGGTCCCGTCCACAGTTCCCGGCGCGCTACCCACTCTCACTTGGGTCCTGCCCATTTTTACCGGAGCACTTCCATTTTTCCGGCGCCCTACGGAGTCCCGCTTGTGTCCCGCCCACTTTGACCGGCGCGGTGTGCACTCCTACTTGGTCCCCACCACTTTCTCCGGAGCCCTACGCACTCCCAGTTGTGTCTCGTCCACAGTTCCCGGTGCGCTACGCACCACTCTCACTTGGGTCCTGCCCACTTTTACCGGCGCGCTTCCACTTTTCCGGCGCTCTACGGAGTCCAGCTTGGGTCCCGCCCACTTTTACCGGCGCGGTGCGCACTCCTACTTGGGTCCCCACCACTTTCTCCGGAGCCCTACGCACTCCCAGTTGTCTCTCGTCCACAGTTCCCGGCGCGCTACCCACTCTCACTTGGGTATTGCCCATTTTTACCGGCGCGCTTCCACTCATCCGGCGCCCTACGCACTCCCAGTTGTGTCCCGCCCATTTTTACCGGCGCACTGTGCACTCCTACTTGGATCCCGGCCACTTTTCCGACGCCCTACGCACTCCCAGTTGTGTCTCGTCCACAGTTCCCGGTGCGCTACGCACTCTCACTTGGGTCCTGCCCACTTTTACCGGCGCGGTGCGCACTCCTACTTGGGTCCCCACCACTTTCTCCGGAGCCCTACGCACTCCCAGTTGTCTCTCGTCCACAGTTCCCGGCGCGCTACCCACTCTCACTTGGGTATTGCCCATTTTTACCGGCGCGCTTCCACTCATCCGGCGCCCTACGCACTCCCAGTTGTGTCCCGCCCATTTTTACCGGCGCACTGTGCACTCCTACTTGGATCCCGGCCACTTTTCCGACGCCCTACGCACTCCCAGTTGTGTCTCGTCCACAGTTCCCGGTGCGCTACGCACTCTCACTTGGGTCCTGCCCACTTTTACCGGCGCGGTGCGCACTCCTACTTGGGTCCCCACCACTTTCTCCGGAGCCCTACGCACTCCCAGTTGTGTCTCGTCCACAGTTCCCGGTGCGCTACGCACCACTCTCACTTGGGTCCTGCCCACTTTTACCGGCGCGCTTCCACTTTTCCGGCGCTCTACGGAGTCCCGCTTGGGTCCCGCCCACTTTTACCGGCGCGGTGTGCACTCCTACTTGGATCCCGGCCACTTTTTCGACGCCCTATGCACTCCCAGTTGTGTCTCGTCCACAGTTCCCGGTGCGCTACGCACTCTAACTTGGGTCCTGCCCACTTTTACCGGCGCGCTTCCACTTTTCCGGCGCCCTACGGAGTCCCGCTTGGGTTCCGCCCACTTTTACCGGTGCGGTGTGCACTCCTACTTGGGTCCCCACCACGTTCTCCGGAGCCCTACGCACTCCCACTTGTGTCTCGTCCACAGTTCCCGGCGCGCTACACACTCTCACTTGGGTCCTGCCCATTTTTACCGGCGCGCTTCCACTCATCCGGCGCCCTACGCACTCCCAGTTGTGTCCCGCCCATTTTTACCGGCGCACTGTGCACTCCTACTTGGATCCCGGCCACTTTTTCGACGCCCTATGCACTCCCAGTTAGGTCCCGTCCACAGTTACCGGCGCGCTACGCACTCTCACTTGGGTCCTGCCCATTTTTACCGGCGAGCTTCCACTCATCCGGCGCCCTACGCACTCCCAGTTGTGTCCCGCCCATTTTTACCGGCGCACTGTGCACTCCTACTTGGGTCCCCACCACTTTCTCCGGAGCCCTACGCACTCCCAGTTGTCTCTCGTCCACAGTTCCCGGCGCGCTACCCACTCTCACTTGGGTATTGCCCATTTTTACCGGCGCGCTTCCACTCATCCGGCGCCCTACGCACTCCCAGTTGTGTCCCGCCCATTTTTACCGGCGCACTGCGCACTCCTACTTGGATCCCGGCCACTTTTCCGACGCCCTACGCACTCCCAGTTAGGTCACGTCCACAGTTCCCGGTGCGCTACGCACTCTCACTTGGGTCCTGCCCACTTTTACCGGCGCGCTTCCACTTTTCCGGCGCTCTACGGAGTCCAGCTTGGGTCCCGCCCACTTTTACCGGCGCGGTGCGCACTCCTACTTGGGTCCCCACCACTTTCTCCGGAGCCCTACGCACTCCCAGTTGTGTCTCGTCCACGGTTCCCGGCGCGCTACCCACTCTCACTTGGGTCCTGCCCATTTTTACCGGCGCGCTTCCACTCATCCGGCGCCCTACGCACTCCCAGTTGTGTCCCGCCCATTTTTACCGGCGCACTGTGCACTCCTACTTGGATCCCGGCCACTTTTCCGACGCCCTATGCACTCCCAGTTAGGTCCCGTCCACAGTTCCCGGCGCGCTACCCACTCTCACTTGGGTCCTGCCCATTTTTACCGAAGCACTTCCATTTTTCCGGCGCCCGACTCCCGCTTGGGTCCCGCCCACTTTTACCGGCGCGGTGTGCACTCCTACTTGGGTCCCCACCACTTTCCCCGGAGCCCTACGCACTCCCAGTTGTGTCTCGTCCACAGTTCCCGGTGCGCTACGCACTCCTCACATGGGTCCTGCCCACTTTTACCGGCGCGCTTCCACTTATCCGGCGCCCTACGGAGTCCCGCTTGGGTCCCGCCCACTTTTACCGGCGCGGTGTGCACTCCTACTTGGGTCCCCACCACTTTCTCCGGAGCCCTACGCACTCCCAGTTGTGTCTCGTCCACAGTTCCCGGTGCGCTACGCACTCTCACTTGGGTCCTGCCCACTTTTACCGGCGCGCTTCCACTTTTCCGGCGCTCTACGGAGTCCAGCTTGGGTCCCGCCCACTTTTACCGGCGCGGTGCGCATTCCTACTTGGGTCCCCACCACTTTCTCCGGAGCCCTACGCACTCCCAGTTGTCTCTCGTCCACAGTTACCGGCGCGCTACCCACTCTCACTTGGGTATTGCCCATTTTTACCGGCGCGCTTCCACTCATCCGGCGCCCTACGCACTCCCAGTTGTGTCCCGCCCATTTTTACCGGCGCACTGTGCACTCCTACTTGGATCCCGGCCACTTTTCCGACGCCCTACGCACTCCCAGTTAGGTCCCGTCCACAGTTCCCGGCGCGCTACGCACTCTCACTTGGGTCCTGCCCACTTTTACCGGTGCGCTTCCACTTATCCGGCGCTCTACGGAGTCCCGCTTGAGTCCCGCCCACTTTTACCGGCGCGGTGTGCACTCCTACTTGTGTCCCCACCACTTTCTCCGGAGCCCTACGCACTCCCAGTTGTGTCTCGTCCACAGTTCCCGGTGCGCTACGCACTCTCACTTGGGTCCTGCCCACTTTTACCGGCGCGCTTCCACTTTTCCGGCGCTCTACGGAGTCCAGCTTGGTTCCCGCCCACTTTTACCGGCGCGCTGTGCACTCATACTTGGGTTCCAACCACTTTCTCCGAAGCCCTACGCACTCCCAGTTGTGTCTCGTCCACAGTTCCCGGCGCGCTACCCACTCTCACTTGGGTCCTGCCCATTTTTACCGGCGAGCTTCCACTCATCCGGCGCCCTACGCACTCCCAGTTGTGTCCCGCCCATTTTTACCGGCGCACTGTGCACTCCTACTTGGATCCCGGCCACTTTTTCGACGCCCTATGCACTCCCAGTTAGGTCCCGTCCACAGTTACCGGCGCGCTACGCACTCTCACTTGGGTCCTGCCCACTTTTACCGGTGCGCTTCCACTTATCCGGCGCCCTACGGAGTCCCGCTTGGGTTCCGCCCACTTTTACCGGTGCGGTGTGCACTCCTACTTGGGTCCCCACCACGTTCTCCGGAGCCCTACGCACTCCCACTTGTGTCTCGTCCACAGTTCCCGGCGCGCTACACACTCTCACTTGGGTCCTGCCCATTTTTACCGGCGCGCTTCCACTCATCCGGCGCCCTACGCACTCCCAGTTGTGTCCCGCCCATTTTTACCGGCGCACTGTGCACTCCTACTTGGATCCCGGCCACTTTTCCGACGCCCTGTGCACTCCCAGTTGGGTCCCGTCCACAGTTCCCGGTGCGCTACGCACTCTCACTTGGGTCCTGCCCGCTTTTCCCGGCGCGCTTCCACTTTTCCGGCGCTCTACGGAGTCCAGCTTGGGTCCCGCCCACTTTTACCGGCGCGGTGCGCACTCCTACTTGGGTCCCCACCACTTTCTCCGGAGCCCTACGCACTCCCAGTTGTGTCTCGTCCACGGTTCCCGGCGCGCTACCCACTCTCACTTGCGTCCTGCCTACTTTTACCGGCGCGCTTCCACTTTTCCGGCGCCCTACGCACTCCCAGTTGTGTCCCGCGCACTTTTACCAGCGCGCTGTTCACTCCTACTTGGATCCCGGCCACTTTTCCGACGCCCTATGCACTCCCAGTTGGGTCCCGTCCACAGTTCCCGGCGCGCTACCCACTCTCACTTGGGTCCTGCCCATTTTACCGGAGCACTTCCACTTTTCCGGCGCCCGACGGAGTCCCGCTTGGGTCCCGCCCACTTTTACCGGCGCGGTGTGCACTCCTACTTGGTCCCCACCACTTTCCCCGGAGCCCTACGCACTCCCAGTTGTGTCCCGTCCACAGTTCCCGGTGCGCTACGCACCACTCTCACTTGGGTCCTGCCCACTTTTACCGGCGCGCTGTGCACTTATTTCCCGGCGCTCTACGGAGTCCCGCTTGGGTCCCGCCCACTTTTACCGGCGCGGTGTGCACTCCTACTTGGGTCCCCACCACTTTCTCCGGCGCCCTACGCACTCCCAGTTGTGTCTCGTCCACAGTTCCCGGTGCGCTACGCACTCTCAGTTGGGTCCTGCCCACTTTTACCGGCGCGCTGTTCCCGTCCACTTTTCCGGCGCTCCACGGAGTCCAGCTTGGGTCCCGCCCACTTTGACCGGCGCGGTGCGCACTCCTACTTGGGTCCCCACCACTTTCTCCGGAGCCCTACGCACTCCCAGTTGTCTCTCGTCCACAGTTCCCGGCGCGCTACCCACTCTCACTTGGGTATTGCCCATTTTTACCGGCGCGCTTCCACTCATCCGGCGCCCTACGCACTCCCAGTTGTGTCCCGCCCATTTTTACCGGCGCACTGTGCACTCCTACTTGGATCCCGGCCACTTTTCCGACGCCCTACGCACTCCCAGTTAGGTCCCGTCCACAGTTCCCGGCGCGCTACGCACTCTCACTTGGGTCCTGCCCACTTTTACCGGCGCGCTTCCACTTATCCGGCGCCCTACGGAGTCCCGCTTGAGTCCCGCCCACTTTTACCGGCGCGCTGTGCACTCATACTTGGGTTCCAACCACTTTCTCCGAAGCCCTACGCACTCCCAGTTGTGTCTCGTCCACAGTTCCCGGCGCGCTACCCACTCTCACTTGGGTCCTGCCCACTTTTACCGGCGCGCTGTGCACTCCTACTTGGATCCCGTCCACAGTTCCGGCGCTCTACGGAGTCCAGTTGGGTCCCGCCCACTTTTACCGGCGCGGTGCGCACTCCTACTTGGGTCCCCACCACTTTCTCCGGCCCTACGCACTCCCAGTTGTGTCTCGTCCACAGTTCCCGGCGCGCTACCCACTCTCACTTGGGTCCTGCCCATTTTACCGGCGCGCTTCCACTCATCCGGCGCCCTACGCACTCCCAGTTGTGTCCCGCCCACTTTTCCCGGCGCACTGTGCACTCCTACTCGGATCCCGGCCACTTTTTCGACGCCCTATGCACTCCCAGTTAGGTCCCGTACACAGTTCCCGGCGCGCTACGCACTCTCACTTGGGTCCTGCCCACTTTTACCGGCGCGCTTCCACTTATCCGGCGCCCTACGGAGTTTCGCTTGGGTCCCGCCCACTTTTACCGGCGCGGTGTGCACTCCTACTTGGGTCCCCACCACGTTCTCCGGAGCCCTACGCACTCCCAGTTGTGTCTCGTCCACAGTTCCCGGCGCGCTACACACTCTCACTTGGGTCCTGCCCATTTTTACCGGCGCGCTTCCACTCATCCGGCGCCCTACGCACTCCCAGTTGTGTCCCGCCCATTTTTACCGGCGCACTGTGCACTCCTACTTGGATCCCGGCCACTTTTCCGACGCCCTATGCACTCCCAGTTAGGTCCCGTCCACAGTTCCCGGCGCGCTACCCACTCTCACTTGGGTCCTGCCCATTTTTACCGGAGCACTTCCATTTTTCCGGCGCCCTACGGAGTCCCGCTTGTGTCCCGCCCACTTTGACCGGCGCGGTGTGCACTCCTACTTGGTCCCCACCACTTTCTCCGGAGCCCTACGCACTCCCAGTTGTGTCTCGTCCACAGTTCCCGGTGCGCTACGCACCACTCTCACTTGGGTCCTGCCCACTTTTACCGGCGCGGTGCGCACTCCTACTTGGGTCCCCACCACTTTCTCCGGAGCCCTACGCACTCCCAGTTGTCTCTCGTCCACAGTTCCCGGCGCGCTACCCACTCTCACTTGGGTATTGCCCATTTTTACCGGCGCGCTGTGCACTCCACTTGGGTCCCGTCCACAGTTCCCGGCGCCCTACGCACCCCCAGTTGTGTCCCGCCCTTTTTTCCCGGCGCCCTGTGCACTCCTACTTGGATCCCGGCCACTTTTCCGACGCCCTACGCACTCCCAGTTAGGTCCCGTCCACAGTTCCCAGCGCGCTACGCACTCTCACTTGGGTCCTGCCCACTTTTACCGGCGCGGTGTGCACTCCTACTTGGGTCCCCACCACTTTCTCCGGCGCCCTACGCACTCCCAGTTGTGTCCCGTCCACAGTTCCCGGTGCGCTGTGCACCACTCTCAGTTGGGTCCTGCCCACTTTTACCGGCGCGCTGTGCACTCCCACTTGGGTCCCGTCCACAGTTCCGCCGCCCTACGGAGTCCCGCTTGGGTCCCACCCACTTTTACCGGCGCGGTGTGCACTCCTACTTGGGTCCCCACCACTTTCTCCGGAGCCCTACGCACTCCCAGTTGTGTCTCGTCCACAGTTCCCGGTGCGCTACGCACTCTCACTTGGGTCCCGCCCACTTTTACCGGCGCGGTGTGCACTCCTACTGGGTCCCCACCACTTTCTCCGGAGCCCTACGCACTCCCAGTTGTCTCTCGTCCACAGTTCCCGGCGCGCTACCCACTCTCACTTGGGTCCCGCCCATTTTTACCGGCGCGCTTCCACTCATCCGGCGCCCTACGCACTCCCAGTTGTGTCCCGCCCACTTTTACCGGCGCACTGTGCACTCCTACTTGGATCCCGGCCACTTTTCCGAAGCCCTCCGCCCTCCCAGTTGTGTCTCGTCCCCAGCTCCCGGCGCGCTACCCACTCTCCCTTGGGTCCTGCCCACTTTTACCGGCGCGCTGTGCACTCCTACTTGGATCCCGACCATTTTTCCCGGAGCCCTACGCACTCCCAGTTGTGTCCCGTCCACAGTTCCCGGCGCGCTGTGCACTCTCACTTGGGTCCTGCCCACTTTTACCGGCGCGCTTCCACTTTTCCGGCGCTCTACGGAGTCCAGCTTGGGTCCCGCCCACTTTTACCGGCGCGGTGTGCACTCCTACTTGGGTCCCCACCACTTTCTCCGGAGCCCTACGCACTCCCAGTTGTCTCTCGTCCACAGTTCCCGGCGCGCTACCCACTCTCACTTGGGTCCCGCCCATTTTTACCGGCGCGCTTCCACTCATCCGGCGCCCTACGCACTCCCAGTTGTGTCCCGCCCATTTTTACCGGCGCACTGTGCACTCCTACTTGGATCCCGGCCACTTTTCCGACGCCCTATGCACTCCCAGTTAGGTCCCGTCCACAGTTCCCGGCGCGCTACCCACTCTCACTTGGGTCCTGCCCACTTTTACCGGTGCGCTTCCACTTATCCGGCGCTCTACGGAGTCCCGCTTGGGTCCCGCCCATTTTTACCGGCGCGGTGTGCACTCCTACTTGGGTCCTCACCACTTTCTCCGGAGCCCTACGCACTCCCAGTTGTGTCTCGTCCACAGTTCCCGGTGCGCTACGCACTCTCACTTGGGTCCTGCCCATTTTTACCGGCGCACTGTGCACTCCACTTGGGTCCCGTCCACAGTTCCGGCGCTCTGTGGAGTCCAGTTGGGTCCCGCCCACTTTTACCGGCGCGGTGTGCACTCCTACTTGGGTCCCGTCCACTTTTTCGGCGCCCTACGCACTCCCAGTTGTGTCCCGTCCACAGTTCCCGGCGCGCTACCCACTCACTTGGGTCCTGCCCACTTTTACCGGCGCGCTGTGCACTTCCACTGGGTCCCGTCCACAGTTCCCGGCGCCCTACGCACTCCCAGTTGTGTCCCGCCCACTTTTACCGGCGCACTGTGCACTCCTACTTGGGTCCCGGCCACTTTTCGGCGCCCTGTGCACTCCCAGTTGGGTCCCGTCCACAGTTACCGGCGCGCTGTGCACTCTCACTTGGGTCCCGCCCACTTTTACCGGCGCGCTTCCACTTATCCGGCGCTCTACGGACTCCCAGTTGGGTCCCGCCCACTTTTACCGGCGCGCTGTGCACTCCACTTGGGTCCCGTCCCGGCCACTTTTTCCGGCGCGCTGTGCACTCCCAGTTGGGTCCCGTCCACAGTTCCCGGCGCTCTGTGCACTTCCCAGTTGGGTCCCGCCCACTTTTACCGGCGCGGTGTGCACTCCTACTTGGGTCCCCACCACTTTCTCCGGAGCCCTACCCACTGCCAGTTGTCTCTCGTCCACAGTTCCCGGCGCGCTACCCACTCTCACTTGGGTCCCGCCCATTTTTACCGGCGCGCTTCCACTCATCCGGCGCCCTACGCACTCCCAGTTGGGTCCCGCCCATTTTTACCGGCGCACTGTGCACTCCTACTTGGGTCCCGGCCACTTTTCCGACGCCCTGTGCACTCCCAGTTGGGTCCCGTCCACAGTTCCCGGCGCGCTACGCACTCTCACTTGGGTCCTGCCCACTTTTACCGGTGCGCTTCCACTTTTCCGGCGCTCTACGGAGTCCAGTTGGGTCCCGCCCACTTTTACCGGCGCGCCGTGCACTCCTACTTGGGTCCCGACCATTTTTTCCGGCGCCCTAGGCACTCCCAGTTAGGTACCGTCCACAGTTCCTGGCGCCCTACGCACTCCCACTTGGGTCCTGCCCACTTTTACCGGCGCGTTTCCACTTTTCCCGGCGCGCTGTGCACTCCCACTTGGGTCCTGCCCACTTTTACCGGCGCGCTGTGCACTCCTACTTGGGTCCCGTCCACAGTTCCCGGCGCTCTGTGGACTCCCAGTTGGGTCCCGTCCACTTTTACCGGCGCGCTGTGCACTCCTACTTGGGTCCCGTCCACTTTTCCCGGCGCTCTCTGTGGACTTCCAGTTGGGTCCCGCCCACTTTTACCGGCGCGCTGTGCACTCCAACTTGGGTCACGTCCACAGTTCCCGGCGCTCTGTGGACTCCCAGTTGGGTCCCGCCCACTTTTACCGGCGCGCTGTGCACTCTCTGGGTCCCGTCCACAGTTCCCGGCGCTCTGTGGACTCCCAGTTGGGTCCCGCCCACTTTTACCGGCGCGCTGTGCACTCCTACTTGGGTCCCGGCCACTTTTCCGGCGCCCTGTGCACTCCCAGTTGGGTCCCGTCCACAGTTACCGGCGCGCTGTGCACTCTCACTTGGGTCCTGCCCACTTTTACCGGCGCGCTTCCACTTTTCCGGCGCCACTACGGGTCCCGCAGTTCCCGCCCACTTTTACCGGCGCGGTGTGCACTCCTACTTGGGTCCCCACCACTTTCTCCGGCGCCCTGTGCACTCCCAGTTGTCTCTCGTCCACAGTTCCCGGCGCGCTGTGCACTCCACTTGGGTCCCGCCCACTTTTACCGGCGCGCTGTGCACTCCACTTGGGTCCTGTCCACAGTTACCGGCGCCCTACGCACTCCCAGTTGGGTCCCGCCCACTTTTACCGGCGCACTGTGCACTCCTACTTGGGTCCCGGCCACTTTTCCGACGCCCTACGCACTCCCAGTTGGGTCCCGTCCACAGTTCCCGGCGCGCTGTGCACTCTCACTTGGGTCCTGCCCACTTTTACCGGTGCGCTTCCACTTATCCGGCGCTCTACGGAGTCCCGCTTGGGTCCCGCCCACTTTTACCGGCGCGGTGTGCACTCCTACTTGGGTCCCCACCACTTTCTCCGGCGCGCTGTGCACTCCCAGTTGTGTCCCGTCCACAGTTCCCGGCGCGCTGTGGACTCCCAGTTGGGTCCTGCCCACTTTTACCGGCGCGCTGTGCACTCCTACTTGGGTCCCGTCCACAGTTCCCGGCGCTCTGTGGACTTCCAGTTGGGTCCCGCCCACTTTTACCGGCGCGGTGTGCACTCCTACTTGGGTCCCCACCACTTTCTCCGGCGCCCTACGCACTCCCAGTTGTGTCTCGTCCACAGTTCCCGGCGCGCTGTGCACTCTCACTTGGGTCCCGCCCATTTTTACCGGCGCGCTTCCACTCATCCGGCGCCCTACGCACTCCCAGTTGGGTCCCGCCCATTTTTACCGGCGCACTGTGCACTCCTACTTGGATCCCGGCCACTTTTCCGACGCCCTATGCACTCCCAGTTGGGTCCCGTCCACAGTTCCCGGCGCTACTGTGGACTCTCCAGTTGGGTCCCTGCCCACTTTTACCGGCGCGCTTCCACTTTTCCGGCGCCCTACGGACTCCCAGTTGGGTCCCGCCCACTTTTACCGGCGCTCTGTGGACTCCTACTTGGGTCCCGACCACTTTTACCGGTGCCCTATGTACTCCCAGTTGGATCCCGTCTAAAGTTCCCGGCGCGCTGTGGACTCTCAGTTGGGTCCCGCCCACTTTTACCGGCGCGCTGTGCACTCCTTTGGGTCCCGTCCACAGTTCCCGGCGCTCTGTGGACTTCCAGTTGGGTCCCGCCCACTTTTACCGGCGCGCTGTGCACTCCTACTTGGGTCCCCACCACTTTCTCCGGCGCCCTGTGCACTCCCAGTTGGGTCCCGTCCACAGTTCCCGGCGCTCTGTGGACTTCCAGTTGGGTCCGCCCACTTTTACCGGCCCGCTGTGCACTCCTACTTGGGTCCCGTCCACAGTTCCCGGCGCTCTGTGCACTCCCAGTTAGGTCCCGCCCACCTTTACCGGCGCGCTGTGCACTCCAACTTGGGTCGCGCCCACTTTTTCCGGCGCCCTGTGCACTCCCAGTTGGGTCCCGTCCACAGTTCCCGGCGCGCTACGCACTCTCACTTGGGTCCTGCCCACTTTTACCGGTGCGCTTCCACTTTCCGGCGCCCTACGGGTCCCTCCCGCCCACTTTTACCGGCGCGGTGTGCACTCCTACTTGGGTCCCCACCACTTTCTCCGGCGCCCTGTGCACTCCCAGTTGTCTCCCGTCCACAGTTCCCGGCGCGCTACCCACTCTCACTTGGGTCCCGCCCATTTTTACCGGCGCGCTTCCACTCATCCGGCGCCCTACGCACTCCCAGTTGGGTCCCGCCCACTTTTACCGGCGCACTGTGCACTCCTACTTGGGTCCCGGCCACTTTTCCGGCGCCCTGTGCACTCCCAGTTGGGTCCCGTCCACAGTTCCCGGCGCGCTGTGGACTTCCAGTTGGGTCCTGCCCACTTTTACCGGCGCGCTGTGCACTCCTACTTGGGTCCCGTCCACAGTTCCCGGCGCTCTGTGGACTTCCCAGTTGGGTCCCGCCCACTTTTACCGGCGCGCTGTGCACTCCTACTTTGGGTCCCGTCCACAGTTCCCGGCGCTCTGTGGACTCCCAGTTGGGTCCCGCCCACTTTTACCGGCGCGCTGTGCACTCCCACTTGGGTCCCGTCCACAGTTCCCGGCGCTCTGTGGACTTCCAGTTGGGTCCCGCCCACTTTTACCGGCGCGCTGTGCACTCCTACTTGGGTCCCGTCCACTTTCCCGGCGCCCTGTGGACTCCCAGTTGGGTCCCGTCCACAGTTACCGGCGCGCTACCCACTCTCACTTGGGTCCCGTCCACTTTTACCGGCGCGCTGTGCTTCCAGTCCCGTCCACTTTCTCCGGCGCCCTACGCACTCCCAGTTGGGTCCCGCCCACTTTTACCGGCGCGCTGTGCTCTCCTACTTGGGTCCCGCCCACTTTTACCGGCGCGCTGTGCACTCCTATTTGGGTCCCGTCCACAGCTCCCGGCGCTCTGTGGACTTCCAGTTGGATCCCGCCCACTTTTACCGGCGCGCTGTGCACTCCCACTGGGTCCCGTCCACAGTTCCCGGCGCTCTGTGGACTTCCAGTTGGGTCCCGCCCACTTTTACCGGCGCGCTGTGCACTCCTACTTGGGTCCCGTCCACTTTCCCGGCGCCCTGTGGACTCCCAGTTGGGTCCCGTCCACAGTTCCCGGCGCTCTGTGGACTCCCAGTTGGGTCCCGCCCACTTTTACCGGCGCGCTGTGCACTCCCCACTTGGGTCCCGTCCACTAGTTCCGGCGCTCTGTGCACTCCCAGTTGGGTCCCGCCCACTTTTACCGGCGCGCTGTGCACTCCTACTTGGGTCCCGTCCACTTTTCCGGCGCCCTGTGGACTCCCAGTTGGGTCCCGTCCACAGTTCCCGGCGCGCTGTGCACTCCCACTTGGGTCCCGCCCACTTTTACCGGCGCGCTGTGCAATCCCACTTGGGTCCCGCCCACTTTCTCCGGCGCGCTGTGCACTCCCAGTTGGGTCCCGTTCACTGTTCCCGGCGCGCTGTGGACTCCCAGTTGAGTCCCGTCTACTTTTACCGGCGCGCTGTGCACTCCTACTGGGTCCCGTCCACAGTTCCCGGCGCTGTGGACTCCCAGTTGGGTCCCGCCCACTTTTACCGGCGCGCTGTGCACTCCTACTTGGGTCCCGTCCACTTTTCCGGCGCCCTGTGGACTCCCAGTTGGGTCCCGTCCACAGTTACCGGCGCGCTGTGCACTCTCACTTGGGTCCCGCCCACTTTTACCGGCGCGGTGTGCACTCCTACTTGGGTCCCCACCACTTTCTCCGGCGCGCTGTGCACTCCCAGTTGGGTCCCGTCCACAGTTCCCGGCGCTCTGTGGACTCTCCAGTTGGGTCCCGCCCACTTTTACCGGCGCGTGCACTCCACGGGTCCCGTCCACAGTTCCGGCGCTCTGTGGACTCCCAGTTGGGTCCCGCCCACTTTTACCGGCGCGCTGTGCACTCCTACTTGGGTCCCGTCCACTTTCTCCGGCGCGCTGTGCACTCCCAGTTGGGTCCCGTCCACAGTTCCCGGCGCGCTGTGGACTCTCAGTTGGGTCCTGCCCACTTTTACCGGCGCGCTGTGCACTCCTACTTGGGTCCCGTCCACTTTCTCCGGCGCGCTGTGCACTCCCAGTTGGGTCCCGTCCACAGTTCCCGGCGCGCTGTGCACTCTCAGTTGGGTCCCGCCCACTTTTACCGGCGCTGTGCTCCACTTGGGTCCCGTCCACAGTTCCGGCGCTCTGTGGACTTCCAGTTGGGTCCCGCCCACTTTTACCGGCGCGCTGTGCACTCCTACTTGGGTCCCGTCCACTTTTCCGGCGCCCTGTGCACTCCCAGTTGGGTCCCGTCCACAGTTCCCGGCGCGCTGTGGACTCTCACTTGGGTCCCGCCCACTTTTACCGGCGCGCTGTCCACTTTTCCGGCGCTCTACGGAGTCCAGTTGGGTCCCGCCCACTTTTACCGGCGCGGTGTGCACTCCTACTTGGGTCCCCACCACTTTCTCCGGCGCGCTGTGCACTCCCAGTTGGGTCTCGTCCACAGTTCCCGGCGCGCTACTCCCACTTGGGTCCCTGCCCACTTTTTACCGGCGCGCTCATCCGGCGCCCTACGCACTCCCAGTTGGGTCCCGCCCACTTTTACCGGCGCGCTGTGCACTCCTACTTGGGTCCCGGCCACTTTTTCGGCGCCCTGTGCACTCCCAGTTGGGTCCCGTCCACAGTTCCCGGCGCGCTGTGGACTCTCAGTTGGGTCCTGCCCACTTTTACCGGCGCGCTGTGCACTCCTACTTGGGTCCCGTCCACAGTTCCCGGCGCTCTGTGGACTTCCAGTTGGGTCCCGCCCACTTTTACCGGCGCGCTGTGCACTCCTACTTGGGTCCCGTCCACTTTCCCGGCGCCCTGTGGACTCCCAGTTGGGTCCCGTCCACAGTTCCCGGCGCGCTACCCACTCTCACTTGGGTCCTGCCCACTTTACCGGCGCGCTGTCCACTCCCGGCGCCCTGTGGACTCCCATTTGGGTCCCGCCCACTTTTACCGGCGCGCTGTGCACTCCTACTTGGGTCCCGTCCACTTTTCTCGGCGCTCTGTTTACTCCCAGTTGGGTCCCGTCCACAGTTCCCGGCGCGCTGTGCACTCTCAGTTGGGTCCCGCCCACTTTTACCGGCGCGGTGTGCACTCCCAGTTGGGTCCCCACCACTTTCTCCGGCGCGCTGTGCACTCCCAGTTGGGTCCCGTCCACAGTTCCCGGCGCGCTGTGGACTCTCAGTTGGGTCCCGCCCATTTTACCGGCGCGCTGTGCACTCCTACTTGGGTCCCGTCCACAGTTCCCGGCGCTCTGTGGACTTCCAGTTGGGTCCCGCCCACTTTTACCGGCGCGCTGTGCACTCCTACTTGGGTCCCGCCCACTTTTCCGGCGCCCTGTGCACTCCCAGTTGGGTCCCGTCCACAGTTCCCGGCGCGCTGTGCACTCCCAGTTGGGTCCCGCCCACTTTTACCGGCGCGGTGTGCACTCCTACTTGGGTCCCGCCCACTTTCTCCGGCGCGCTGTGCACTCCCAGTTGGGTCCCGTCCACAGTTCCCGGCGCGCTGTGGACTCTCAGTTGGGTCCTGCCCACTTTTACCGGCGCGCTGTGCACTCCTACTGGGTCCCGTCCACAGTTCCCGGCGCTCTGTGGACTCCCAGTTGGGTCCCGCCCACTTTTACCGGCGCGCTGTGCACTCCTACTTGGGTCCCGTCCACTTTCTCCGGCGCTCTGTGGACTCCCAGTTGGGTCCCGTCCACAGTTCCCGGCGCTCTGTGGACTCCCAGTTGGGTCCCGCCCACTTACCGGCGCGCTGCACTCCCAGTTGGGTCCCGTCCACAGTTCCCGGCGCGGTGTGCACTCCTAGTTGGGTCCCGCCCACTTTTACCGGCGCGCTGTGCACTCCTACTTGGGTCCCGTCCACTTTCCCGGCGCCCTGTGGACTCCCAGTTGGGTCCCGTCCACAGTTCCCGGCGCTCTGTGGACTTCCAGTTGGGTCCCTGCCCACTTTTACCGGCGCGCTGTGCACTCCTACTTGGGTCCCGTCCACAGTTCCCGGCGCTCTGTGGACTCCAGTTGGGTCCCGCCCACTTTTACCGGCGCGCTGTGCACTCCTACTTGGGTCCCGTCCACTTTCTCCGGCGCGCTGTGCACTCCCAGTTGGGTCCCGTCCACAGTTCCCGGCGCGCTGTGCACTCTCAGTTGGGTCCCGCCCACTTTTACCGGCGCGCTGTGCACTCCACTTTGTCCCGTCCACAGTTCCCGGCGCCCTGTGGACTCCCAGTTGGGTCCCGCCCACTTTTACCGGCGCGCTGTGCACTCCTACTTGGGTCCCGCCCACTTTTCCGGCGCGCTGTGCACTCCCAGTTGGGTCCCGTCCACAGTTCCCGGCGCGCTGTGCACTCTCAGTTGGGTCCCGCCCACTTTTACCGGCGCGGTGTGCACTCCTACTTGGGTCCCCACCACTTTCTCCGGCGCGCTGTGCACTCCCAGTTGGGTCCCGTCCACAGTTCCCGGCGCGCTGTGGACTCTCAGTTGGGTCCCGCCCACTTTTACCGGCGCGCTGTGCACTCCACTTGGGTCCCGTCCACAGTTCCCGGCGCTCTGTGGACTCCCAGTTGGGTCCCGCCCACTTTTACCGGCGCGCTGTGCACTCCTACTTGGGTCCCGTCCACTTTTCCGGCGCGCTGTGCACTCCCAGTTGGGTCCCGTCCACAGTTCCCGGCGCGCTGTGGACTCCCAGTTGGGTCCTGCCCACTTTTACCGGCGCGCTGTGCACTCCTACTTGGGTCCCGTCCACAGTTCCCGGCGCTCTGTGGACTTCCAGTTGGGTCCCGCCCACTTTTACCGGCGCGCTGTGCACTCCTACTTGGGTCCCGTCCACTTTCCCGGCGCTCTGTGGACTCCCAGTTGGGTCCCGTCCACAGTTACCGGCGCGCTGTGCACCACTCCCACTTGGGTCCTGCCCACTTTTCCCGGCGCGCTTCCACTTTTTCCGGGGCCCTACGCACTCCCACTTGGGCCCTGCCCACTTTTACCGGCGCGCTGTGCACTCCTACTTGGGTCCCGTCCACAGTTCCCGGCGCCTGTGGACTCCCAGTTGGGTCCCGCCCACTTTTACCGGCGCGCTGTGCACTCCCACTTGGGTTCCGTTCACAGTTTCCGGCGCTCTGTGGACTCCCAGTTGGGTCCCGTCCACAGTTCCCGGCGCGCTGTGCATTCCCAGTTGGGTCCCGCCCACTTTTTCCGGAGCGCTGTGCATTCCCAGTTGGCTCCCGTCCACTTTTCCCGGCGCGCTGTGCACTCCCACTTGGGTCCCGTCCACAGTTCCCGGCGCTCTGTTTACTCCCAGTTGGGTCCCGCCCACTTTTTCCGGAGCGCTGTGCATTCCCAGTTGGGTCCCGCCCACTTTTTCCGGAGCGCTGTGCATTCCCAGTTGGCTCCCGTCCACAGTTCCCGGCGCTCTGTGGACTCCCAGTTGGGTCCCGCCTACTTTTACCGGCGCGTTGTGCACTCCCACTTGGGTTCCGTCCACAGTTCCCGGCGCTCTGTTTACTCCCAGTTGGGTCCCGCCCACTTTTTCCGGAGCGCTGTGCATTCCCAGTTGGGTCCCGCCCACTTTTCCGGAGCGCTGTGCATTCCCAGTTGGCTCCCGTCCACAGTTCCCGGCGCGCTGTGGACTCTCAGTTGGGTCCCGCCCACTTTTACCGGCGCGCTTCCACTTTTCCGGCGCTCTGTGGAGTCCAGCTGGGTCCCGCCCACTTTTACCGGCGCGCTGTGCACTCCTACTTGGGTCCCGTCCACTTTCTCCGGCGCGCTGTGCACTCCCAGTTGGGTCCCGTCCACAGTTCCCAGCGCGCTGTGCACTCTCACTTGGGTCCCGCCCACTTTTACCGGCGCGCTTCCACTCATCCGGCGCCCTGTGCACTCCCAGTTGGGTCCCGCCCACTTTTACCGGCGCGCTGTGCACTCCTACTTGGGTCCCGCCCACTTTTCCGGCGCGCTGTGCACTCCCAGTTGGGTCCCGTCCACAGTTCCCGGCGCGCTGCGCACTCCCAGTTGGGCCCACCCACTTTTACCGGCGCGCTGTGCACTCCCACTTGGGTCCCGTTCACAGTTCCCGGCGCTCTGTGGACTCCCAGTTGGGTCCCGCCCACTTTTACCGGCGCACTGTGCACTCCTACTTGGGTCCCCACCATTTTTTCCGGCGCGCTGTGCACTCCCAGTTGGGTCCCGTCCACAGTTCCCGGCGCGCTACTGTGGACTCTCCAGTTGGGTCCTGCCCACTTTTACCGGCGCGCTGTGCACTCCGGCGCTACTGGGTCCCGTCCCACTTTTACCGGCGCGGTGTGCACTCCTACTTGGGTCCCGCCCACTTTTACCGGCGCGCTGTGCACTCCCAGTTGGGTCCCGTCCACAGTTTCCGGCGCTCTGTGGACTCCCAGTTGGGTCCCGCCCACTTTTACCGGCGCGCTGTGCTCTCCTACTTGGGTCCCGTCCACAGTTTCCGGCGCTCTGTGGACTCCCAGTTGGATCCCGCCCACTTTTACCGGCGCGCTGTGCACTCCTACTTGGGTCCCGTCCACTTTTACCGGCGCGCTGTGCACTCCTACTTGGGTCCCGTCCACAGTTTCCGGCGCGCTGTGCACTCTCACTTGGGTCCCGCCCACTTTTACCGGCGCGCTGTGCACTTCCACTTGGGTCCCGTCCACAGTTCCCGGCGCTCTGTGGACTTCCAGTTGGGTCCCGCCCACTTTTACCGGCGCGCTGTGCACTCCTACTTGGGTCCCCACCACTTTCCCCGGCGCCCTGTGCACTCCCAGTTGGGTCCCGTCCACTATTCCCGGCGCTCTGTTTACTCCCAGTTGGGTCCTGCCCACTTTTTTCGGAGCGCTGTGCATTCCCAGTTGGCTCCCGTCCACAGTTCCCGGCGCTCTGTGGACTCCCAGTTGGGTCCCGCCCACTTTTACCGGCGCGCTGTGCACTCCTACTTGGGTCCCGCCCACTTTTACCGGCGCGCTGTGCTCTCCTACTTGGGTCCCGTCCACAGTTACCGGCGCGCTGTGCACTCCTACTTGGGTCCCGTCCACAGTTCCCGGCGCTCTGTGGACTTCCAGTTGGGTCCCGCCCACTTTTACCGGCGCTCTGTTTACTCCAAGTTGGGTCCCGCCCACTTTTTCCGGAGCGCTGTGCATTCCCAGTTGGGTCCCGCCCACTTTTCCGGAGCGCTGTGCATTCCCAGTTGGCTCCCGTCCACAGTTCCCGGCGCTCTGTGGACTCCCAGTTGGGTTCCGCCTACTTTTACCGGCGCGTTTTGCACTCCCACTCGGGTCCCGTCCACTATTCCCGGCGCTCTGTTTACTCCCAGTTGGGTCCCGACCACTTTTTCCGGCGCCCTGCGCTCTCCCAGTTGGGTCCCGTCCACAGTTCCCTGCCCTCTGTGGACTGCCAGTTGAATCCCTCCCACATTTCCCGGCGCGCTGTGCACTCCTACTTGGGTCCCGTCCACAGTTCCCTGCGCTCTGTGGACTGCCAGTTGGGTCCCTCCCACATTTACCGGCGCGCTGTGCACTCCTACTTGGGTCCCGTCCACAGTTCCCGGCGCTCTGTGCACTCCCCGTTGTCTCCCGCCCACTTTTTTCCGGCGCGCTGTGCACTCCTACTTGGGTCCCGCCCACTTTTACCGGCGCGCTGTGCTCTCCTACTTGGGTCCCGTCCACAGCTTCCGGCGCTCTGTGGACTCCCAGTTGGATCCCCCCACTTATACCGGCGCGCTGTGCACTCCTACTTGGGTCCCGTCCACTTTTACCGGCGCGCTGTGCTCTCCTACTTGGGTCCCGTCCACAGTTCCCGGCGCTCTGTGCACTCCCTCTTGGGTCCTGCCCACTTTTACCGGCGCGCTTCCACTTTTCCCGGCGCCCTACGCACTCCCACTTGGGTCCTGCCCACTTTTACCGGCGCCCTACGCACTCCCACTTGGGTTCTGCCCACTTTTACCGGCGCGGTGTGCACTCCTACTTGGGTCCCGTCCACAGTTCCCGGCGCGCTGTGGACCACTCCAGTTGGGTCCTGCCCACTTTTACCGGCGCGCTGTGCACTCCTACTTGGGTCCCGTCCACAGTTCCCGGCGCTCTGTGGACTCCCAGTTGGGTCCCGCCCACTTTTACCGGCGCGCTGTGCACTCCTACTTGGGTCCCGTCCACTTTCCCGGCGCGCTGTGCACTCCCAGTTGGGTCCCGTCCACAGTTCCCGGCGCGCTGTGGACTCCCAGTTGGGTCCCGCCCACTTTTACCGGCGCGCTGTGCACTCCTACTTGGGTCCCGTCCACAGTTTCCGGCGCCCTGTGGACTCCCAGTTGGGTCCCGCCCACTTTACCGGCGCGCTGTGCACTCCTACTTGGGTCCCGCCCACTTTTACCGGCGCGCTGTGCACTCCCAGTTGGGTCCCGTCCACAGTTCCCGGCGCGCTGTGGACTCTCAGTTGGGTCCTGCCCACTTTTACCGGCGCGCTGTGCACTCCTACTTGGGTCCCGTCCACAGTTCCCGGCGCTCTGTGGACTTCCAGTTGGGTCCCGCCCACTTTTACCGGCGCGCTGTGCACTCCTACTTGGGTCCCGTCCACTTTCCCGGCGCCCTGTGCACTCCCAGTTGGGTCCCGTCCACAGTTCCCGGCGCGCTGTGGACTCCCAGTTGGGTCCCGCCCACTTTTACCGGCGCGCTGTGCACTCCACTTGGGTCCCGTCCACAGTTCCCGGCGCTCTGTGGACTTCCAGTTGGGTCCCGCCCACTTTTACCGGCGCGCTGTGCACTCCTACTTGGGTCCCGTCCACTTTCTCCGGCGCGCTGTGCACTCTCAGTTGGGTCCCGCCTACTTTTACCGGCGCTCTGTTTACTCCCAGTTGGGTCCCGTCCACTTTTCCCGGCGCGCTGTGCACTCCCACTTGGGTCCCGTCCACAGTTCCCGGCGCTCTGTGGACTCCCAGTTGGGTCCCGCCTACTTTTACCGGCGCGTTGTGCACTCCCACTCGGGTCCCGTCCACTTTTTCGGCGCGCTGTGCACTCCCAGTTGGGTCCCGTCCACAGTTCCCGGCGCGCTACCACTCTCACTTGGGTCCTGCCACTTTTACCGGCGCACTTCCATTCCACTATTCCTGGCGCTCTGTTTACTCCCAGTTGGGTCCCGCCCACTTTTTCCGGAGCGCTGTGCATTCCCAGTTGACTCCCGTCCACTTTTCCCGGCGCGCTGCGCACTCCCACTTGGGTCCCGTCCACAGTTCCCGGCGCTCTGTGGACTCCCAGTTGGGTCCCGCCTACTTTTACCGGCGCGTTGTGCACTCCCACTCGGGTCCCGTCCACTATTCCCGGCGCTCTGTGGACTTCCAGTTGGGTCCCGCCCACTTTTACCGGCGCGCTGTGCACTCCTACTTGGGTCCCGTCCACAGTTCCCGGCGCTCTGTGGACTTCCAGTTGGGTCCCGCCCACTTTTACCGGCGCGCTGTGCACTCCTACTTGGGTCCCGTCCACAGTTCCCGGCGCTCTGTGGACTTCCAGTTGGGTCCCGCCCACTTTTACCGGCGCGCTGTGCACTCCTACTTGGGGCCCGTCCACTTTCTCCGGCGCCTGTGCACTCCCAGTTGGGTCCCGTCCACTGTCCCCGGCGCCCTGTGGCCTCCCAGTTGGGTCCCGCCCACTTTTACCGGCGCGCTGTGCACTCCTACTTGGGTCCCGTCCACAGTTCCCGGCGCTCTGTGGACTTCCAGTTGGGTCCCGCCCACTTTTACCGGCGCGCTGTGCACTCCTACTTGGGTCCCGCCCACTTTTACCGGCGCGCTGTGCACTCCTACTTGGGTCCCGTCCACAGTTCCCGGCGCTCTGTGGACTTCCAGTTGGGTCCCGCCCACTTTTACCGGCGCGCTGTGCACTCCTACTTGGGTCCCGTCCACAGTT
Source organism: Aplectana chamaeleonis (assembly GCA_029168955.1). Classification (NCBI taxonomy): domain Eukaryota; kingdom Metazoa; phylum Nematoda; class Chromadorea; order Rhabditida; family Cosmocercidae; genus Aplectana; species Aplectana chamaeleonis. The sequence continues at coordinate 112,171 of JAPDOI010001446.1, forward strand.
CCCGGCGCTCTGTGGACTTCCAGTTGGGTCCCGCCCACTTTTACCGGCGCGCTGTGCACTCCTACTTGGGTCCCGTCCACAGTTCCCGGCGCTCTGTGGACTCCCAGTTGGGTCCCTCCCACAGTTCCCGGCGCTCTGTGGACTTCCAGTTGGGTCCCTCCCACTTTTACCGGCGCGCTGTGCACTCTTACTTGGATCCCGTCCACAGTTCCCGGCGCTCTGTGGACTCCCAGTTGGGTCCCTCCCACTTTTACCGGCGCGCTGTACACTCCCACTTGGGTCCCATCCACAGTTCCCGGCGCGCTGTGCACTCTTACTTGGATCCCGTCCACAGTTCCCGGCGCTCTGTGGACTTCCAGTTGGGTCCCTCCCACTTTTACCGGCGCGCTGTGCACTCTTACTTGGATCCCGTCCACTTTTTCCGGAGCGCTGTGCATTCCCAGTTGGCTCCCGTCCACTTTTCCCGGCGCGCTGTGCACTCCCACTTGGGTCCCGCCTACTTTTACCGGCGCGTTGTGCACTCCCACTTGGGTTCCGTCCACAGTTCCCGGCGCTCTGTTTACTCCCAGTTGGGTCCCGCCCACTTTTACCGGCGCGCTGTGCACTCCTACTTGGGTCCCGTCCACAGTTCCCGGCGCTCTGTGGACTTCCAGTTGGGTCCCGCCCACTTTTACCGGCGCGCTGTGCACTCCTACTTGGGTCCCGTCCACAGTTCCCGGCGCTCTGTGGACTTCCAGTTGGGTCCCGCCCACTTTTACCGGCGCGCTGTGCACTCCTACTTGGGTCCCGTCCACAGTTCCCGGCGCTCTGTGGACTTCCAGTTGGGTCCAGCCCACTTTCACCGGCGCTCTGTGGACTTCCAGTTGGGTCCCCTCCACAGTGCCCGCCGCCCTGTGGCCCCCCAGTTGGGACCCAACCACTTTTCCCGGCGCGCTGTGCACTCCTACTTGGGTCCCGTCCACAGTCCCCGGCGCTCTGTGGACTCCCAGTTGGGTCCCGCCCACTTTTACCGGCGCGCTGTGCGCTCCTAATTGGGTCCCGTCCACAGTTCCCGGCACTCTGTGGACTCCCAGTTGGGTCCCGCCCACTTTTACCGGCGCGCTGTGCACTCCTACTTGGGTCCCGTCCACTTTCCCGGCGCTCTGTGGACTTCCAGTTGGGTCCCGCCCACTTTTACCGGCGCGCTGTGCACTCCCAGTTGGGTCCCGTCCACTTTTACCGGCGCTCTGTGGACTTCCAGTTGTCCGGGTCCCGTCCACTTTCCCGGCGCTCTGTGGACTCCCAGTTGGGTCCCGCCCACTTTTACCGGCGCGCTGTGCACTCCTACTTGGGTCCCGTCCACAGCTCCCGGCGCGCTGTGCACTCCTACTTGGGTCCCGTCCACAGTTTCCGGCGCTCTGTGGACTTCCAGTTAAGTCCCGCCCACTTTTACCGGCGCGCTGTGCACTCCTACTTGGGTCCCGTCCACAGATCCCGGCTCTCTGTGGACTCCCAGTTGGGCCCCTCCCACTTTTACCGGCGCGCTGTGCACTCCTACTTGGGTCCCGTCCACAGTTTCCGGCGCTCTGTGGACTTCCAGTTGGGTCCCGTCCACAGTTCCCGGCGCTCTGTGGACTTCCAGTTGGGTCCCGCCCACTTTTACCGGCGCGCTGTGCTCTCCTACTTGGGTCCCGTCCACAGTTTCCGGCGCTCTGTGGACTCCCAGTTGGGTCCCGCCCACTTTTACCGGCGCGCTGTGCACTCCTACTTGGGTCCCGTCCACAGTTCCCGGCGCTCTGTGGACTTCCAGTTGGGTCCCGCCCACTTTTACCGGCGCGCTGTGCACTCCTACTTGGGTCCCGTCCACAGTTCCCGGCGCTCTGTGGACTTCCAGTTGGGTCCCGCCCACTTTTACCGGCGCGCTGTGCACTCCTACTTGGGTCCCGTCCACAGTTCCCGGCGCGCTGTGCACTCCCAGTTGGGTCCTGCCCACTTTTATCGGCGCGCTGTGCACTCCTACTTGGGTCCCGTCCACAGTTCCCGGCGCTCTGTGGACTTCCAGTTGGGTCCCGCCCACTTTTACCGGCGCGCTGTGCACTCCTACTTGGGTCCCGTCCACAGTTCCCCGCGCCCTGTGGACTCCCAGTTGGCTCCCGTCCATTTTTCCCGGCGCGCTGTGCACTCCCACTTGGGTCCCGTCCACAGTTCCCGGCGCTCTGTGGACTCCCAGTTGGGTCCCGCCCACTTTTTCCGGAGCGCTGTGCATTCCCAGTTGGCTCCCGTCCACTTTTCCCGGCGCGCTGTGCACTCCCACTTGGGTCCCGTCCACAGTTCCCGGCGCTCTGTGGACTCCCAGTTGGGTCCCGCCTACTTTTACCGGCGCGTTGTGCACTCCCACTCGGGTCCCGTCCACAGTATCCGGTGCTCTGTGGACTCCCAGTTGGATCCCGCCCACTTTTACCGGCGCGCTGTGCACTCCTACTTGGGTCCCGTCCACAGTTCCCGGCGCTCTGTGGACTTCCAGTTGGGTCCCGTCCACAGTTTCCGGCGCTCTGTGGACTTCCAGTTGGGTCCCGACCACTTTTACCGGCGCGCTGTGCACTCCTACTTGGGTCCCGTCCACAGTTCCCGGCGCTCTGTGGACTTCCAGTTGGGTCCCGCCCACTTTTACCGGCGCGCTGTGCACTCCTACTTGGGTCCCGTCCACAGTTTCCGGCGCTCTGTGGACTCCCAGTTGGGTCCCGCCCACTTTTACCGGCGCGCTGTGCACTCCTACTTGGGTCCCGTCCACAGCTCCCGGCGCTCTGTGGACTTCCAGTTGGGTCCCGCCCACTTTTACCGGCGCTCTGTGGACTCCCAGTTGGATCCCGCCCACTTTTACCGGCGCGCTGTGCACTCCTACTTGGGTCCCGCCCACTTTTCCCGGCGCGCTTTACACTCCCACTTGGGTCCCGTCCACAGTTCCCGGCGCGCTGTGGACTTCCAGTTGGGTCCTGCCCACTTTTACCGGCGCGCTGTGCACCCACTTGGGTCCCGTCCACGCACTCCCAGTTGGGTCCCGCCCACTTTTACCGGCGCGCCGTGCAGTTGGGTCCCGCCCACTTTCCCGGCGCTCGGTGCACTCCCAGTTGGGTCCGGTCCGCAGTTCTCGGCGCTCTGTGGACTTCCAGTTGGGTCCCGCCCACTTTTACCGGCGCGCTGTGCACTCCCACTTGGGACCCGTCCACAGTTCCCGGCGCTCTGTGGACTCCCAGTTGGGGCCCGCCCACTTTTACCGGCGCGCTGTGCACTCCTACTTGGGTCCCGTCCACAGTTCCCCCCGCTCTGTGGACTTCCAGTTGGGTCCCGCCCACTTTTACTGGCGCGCTGTGCACTCCAACTTGGGTCTCGTCCACAGTTCCCGGCGCTCTGTGGACTCCCAGTTGGGTCCCTCCCACGTTTACCGGCGCGCTGTGGACTCCCAGTTGGGTCCCTCCCACTTTTACCGGCGCGCTGTGCACTCCCACTTGGGTCCCGCCCACTTTTATCGGCGCGCTGTGAACTCCCACTTGGGTCCCGTCCACAGTTCCCGGCGCTCTGTGGACTCCCAGTTGGGTCCCGCCCACTTTTACTGGCGCGCTGTGCACTCTTACTTGGGTCCCGTCCACAGTTCCCGGCGCTCTGTGGACTTCCAGTTGGGTCCCGCCCACTTTTACCGGCGCGCTGTGCACTCCTACTTGGGTCCCGTCCACAGTTCCCGGCGCTCTGTGGACTCCCAGTTGGGTCCCGCCCACTTTCACCGGCGCACTGTGCACTCCTTGGGTCCCGTCCACTTCCCGGCGCTGTGCTTCTACCGGCGTCCCTAGTTCAGTTGGGTCCCGCCCACTTTTACCGGCGCGCTGTGCACTCCTACTTGGGTCCCGTCCACAGTTCCCGGCGCTCTGTGGACTTCCAGTTGGGTCCCGCCCACTTTTACCGGCGCGCTGTGCACTCCCTACTCTGGGTCCCGTCCACAGTTCCCGGCGCTCTGTGGACTTCCAGTTGGGTCCCGCCCACTTTTACCGGCGCGCTGTGCACTCCTACTTGGGTCCCGTCCACAGTTCCCGGCGCTCTGTGGACTACCAGTTGGGTCCCGCCCACTTTTACCGGCGCGCTGTGCACTCCTACTTGGGTCCCGTCCACAGTTCCCGGCGCTCTGTGCACTCCCACTTGGGTCCCGTCCACAGTTCCCGACGCTCTGTGGACTTCCAGTTGGGTCCCGCCCACTTTTACCGGCGCGCTGTGCACTCCTACTTGGGTCCCGTCCACAGTTCCCGGCGCTCTGTGGACTTCCAGTTGGGTCCCGCCCACTTTTACCGGCGCGCTGTGCACTCCTACTTGGGTCCCGTCCACAGTTCCCGGCGCTCTGTGGACTTCCAGTTGGGTCCCGCCCACTTTTACCGGCGCGCTGTGCACTCCTACTTGGGTCCCGTCCACAGTTCCCGGCGCTCTGTGGACTTCCAGTTGGGTCCCGCCCACTTTTACCGGCGCGCTGTGCACTCCTACTTGGGTCCCGTCCACAGTTTCCGGCGCTCTGTGGACTTCCAGTTGGGTCCCGCCCACTTTTACCGGCGCGCTGTGCACTCCTACTTGGGTCCCGCCCACTTTTACCGGCGCGCTGTGGACTTCCAGTTGGGTCCCGACCACTTTTACCGGCGCGCTGTGCACTCCTACTTGGGTCCCGTCCACAGTTCCCGGCGCTCTGTGGACTTCCAGTTGGGTCCCGCCCACTTTTACCGGCGCGCTGTGCACTCCTACTTGGGTCCCGTCCACAGTTCCCGGCGCTCTGTGGACTTCCAGTTGGGTCCCGCCCACTTTTACCGGCGCGCTGTGCACTCCTACTTGGGTCCCGTCCACAGTTCCCGGCGCTCTGTGGACTTCCAGTTGGGTCCCGCCCACTTTTACCGGCGCGCTGTGCACTCCTACTTGGGTCCCGTCCACAGTTCCCGGCGCTCTGTGGACTTCCAGTTGGGTCCCGCCCACTTTTACCGGCGCGCTGTGCTCTCCTACTTGGGTCCCGTCCACAGTTTCCGGCGCTCTGTGGACTCCCAGTTGGGTCCCGCCCACTTTTACCGGCGCGCTGTGCACTCCTACTTGGGTCCCGTCCACAGCTCCCGGCGCTCTGTGGACTTCCAGTTGGATCCCGCCCACTTTTACCGGCGCGCTGTGCACTCCTACTTGGGTCCCGCCCACTTTCCCGGCGCTCTGTGGACTTCCAGTTGGGTCCCGCCCACTTTTACCGGCGCGCTGTGCACTCCTACTTGGGTCCCGTCCACAGTTTCCGGCGCTCTGTGGACTTCCAGTTGGGTCCCGCCCACTTTTACCGGCGCGCTGTGCACTCCTACTTGGGTCCCGTCCACAGTTCCCTGCTCTCTGTGGACTCCCAGTTGGGTCCCGCCCACTTTTACCGGCGCGCTGTGCACTCCTACTTGGGTCCCGTCCACAGTTCCCGGCGCTCTGTGGACTTCCAGTTGGGTCCCGCCCACTTTTACCGGCGCGCTGTGCACTCCTACTTGGGTCCCGTCCACAGTTCCCGGCGCGCTGTGCACTCCTACTTGGGTCCCGTCCACAGTTCCCGGCGCTCTGTGGACTTCCAGTTGGGTCCCGCCCACTTTTACCGGCGCGCTGTGCTCTCCTACTTGGGTCCCGTCCACAGTTTCCGGCGCTCTGTGGACTCCCAGTTGGGTCCCGCCCACTTTTACCGGCGCGCTGTGCACTCCTACTTGGGTCCCGCCCACTTTTACCGGCGCGCTGTGCACTCCTACTTGGGTCCCGTCCACAGTTTCCGGCGCTCTGTGGACTTCCAGTTGGGTCCCGACCACTTTTACCGGCGCGCTGTGCACTCCTACTTGGGTCCCGTCCACAGTTCCCGGCGCTCTGTGGACTTCCAGTTGGGTCCCGCCCACTTTTACCGGCGCGCTGTGCACTCCTACTTGGGTCCCGTCCACAGTTCCCGGCGCTCTGTGGACTTCCAGTTGGGTCCCGCCCACTTTTACCGGCGCGCTGTGCACTCCTACTTGGGTCCCGTCCACAGTTCCCGGCGCTCTGTGGACTTCCAGTTGGGTCCCGCCCACTTTTACCGGCGCGCTGTGCACTCCTACTTGGGTCCCGTCCACAGTTCCCGGCGCTCTGTGGACTTCCAGTTGGGTCCCGCCCACTTTTACCGGCGCGCTGTGCACTCCTACTTGGGTCCCGTCCACAGTTCCCGGCGCTCTGTGGACTTCCAGTTGGGTCCCGCCCACTTTTACCGGCGCGCTGTGCACTCCTACTTGGGTCCCGTCCACAGTTCCCGGCGCTCTGTGGACTTCCAGTTGGGTCCCGCCCACTTTTACCGGCGCGCTGTGCACTCCTACTTGGGTCCCGTCCACAGTTCCCGGCGCGCTGTGCACTCCTACTTGGGTCCCGTCCGCAGTTACCGGCGCTCTGTGCACTCCTACTTGGGTCCCGTCCACAGTTTCCGGCGCTCTGTGGACTTCCAGTTGGGTCCCGCCCACTTTTACCGGCGCGCTGTGCACTCCTACTTGGGTCCGGCCCACTTTTACCGGCGCGCTGTGCTCTCCTACTTGGGTCCCGCCCACTTTTACCGGCGCGCTGTGCACTCCTACTTGGGTCCCGTCCACAGTTCCCGGCGCTCTGTGGACTTCCAGTTGGGTCCCGCCCACTTTTACCGGCGCGCTGTGCACTCCTACTTGGGTCCCGTCCACAGTTCCCGGCGCTCTGTGGACTTCCAGTTGGGTCCCGCCCACTTTTACCGGCGCGCTGTGCACTCCTACTTGGGTCCCGTCCACAGTTCCCGGCGCTCTGTGGACTTCCAGTTGGGTCCCGCCCACTTTTACCGGCGCGCTGTGCACTCCTACTTGGGTCCCGTCCACAGTTCCCGGCGCTCTGTGGACTTCCAGTTGGGTCCCGCCCACTTTTACCGGCGCGCTGTGCACTCCTACTTGGGTCCCGTCCACAGTTCCCGGCGCTCTGTGGACTTCCAGTTGGGTCCCGCCCACTTTTACCGGCGCGCTGTGCACTCCTACTTGGGTCCCGTCCACAGTTCCCTGCTCTCTGTGGACTCCCAGTTGGGTCCCGCCCACTTTTACCGGCGCGCTGTGCACTCCTACTTGGGTCCCGTCCACAGTTCCCTGCTCTCTGTGGACTCCCAGTTGGGTCCCGCCCACTTTTACCGGCGCGCTGTGCACTCCTACTTGGGTCCCGTCCACAGTTCCCGGCGCTCTGTGGACTTCCAGTTGGGTCCCGCCCACTTTTACCGGCGCGCTGTGCACTCCTACTTGGGTCCCGTCCACAGTTTCCGGCGCTCTGTGGACTTCCAGTTGGGTCCCGCCCACTTTTACCGGCGCGCTGTGCACTCCTACTTGGGTCCCGTCCACAGTTCCCGGCGCGCTGTGCACTCCTACTTGGATCCCGCCCACTTTTACCGGCGCGCTGTGCACTCCTACTTGGGTCCCGTCCACAGTTTCCGGCGCTCTGTGGACTTCCAGTTGGGTCCTGACCACTTTTACCGGCGCGCTGTGCACTCCTACTTGGGTCCCGTCCACAGTTCCCGGCGCTCTGTGGACTTCCAGTTGGGTCCCGCCCACTTTTACCGGCGCGCTGTGCACTCCTACTTGGGTCCCGTCCACAGTTCCCGGCGCTCTGTGGACTTCCAGTTGGGTCCCGCCCACTTTTACCGGCGCGCTGTGCACTCCTACTTGGGTCCCGTCCACAGTTCCCGGCGCTCTGTGGACTTCCAGTTGGGTCCCGCCCACTTTTACCGGCGCGCTGTGCACTCCTACTTGGGTCCCGCCCACTTTTTCCGGCGCTCTGTGGACTTCCAGTTGGGTCCCGCCCACAGTTACCGGCGCGCTGTGGACTCCCCGTTGGGCCCCGCCCCCTTTTACCGCCGCGCTGTGCACTCCTACTTGGGTCCCGTCCACAGTTCCCGGCGCTCTGTGGACTTCCAGTTGGGTCCCGCCCACTTTTACCGGCGCGCTGTGCACTCCTACTTGGGTCCCGTCCACAGTTCCCGGCGCTCTGTGGACTTCCAGTTGGGTCCCGCCCACTTTTACCGGCGCGCTGTGCACTCCTACTTGGGTCCCGTCCACAGTTCCCGGCGCTCTGTGGACTTCCAGTTGGGTCCCGCCCACTTTTACCGGCGCGCTGTGCACTCCTACTTGGGTCCCGTCCACAGTTTCCGGCGCTCTGTGGACTCCCAGTTGGGTCCCGCCCACTTTTACCGGCGCGCTGTGCACTCCTACTTGGGTCCCGTCCACAGTTTCCGGCGCTCTGTGGACTCCCAGTTGGGTCCCGCCCACTTTTACCGGCGCGCTGTGCACTCCTACTTGGGTCCCGCCCACTTTTACCGGCGCGCTGTGCACTCCTACTTGGGTCCCGTCCACAGTTCCCGGCGCTCTGTGGACTTCCAGTTGGGTCCCGCCCACTTTTACCGGCGCGCTGTGCACTCCTACTTGGGTCCCGTCCACAGTTCCCGGCGCTCTGTGGACTTCCAGTTGGGTCCCGCCCACTTTTACCGGCGCGCTGTGCACTCCTACTTGGGTCCCGTCCACAGTTCCCGGCGCTCTGTGGACTTCCAGTTGGGTCCCGCCCACTTTTACCGGCGCGCTGTGCACTCCTACTTGGGTCCCGTCCACAGTTCCCGGCGCTCTGTGGACTTCCAGTTGGGTCCCGCCCACTTTTACCGGCGCGCTGTGCACTCCTACTTGGGTCCCGTCCACAGTTCCCGGCGCTCTGTGGACTTCCAGTTGGGTCCCGCCCACTTTTACCGGCGCTCTGTGGACTCCCAGTTGGGTCCCGCCCACTTTTACCGGCGCGCTGTGCACTCCTACTTGGGTCCCGCCCACTTTTTTCCGGCGCGCTGTGCACTCCTACTTGGGTCCCGCCCACTTTTACCGGCGCGCTGTGCACTCCTACTTGGGTCCCGTCCACTTTTACCGGCGCGCTGTGCACTCCTACTTGGGTCCCGTCCACAGTTCCCGGCGCTCTGTGGACTTCCAGTTGGGTCCCGCCCACTTTTACCGGCGCGCTGTGCACTCCTACTTGGGTCCCGTCCACAGTTCCCGGCGCTCTGTGGACTTCCAGTTGGGTCCCGCCCACTTTTACCGGCGCGCTGTGCACTCCTACTTGGGTCCCGTCCACTTTCACCGGCGCGCTGTGCACTCCTACTTGGGTCCCGTCCACAGTTTCCGGCGCCCTCTGGACTCCCAGTTGGGTCCCGCCCACTTTTACCGGCGCGCTGTGCACTCCTACTTGGGTCCCGTCCACAGTTCCCGGCGCTCTGTGGACTTCCAGTTGGGTCCCGCCCACTTTTACCGGCGCGCTGTGCACTCCTACTTGGGTCCCGTCCACTTTTACCGGCGCGCTGTGCACTCCTACTTGGGTCCCGTCCACAGTTCCCGGCGCTCTGTGGACTTCCAGTTGGGTCCCGCCCACTTTTACCGGCGCGCTGTGCACTCCTACTTGGGTCCCGTCCACAGTTCCCGGCGCTCTGTGGACTTCCAGTTGGGTCCCGCCCACTTTTACCGGCGCGCTGTGCACTCCTACTTGGGTCCCGTCCACAGTTCCCGGCGCTCTGTGGACTTCCAGTTGGGTCCCGCCCACTTTTACCGGCGCGCTGTGCACTCCTACTTGGGTCCCGTCCACAGTTCCCGGCGCTCTGTGGACTTCCAGTTGGGTCCCGCCCACTTTTACCGGCGCGCTGTGCACTCCTACTTGGGTCCCGTCCACAGTTCCCGGCGCTCTGTGGACTTCCAGTTGGGTCCCGCCCACTTTTACCGGCGCGCTGTGCACTCCTACTTGGGTCCCGTCCACAGTTCCCGGCGCTCTGTGGACTTCCAGTTGGGTCCCGCCCACTTTTACCGGCGCGCTGTGCACTCCTACTTGGGTCCCGTCCACAGTTCCCGGCGCTCTGTGGACTTCCAGTTGGGTCCCGCCCACTTTTACCGGCGCGCTGTGCACTCCTACTTGGGTCCCGTCCACAGTTCCCGGCGCTCTGTGGACTTCCAGTTGGGTCCCGCCCACTTTTACCGGCGCGCTGTGCATTCCTACTTGGGTCCCGTCCACGGTTCCCGGCGCGCTGTGCACTTCCAGTTGGGTCCCGCCCACAGTTCCCGGCGCTCTGTGGACTTCCAGTTGGGTCCCGCCCACTTTTACCGGCGCGCTGTGCACTCCTACTTGGGTCCCGTCCACAGTTCCCGGCGCTCTGTGGACTGCCAGTTGGGTCCCTCCCACATTTAAAGGCGCGCTGTGCACTCCTACTTGCGTCCCGTCCACAGTTCCCGGCGCTATGTGCACTCCCAGTTGTGTCCCGCCCACTTTTACCGGCGCGCTGTGCACTCCCAGTTGGGTCCCGCCCACATTTACCGGCGCTCGTGCAGTTGGGTCCCGCGTCCACAGTTCCCGGCGCTCTGTGGACTTCCAGTTGGGTCCCGCCCACTTTTACCGGCGCGCTGTGCACTCCTACTTGGGTCCCGTCCACAGTTCCCGGCGCTCTGTGGACTTCCAGTTGGGTCCCGCCCACTTTTACCGGCGCGCTGTGCACTCCTACTTGGGTCCCGTCCACAGTTCCCGGCGCTCTGTGGACTTCCAGTTGGGTCCCGCCCACTTTCACCGGCGCGCTGTGCACTCCTACTTGGGTCCCGTCCACAGTTCCCGGCGCGCTGTGCACTCCTACTTTTGTCCCGTCCACAGTTACCGGCGCTCTGTGGACTTCCAGTTGGGTCCCGCCCACTTTTACCTTCGCGCTGTGCACTCCTACTTGGGTCCCGTCCACAGTTCCCGGCGCTCTGTGGACTTCCAGTTGGGTCCCGCCCACTTTTACCGGCGCGCTGTGCACTCCTACTTGGATCCCGTCCACAGTCCTCGGCGCTCTGTGGACTCTCAGTTGGGTCCCGTCCACAGTTCCCTGCGCTCTGTGGACTACCAGTTGGGTCCCGCCCACATTTACCGGCGCGCTGTGCACTCCCACCTGGGTCCCGTCCACAGTTCCCGGCGCTCTGTGGACTTCCAGTTGGGTCCCGCCCACTTTTACCGGCGCGCTGTGCACTCCTACTTGGGTCCCGTCCACAGTTCCCGGCGCTCTGTGGACTTCCAGTTGGGTCCCGCCCACTTTTACCGGCGCGCTGTGCACTCCTACTTGGGTCCCGTCCACAGTTCCCGGCGCTCTGTGGACTTCCAGTTGGGTCCTGCCCACTTTTACCGGCGCGCTGTGCACTCCTACTTGGGTCCCGTCCACAGTTCCCGGCGCTCTGTGGACTTCCAGTTGGGTCCCGCCCACTTTTACCGGCGCGCTGTGCACTCCTACTTGGGTCCCGTCCACAGTTCCCGGCGCTCTGTGGACTTCCAGTTGGGTCCCGCCCACTTTTACCGGCGCGCTGTGCACTCCCACTTGGGTCCCGTCCACAGTTCCCGGCGCTCTGTGGACTTCCAGTTGGGTCCCGCCCACTTTTACCGGCGCGCTGTGCACTCCTACTTGGGTCCCGTCCACTTTTACCGGCGCGCTGTGCACTCCTACTTGGGTCCCGTCCACAGTTCCCGGCGCTCTGTGGACTTCCAGTTGGGTCCCGCCCACTTTTACCGGCGCGCTGTGCACTCCTACTTGGGTCCCGTCCACAGTTCCCGGCGCTCTGTGGACTTCCAGTTGGGTCCCGCCCACTTTTACCGGCGCGCTGTGCACTCCTACTTGGGTCCCGTCCACAGTTCCCGGCGCTCTGTGGACTTCCAGTTGGGTCCCGCCCACTTTTACCGGCGCGCTGTGCACTCCTACTTGGGTCCCGTCCACAGTTCCCGGCGCTCTGTGGACTTCCAGTTGGGTCCCGCCCACTTTTACCGGCGCGCTGTGCACTCCTACTTGGGTCCCGTCCACAGTTCCCGGCGCTCTGTGGACTTCCAGTTGGGTCCCGCCCACTTTTACCGGCGCGCTGTGCACTCCTACTTGGGTCCCGTCCACAGTTACCGGCGCGCTCTGGGGCTCCAGGTGGGTCCCGCCCACAGTTACCGGCGCGCTGTGCACTCCCAGTTGGGTCCCGCCCACAGTTACCGGCGCTCTGTGCACTCCCAGTTGGGTCCCGCCCACTTTTCCCGGCGCGCTGTGCCCTCCTCCTTGGGTCCCGTCCACAGTTCCCGGCGCTCTGTGGACTTCCAGTTGGGTCCCGCCCACTTTTACCGGCGCGCTGTGCACTCCTACTTGGGTCCCGTCCACAGTTCCCGGCGCTCTGTGGACTTCCAGTTGGGTCCCGCCCACTTTTACCGGCGCGCTGTGCACTCCTACTTGGGTCCCGTCCACAGTTTCCGGCGCTCTGTGGACTTCCAGTTGGGTCCCGTCCACAGTTCCCGGCGCTCTGTGGACTTCCAGTTGGGTCCCGCCCACTTTTACCGGCGCGCTGTGCACTCCTACTTGGGTCCCGTCCACAGTTTCCGGCGCTCTGTGGACTTCCAGTTGGGTCCCGCCCACTTTTACCGGCGCGCTGTGCACTCCTACTTGGGTCCCGTCCACAGTTCCCGGCGCTCTGTGGACTTCCAGTTGGGTCCCGCCCACTTTTACCGGCGCGCTGTGCACTCCTACTTGGGTCCCGTCCACAGTTCCCGGCGCTCTGTGGACTTCCAGTTGGGTCCCGCCCACTTTTACCGGCGCGCTGTGCACTCCCACTTGGGTCCCGTCCACATTTCCCGGCGCTCTGTGGACTCCCAGTTGGGTCCCGCCTACTTTTACCGGAGCGCTGTGCATTCCCAGTTGGCTCCCGTCCACAGTTCCCGGCGCTCTGTGGACTCCCAGTTGGGTCCCGCCCACTTTTACCGGCGCGCTGTGCACTCCTACTTGGGTCCCGTCCACAGTTCCCGGCGCTCTGTGGACTTCCAGTTGGGTCCCGCCCACTTTTACCGGCGCGCTGTGCACTCCTACTTGGGTCCCGTCCACTTTTACCGGCGCGCTGTGCACTCCTACTTGGGTCCCGTCCACAGTTCCCGGCGCCCTGTGGACTTCCAGTTGGGTCCCGCCCCCTTTTACCGGCGCGCTGTGCACTCCTACTTGGGTCCCGTCCACAGTTCCCGGCGCTCTGTGGACTTCCAGTTGGGTCCCGCCCACTTTTACCGGCGCGCTGTGCACTCCTACTTGGGTCCCGTCCACTTTTACCGGCGCGCGCTGCACTCGTAGTTGGGTCCCGTCCACAGTTCCCGGCGCACTGTGGACTTCCGGTTGGGTCACGCCCACTTTTACCGGCGCGCTGTGCACTCCACCTTGCGTCCCGTCCACAGTTCCCGGCGCTCTGTGGACTTCCAGTTGGGTCCCGCCCACTTTTACCGGCGCGCTCTGCACTCCTACTTGGGTCTCGACCACTTTTTCCGGCGTTCTACTGACTCCCACTCGGGTCCCGTCCACTTTTACCGGCGCGCTGTGCACTCCCAGTTGGGCCCCCCCACTTTTACCGGCGCGCTCTGCACTCCTACTTGGGTCCCGTCCACAGTTCCCGGCGCTCTGTGGACTCCCAGTTGGGTCCCGCCCACTTTTTCCGGAGCGCTGTGCATTCCCAGTTGGCTCCCGTCCACTTTTCCCGGCGCGCTGTGCACTCCCACTTGGGTCCCGTCCACAGTTCCCGGCGCTCTGTGGACTTCCAGTTGGGTCCCGCCTACTTTTACCGGCGCGCTGTGCACTCCTACTTGGGTCCCGTCCACAGTTCCCGGCGCTCTGTGGACTTCCAGTTGGGTCCCGCCCACTTTTACCGGCGCGCTGTGCACTCCTACTTGGGTCCCGTCCACAGTTCCCGGCGCTCTGTGGACTTCCAGTTGGGTCCCGCCCACTTTTACCGGCGCGCTGTGCACTCCTACTTGGGTCCCGTCCACAGTTCCCGGCGCTCTGTGGACTTCCAGTTGGGTCCCGCCCACTTTTACCGGCGCGCTGTGCACTCCTACTTGGGTCCCGTCCACAGTTCCCGGCGCTCTGTGGACTTCCAGTTGGGTCCCGCCCACTTTTACCGGCGCGCTGTGCACTCCTACTTGGGTCCCGTCCACAGTTCCCGGCGCTCTGTGGACTCCCAGTTGGGTCCCGCCCACTTTTACCGGCGCGCTGTGCACTCCTACTTGGGTCCCGTCCACAGTTCCCGGCGCTCTGTGGACTTCCAGTTGGGTCCCGCCCACTTTTACCGGCGCGCTGTGCACTCCTACTTGGGTCCCGCCCACTTTTACCGGCGCGCTGTGCACTCCTACTTGGGTCCCGTCCACAGTTTCCGGCGCTCTGTGGACTCCCAGTTGGGTCCCGCCTACTTTTACCGGCGCGCTGTGCACTTCCGGCGTCCCGTCCACAGTCCGGCGCGCTGTACTCCAGTTGGGTCCCGTCCACAGTTCCCGGCGCGCTGTGGACTCCCAGTTGGATCCCGCCCACTTCCACCGGCGCGCTGTGCACTCCTACTTGGGTCCCGTCCACAGTTCCCGGCGCTCTGTGGACTTCCAGTTGGGTCCCGCCCACTTTTACCGGCGCGCTGTGCACTCCTACTTGGGTCCCGTCCACAGTTCCCTGCTCTCTGTGGACTCCCAGTTGGATCCCGCCCACTTTTACCGGCGCGCTGTGCACTCCTACTTGGGTCCCGCCCACTTTTACCGGCGCGCTGTGCACTCCTACTTGGGTCCCGTCCACAGTTCCCGGCGCTCTGTGGACTTCCAGTTGGGTCCCGCCCACTTTCACCGGCGCGCTGTGCACTCCTACTTGGGTCCCGTCCACAGTTTCCGGCGCTCTGTGGACTTCCAGTTGGGTCCCGACCACTTTTACCGGCGCGCTGTGCACTCCTACTTGGGTCCCGTCCACAGTTCCCGGCGCTCTGTGGACTTCCAGTTGGGTCCCGCCCACTTTTACCGGCGCGCTGTGCACTCCTACTTGGGTCCCGTCCACAGTTCCCGGCGCTCTGTGGACTTCCAGTTGGGTCCCGCCCACTTTTACCGGCGCGCTGTGCACTCCTACTTGGGTCCCGTCCACAGTTCCCGGCGCTCTGTGGACTTCCAGTTGGGTCCCGCCCACTTTTACCGGCGCGCTGTGCACTCCTACTTGGGTCCCGTCCACAGTTCCCGGCGCTCTGTGGACTTCCAGTTGGGTCCCGCCCACTTTTACCGGCGCGCTGTGCACTCCTACTTGGGTCCCGTCCACAGTTCCCGGCGCTCTGTGGACTTCCAGTTGGGTCCCGCCCACTTTTACCGGCGCGCTGTGCACTCCTACTTGGGTCCCGTCCACAGTTCCCTGCTCTCTGTGGACTCCCAGTTAGGTCCCGTCCACTTTTACCAGCGCGCTGTGCACTCCCAGTTGGGTCCCGTCCACTTTTACCGGCGCGCTGTGCACTCCTACTTGGGTCCCGTCCACTTTTACCGGCGCGCTGTGCTCTCCTACTTGGGTCCCGTCCACAGCTTCCGGCGCTCTGTGGACTCCCAGTTGGATCCCCCCACTTATACCGGCGCGCTGTGCACTCCTACTTGGGTCCCGTCCACAGTTCCCTGCTCTCTGTGGACTCCCAGTTGGATCCCGCCCACTTTTACCGGCGCGCTGTGCACTCCTACTTGGGTCCCGTCCACAGTTCCCGGCGCTCTGTGGACTTCCAGTTGGGTCCCGCCCACTTTTACCGGCGCGCTGTGCACTCCTACTTGGGTCCCGTCCACAGTTCCCGGCGCTCTGTGGACTTCCAGTTGGGTCCCGCCCACTTTTACCGGCGCGCTGTGCACTCCTACTTGGGTCCCGTCCACAGTTTCCGGCGCTCTGTGGACTCCCAGTTGGGTCCCGCCCACTTTTACCGGCGCGCTGTGCACTCCTACTTGGGTCCCGTCCACAGTTTCCGGCGCTCTGTGGACTCCCAGTTGGGTCCCGCCCACTTTTACCGGCGCGCTGTGCACTCCCACTTGGGTCCCGTCCACAGTTCCCGGCGCTCTGTGGACTTCCAGTTGGGTCCCGCCCACTTTTACCGGCGCGCTGTGCACTCCCACTTGGGTCCCGTCCACTTTTACCGGCGCGCTGTGCTCTCCTACTTGGGTCCCATCCACAGTTACCGGCGCTGTGGACTTCCAGTTGGGTCCCTCCCACTTCTACCGGCGCTCTGTGCACCCCCAGTTGGATCCCGCCCACTTTTCCTGGCGCTCTGTGGACTTCCAGTTGGGTCCCGCCCACTTTTTTCCGGCGCGCTGTGCACTCCTACTTGGGTCCCGTCCACAGTTCCCGGCGCTCTGTGGACTTCCAGTTGGGTCCCGCCCACTTTTACCGGCGCGCTGTGCACTCCTACTTGGGTCCCGTCCACAGTTCCCGGCGCTCTGTGGACTCCCAGTTGGGTCCCGCCCACTTTTACCGGCGCGCTGTGCACTCCCACTTGGGTCCCGTCCACAGTTCCCGGCGCTCTGTGGACTTCCAGTTGGGTCCCGCCCACTTTTACCGGCGCGCTGTGCACTCCTACTTGGGTCCCGTCCACAGTTCCCGGCGCGCTGTGCACTCCTACTTGGGTCCCGTCCACAGTTACCGGCGCTCTGTGGACTTCCAGTTGGGTCCCGCCCACTTTTACCGGCGCGCTGTGCACTCCTACTTGGGTCCCGTCCACAGTTCCCGGCGCTCTGTGGACTTCCAGTTGGGTCCCGCCCACTTTTACCGGCGCGCTGTGCACTCCTACTTGGGTCCCGTCCACAGTTCCCGGCGCTCTGTGGACTTCCAGTTGGGTCCCGCCCACTTTTACCGGCGCGCTGTGCACTCCTACTTGGGTCCCGTCCACAGTTTCCGGCGCTCTGTGGACTTCCAGTTGGGTCCCGCCCACTTTTACCGGCGCGCTGTGCACTCCTACTTGGGTCCCGCCCACTTTTACCGGCGCGCTGTGCTCTCCTACTTGGGTCCCGTCCACTTTTACCGGCGCGCTGTGCACTCCTACTTGGGTCCCGTCCACAGTTCCCGGCGCTCTGTGGACTTCCAGTTGGGTCCCGCCCACTTTTACCGGCGCGCTGTGCACTCCTACTTGGGTCCCGTCCACAGTTCCCGGCGCTCTGTGGACTTCCAGTTGGGTCCCGCCCACTTTTACCGGCGCGCTGTGCACTCCTACTTGGGTCCCGTCCACAGTTTCCGTCGCTCTGTGGACTTCCAGTTGGGTCTCGACCACTTTTACCGGCGCGCTGTGCACTCCTACTTGGGTCCCGTCCACAGTTCCCGGCGCTCTGTGGACTTCCAGTTGGGTCCCGCCCACTTTTACCGGCGCGCTGTGCACTCCTACTTGGGTCCCGTCCACAGTTCCCGGCGCTCTGTGGACTTCCAGTTGGGTCCCGCCCACTTTTACCGGCGCGCTGTGCACTCCTACTTGGGTCCCGTCCACAGTTCCCGGCGCTCTGTGGACTCCCAGTTGGGTCCCGCCCACTTTTACCGGCGCGCTGTGCACTCCTACTTGGGTCCCGTCCACAGTTCCCGGCGCTCTGTGGACTTCCAGTTGGGTCCCGCCCACTTTTACCGGCGCGCTGTGCTCTCCTACTTGGGTCCCGTCCACAGTTTCCGGCGCTCTGTGGACTCCCAGTTGGGTCCCGCCCACTTTTACCGGCGCGCTGTGCACTCCTACTTGGGTCCCGCCCACTTTCCCGGCGCTCTGTGGACTCCCAGTTGGGTCCCGTCCACAGTTCCCGGCGCGCTGTGCACTCCCACTTGGGTCCCGCTTACTTTTACCGGCGCGTTGTGCACTCCCACTTGGGTTCCGTCCACAGTTCCCGGTGCTCTGTTTACTCCCAGTTGGGTCCCGCCCACATTTTCCGGAGCGCTGTGCATTCCCAGTTGGCTCCCGTCCACTTTTTCCGGAGCGCTGTGCGTTCCCAGTTGGCTCCCGTCCACAGTTCCCGGCGCTCTGTGGACTCCCAGTTGGGTCCCGCCTACTTTTACCGGCGCGTTTTGCACTCCTACTTGGGTCCCGTCCACAGTTTCCGGCGCTCTGTGGACTTCCAGTTGGGTCCCGCCCACTTTTACCGGCGCCCTGTGCACTCCCAGTTGGGCCCCGTCCACATTGCCCGGCGCTCTGTGCACTCCCAGTTGGGTCCCGTCCACATTGCCCGGCGCTCTGTGCACTCCCAGTTGGGTCCCGCCCACTTCTACCAGCGCGCTGTGCACTCCTACTTGGGGCCCGTCCACAGTTTCCGGCGCTCTGTGGACTCCCAGTTGGGTCCCGCCCACTTTTACCGGCGCGCTGTGCACTCCTACTTGGGTCCCGCCCACTTTTACCGGCGCGCTGTGCACTCCTACTTGGGTCCCGTCCACAGTTACCGGCGCTCTGTGGACTCCCAGTTGGGTCCCGCCCACTTTTACCGGCGCGCTGTGCACTCCTACTTGGGTCCCGTCACAGTTCCCGGGCGCCTGTGGACTCCCAGTTGGGTCCCGCCCACTTTTTTTCCGGCGCTCTGCGCACTCCTACTTGGCTCCCGTCTGTTTTTCCCGGCGCGCTGCGCACTCCCTTTTGGGTCCCGTCCACAGTTCCCGGCGCTCTGTGCACCACTCAGTTGGCTCCCGTCCACTGTTCTCGGCGCTGTGGACTCCCAATTGGGTCCCGTCCACAGTTTCCGGCGCTCTGTGGACTCCCAGTGGGGTCCCGCCCACTTTTACTGGCGCCCTGCGCCCTCCCACTTGGGTTCCGTCCACTTTTCCCGGCGCGCTGTGCACTCCCACTTGGGTCCCGTCCACATTTCCCGGCGCTCTGTGGACTCCCAGTTGGGTCCCGCCTACTTTTACCGGCGCGTTGTGCACTCCCACTTGGGTTCCGTCCACAGTTCCCGGCGCTCTGTTTACTCCCAGTTGGGTCCCGCCCACTTTTTCCGGAGCGCTGTGCATTCCCAGTTGGGTCCCGCCCACTTTTTCCGGAGCGCTGTGCATTCCCAGTTGGCTCCCGTCCACTTTTCCCGGCGCGCTGTGCACTCCCACTTGGGTCCCGTCCACATTTCCCGGCGCTCTGTGGACTCCCAGTTGGGTCCCGCCTACTTTTACCGGAGCGCTGTTCACTCTCACTCGGGTCCCGTCCACTATTCCCGGCGCTCTGTTTACTCCCAGTTGGGTCCCGCCCACTTTTTCCGGAGCGCTGTGCATTCCCAGTTGGCTCCCGTCCACTTTTCCCGGCGCGCTGTGCACTCCCACTTGGGTCCCGTCCACAGTTTCCGGCGCTCTGTGGACTCCCGCTTGAGTCCCGCCCACTTTTACCGGCGCGCTGTGCACTCCTACTTGGGTCCCGTCCACTTTTCCGGCGCGCTGTGCACTCCCAGTTGGGTCCCGTCCACAGTTCCCGGCGCGCTGTGGACTTCCCAGTTGGGTCCCGTCCCACTTTTACCGGCGCGCTGTGCACTCCCAGTTGGGTCCCGTCCACAGTTTCCGGCGCGCTGTGCACTCCAGTTGGGTCCCGCCCACTTTTACCGGCGCGCTGTGCACTCCCACTTGGGTCCCCACCACTTTCTCCGGCGCGCTGTGCACTCCCAGTTGGGTCCCGTCCACAGTTCCCGGCGCGCTGTGGACTCCCAGTTGGGTCCCGCCTACTTTTACCGGCGCGTTTTGCACTCCCACTTGGGTCCCGTCCACAGTTCCCGGCGCTCTGTGGACTCCCAGCTGGGTCCCGCCCACTTTTACCGGCGCGCTGTGCGCTCCTACCTGGGTCTCGACCACTTTCCCCGGCGCGCTGTGCACTCCCAGTTGGGTCCCGTCCACAGTTCCCGGCGCGCTGTGGACTCCCAGTTGGGTCCTGCCCACTTTTACCGGCGCGCTGTGCACTCCACTTGGGTCCCGTCCACAGTTCCCGGCGCTCTGTGGACTCCCAGTTGGGTCCCGCCCACTTTTACCGGCGCGCTGTGCACTCCTACTTGGGTCCCGTCCACTTTTCCGGCGCCCTGTGCACTCCCAGTTGGGTCCCGTCCACAGTTCCCGGCGCGCTGTGCACTCTCACTTGGGTCCCGCCCATTTTTACCGGAGCACTTCCATTTTTCCGGCGCCCTACGGACTCCCGCTTGGGTCCCGCCCACTTTTACCGGCGCGGTGTGCACTCCCACTTGGGTCCCGTCCACTTTCTCCGGCGCGCTGTGCACTCCCAGTTGTGTCCCGTCCACAGTTCCCGGCGCGCTGTGGACTCCCACTTGGGTCCCGCCCACTTTTACCGGCGCGCTGTGCACTCCAGTTGGCTCCCGTCCACAGTTCCCGGCGCTCTACGCACTCCCAGTTGGGTCCCGCCCACTTTTACCGGCGCGCTGTGCACTCCTACTTGGGTCCCGTCCACTTTTCCGGCGCCCTGTGCACTCCCAGTTGGGTCCCGTCCACAGTTCCCGGCGCGCTACCCACTCTCACTTGGGTCCTGCCCATTTACCGGAGCACTTCCATTTTCCGGCGCCCTACGAAGTCCCGCTTGGGTCCCGCCCACTTTTACCGGTGCGGTGTGCACTCCTACTTGGGTCCCCACCACTTTCTCCCGAGCCCTGTGCACTCCCAGTTGGGTCCCGTCCCCAGTTCCCGGCGCGCTCCCCGCCCTCACTTGGGCCCTGCCCATTTTTACCGGGGCGCTCCTACTTATCCGGCGCCCTACGGAGTCCCGCTTTGGTCCCGCCCACTTTTACCGGCGCGGTGTGCACTCCTACTTGAATCCCGGCCACTTTTCCGGCGCGCTGTGCACTCCCAGTTGGGTCCCGTCCACAGTTCCCGGCGCGCTGTGCACTCTCACTTGGGTCCCGCCCACTTTTACCGGAGCACTTCCATTTTTCCGGCGCCCTACGAAGTCCCGCTTGGGTCCCGCCCACTTTTACAAGCGCGCTGTGCACTCATACTTGGGTTCCAACCACTTTCTCCGAAGCCCTACGCACTCCCAGTTGTGTCTCGTCCACAGTTCCCGGCGCTCTGTGCACTCCCAGTTGGGTCCCGCCCACTTCTACCAGCGCGGTGTGCACTCCCAGTTGGGTCCCGTCCACAGTTCCCGGCGCCCTACGGACTTCCAGTTGGGTCCCGCCCACTTTTACCGGCGCGGTGTGCACTCCTACTTGAATCCCGTCCACTTTTCCGGCGCCCTATGCACTCCCAGTTAGGTCCCGTCCACAGTTCCCGGCGCGCTACCCACTCTCACTTGGGTCCCGCCCACTTTTACCGGCGCACTTCCATTTTTCCGGCGCCCTACGGACTCCCGCTTGGGTCCCGCCCACTTTTACCGGCGCGGTGTGCACTCCTACTTGGGTCCCCACCACTTTCTCCGGCGCCCTACGCACTCCCAGTTGTGTCTCGTCCACAGTTCTCGGCGCGCTACCCACTCCCACTTGGGTCCTGCCCATTTTTACCGGCGCGCTGTGCACCTACTTGGGTCCCGTCCACAGTCCGGCGCCCTACGCACTCCCAGTTGGGTCCCGCCCACTTTTACCGGCGCACTGTGCACTCCTACTTGGATCCCAGCCACTTTTCCGACGCCCTATGCCCTCCCAGTTAGGTCTCGTCCACAGTTCCCGGCGCGCTACCCACTCTCACTTGGGTCCTGCCCACTTTTACCGGCGCCCTTCCACTTTTCCGGCGCCCTACGGAGTCCCGCTTGGGTCCCGCCCACCTTTACCGGCGCGGTGTGCACTCCTAGTTGGATCCCGACCATTTTTCCCGGCGCCCTACGCACTCATACTTGGGTTCCAACCACTTTTTCCGGCGCCCTGTGCACTCCCAGTTGGGCCCCGTCCACATTGCCCGGCGCTCTGTGCACTCCTACTTGAATCCCGGCCACTTTTTCGGCGCCATATGCACTCCCAGTTGGGTCCCGTCCACAGTTCCCGGCGCGCTACCCACTCTCAGTTGGGTCCTGCCCACTTTTACCGGCGCGCTGTGCACCTCTTTGGGTCCGTCCACAGTTCCCGGCGCTCCCGTTCGATCATTTTTACCGGCACCCTGTGCACTCCCAGTTGGGTCCCGTCCACTTTTACCGGCGCGCTGTGCACTTGGGTCCCGTCCACAGCCCCGGCGCTCTACGGAGTCCCGCTTAATTCCCGCCCACTTTTACCGGCGCGGTGTGCACTCCTACTTGTGTCCCCACCACTTTCTCCGGAGCCCTACGCACTCCCAGTTGTGTCTCTTCCACAGTTCCCGGTGCGCTACGCACTCTCACTCGGGTCTTGCCCACTTTTATCGGCGCGCATCCACTTTTCCGGCGCACTACGCACTCCCAGTTGTGTTGCGCCCACATTTGCCGGCGCGCTGTGCACTCCTACTTGGATCCCGACAATTTTTCCCGGCGCCCTACGCACTCCTAGTTGGGTCCCGTCCACTTTTACCGGCTCGCTGTGCACTCCTACTTGGGTCCCGACCACTTTTTCCGGCGCCCTGTGCACTGCCAGTTGGGTCCCGCCCACTTTGTCAGCGCTGTGCACTCCTACTTGGATCCCGGCCACTTTTTCGACGCCCTATGCACTCCCAGTTGGGTCCCGTCCACAGTTTCCGGCGCGCTACGCACTCTCACTTGGGTCCTGCCCACTTTTACCGGTGCGCTTCCACTTATCCGGCGCCCTACGGAGTCCCGCTTGGGTTCCGTCCACTTTTACCGGCGCGCTGTGCACTCATACTTGGGTCCCCACCACTTTCTCCGGAGCCCTACGCACTCCCAGTTGTGTCTCGTCCACAGTTCCCGGCGCGCTACCCACTCACTTGGGTCCTGCCCATTTTACCGGCGCGCTGTCCACTTATCCGGCGCCCTACGGAGTCCCGCTTGGGTTCCGTCCACGTTTACCGGTGCGGTGTGCACTCCTACTTGGGTCCCCACCACTTTCTACGGAGCCCTACGCACTCCCAGTTGTGTCTCGTCCACAGTTCCCGGCGCGCTACCCACTCTCACTTGGGTCCTGCCCATTTTTACCGGCGCGCTGTCCACTCTTACCGGCGTCCCGTCCACAGTTCCCGGCGCTCTGTGGACTCCCAGTTCTGCCTTCCCCATTTTTACCAGCGCACTGTGCTCTCCTACTTGGTTCCCGGCCTCTTTTTCGACGCCCTATGCACTCCCAGTTAGGTCCCGTCCACAGTTCCCGACGCGCTACCCACTCTCACTTGGGTCCTGCCCATTTTTACCGGAGCACTTCCATTTTTCCGGCGCCCTACGGAGTCCCGCTTGGGTCCCGCCCACTTTTACCAGCGCGGAGTGCACCTCTAGTTGGGTCCCGTCCACTTTTACCGGCGCGGTGTGCACTCCTAGTTGTGTCCCGCCCACTTTTGCCGGCGCACTGTGCACTCCTACTTGGATCCCGGCCACTTTTTCGACGCCCTATGCACTCCCAGTTAGGTCCCGTCCACAGTTCCCGGCGCGCTACCCACTCTCACTTGGGTCCTGCCCATTTTTACCGGAGCACTTCCATTTTCCGGCGCCCTATGGAGTCCCGCTTGGGTCCCGCCCACTTTTACCGGCGCGGTGTGCACTCCTACTTGGTCCCCACCACTTTCCCCGGAGCCCTACGCACTCCCAGTTGTGTCTCGTCCACAGTTCCCGGTGAGCTACGCACCACTCTCACTTGGGTCCTGCCCACTTTTACCGGCGCGCTTCCACTTTTCCGGCGCTCTACGGAGTCCCGCTTGAGTCCCGCCCACTTGAACCGGCGCGGTGCGCACTCCCACTTGGGTCCCCACCACTTTCTCCGGAGCCCTTCGCACTCCCAGTTGTGTATCGTCCACAGTTCCCGGCGCGCTACCCACTCTCACTTGGGTCCTGCCCATTTTTACCGGCGCGCTTCCACTCATCCGGCGCCCTACGCACTCCCAGTTGGGTCCCGCCCATTTTTACCGGCGCACTGTGCACTCCTACTTGGATCCCGGCCACTTTTCCGACGCCCTATGCACTCCCAGTTAGGTCCCGTCCACAGTTCCCGGCGCGCTACCCACTCTCACTTGGGTCGTGCCCATTTTTACCGGAGCACTTCCATTTTCCGGCGCCCTACGGAGTCCCGCTTGGGTCCCGCCCACTTTTACCGGTGCGTTGTGCACTCCTACTTGGGTCCCCACCACTTTCTCCGGAGCCCTACGCACTCCCAGTTGTGTCTCGTCCACAGTTCCCGGCGGGCTACCCACTCTCACTTGGGTCCTGCCCATTTTTACCGGGGCGCTTCCACTTATCCGGCGCCCTACGGAGTCCCGCTTTGGTCCCGCCCACTTTTACCGGCGCGGTGTGCACTCCTACTTGGATCCCGGCCACTTTTCCGACGCCCTATGCACTCCCAGTTAGGTCCCGTCCACAGTTCCCGGCGCGCTACCCACTCTCACTTGGGTCCTGCCCATTTTTACCGGAGCACTTCCATTTTTCCGGCGCCCTATGGAGTCCCGCTTGGGTCCCGCCCACTTTTACCGGCGCGGTGTGCACTCCTACTTGGGTCCCCACCACTTTCTCCGAAGCCCTACGCACTCCCAGTTGTGTCTCGTCCACAGTTCTCGGCGCGCTACCCACTCTCACTTGGGTGCTGCCCATTTTTACCGGCGCGCTTCCACTCATCCGGCGCCCTACGCACTCCCAGTTGTGTCCCGCCCATTTTTACCGGCGCACTGTGCACTCCTACTTGGATCCCAGCCACTTTTCCGACGCCCTGTGCACTCCCAGTTAGGTCCCGTCCACAGTTCCCGGCGCGCTACCCACTCTCACTTGGGTCGTGCCCATTTTTACCGGAGCACTTCCATTTTCCGGCGCCCTACGGAGTCCCGCTTGGGTCCCGCCCACTTTTACCGGTGCGTTGTGCACTCCTACTTGGGTCCCCACCACTTTCTCCGGAGCCCTACGCACTCCCAGTTGTGTCTCGTCCACAGTTCCCGGCGAGCTACCCACTCTCACTTGGGTCCTGCCCATTTTTACCGGGGCGCTTCCACTTATCCGGCGCCCTACGGAGTCCCGCTTGGGTTCCGCCCACGTTTACCGGTGCGGTGTGCACTCCTACTTGGATCCCGGCCACTTTTTCGACGCCCTATGCACTCCCAGTTAGGTCCCGTACACAGTTCCCGGCGCGCTACGCACTCTCACTTGGGTCCTGCCCACTTTTACCGGTGCGCTTCCACTTATCCGGCGCCCTACGGAGTCCCGCTTGGGTTCCGCCCACTTTTACCGGTGCGGTGTGCACTCCTACTTGGGTCCTCACCACTTTCTCCGGAGCCCTACGCACTCCCAGTTGTGTCTCGTCCACAGTTCCCGGTGCGCTACGCACTCTCACTTGGGTCCTGTCCATTTTTACCGGCGCACTGTGCACTCCTACTTGGATCCCGTCCACAGTTCGGCGCTCAGGACTTCCAGCTGTGTCTTGCCCATTTTTACCAGCGCACTGTGCACTCCTACTTGGTTCCCGGCCACTTTTTCGACGCCCTATGCACTCCCAGTTGGGTCCCGTCCACAGTTCCCGACGCGCTACCCACTCACTTGGGTCCCGCCCATTTTTACCGGAGCACTTCCATTTTTCCGGCGCCCTACGGAGTCCCGCTTGGGTCCCGCCCACTTTTACCAGCGCGGAGTGCACCTCTACTTGGGTCCCGACCACTTTTTCCGGCGCCCTAGGCACTCCCAGTTAGGTCCCGCCCACTTTTGCCAGCGCGCTGTGCACTCCTACTTGGATCCCGGCCACTTTTTCGACGCCCCATGCACTCCCAGTTAGGTCCCGTACACAGTTCCCGGCGCGCTACGCACTCTCACTTGGGTCCTGCCCACTTTTACCGGTGCGCTTCCACTTATCCGGCGCCCTACGGAGTCCCGCTTGGGTTCCGCCCACTTTTACCGGTGCGTTGTGCACTCCTACTTGGGTCCCCACCACTTTCTCCGGAGCCCTACGCACTCCCAGTTGTGTCTCGTCCACAGTTCCCGGCGGGCTACCCACTCTCACTTGGGTCCTGCCCATTTTTACCGGGGCGCTCTGTGGACTTGTCCGGCGCCCTACCGGAGTCCCGCTTGGGTTCCGCCCACGTTTCCCGGTGCGGTGTGCACTCCTACTTGGGTCCCCACCACTTTCTACGGAGCCCTACGCACTCCCAGTTGTGTCTCGTCCACAGTTCCCGGCGCGCTACCCACTCTCACTTGGGTCCTGCCCATTTTTACCGGCGCGCTTCCACTTATCCGGCGCCCTACGCACTCCCAGTTGTGTCTTGCCCATTTTTACCAGCGCACTGTGCACTCCTACTTGGTTCCCGGTCACTTTTTCGACGCCCTATGCACTCCCAGTTAGGTCCCGTCCACAGTTCCCGACGCGCTACCCACTCTCACTTGGGTCCTGCCCATTTTTACCGGAGCACTTCCATTTTTCCGGCGCCCTACGGAGTCCCGCTTGGGTCCCGCCCACTTTTACCAGCGCGGAGTGCACCTCTAGTTGGGTCCCGTCCACTTTTACCGGCGCGTTGTGCACTCCTAGTTGTGTCCCGCCCACTTTTGCCAGCGCACTGTGCACTCCTACTTGGATCCCGGCCACTTTTTCGACGCCCTATGCACTCCCAGTTGGGTCCCGTACACAGTTCCCGGCGCGCTGTGGCACTCTCAGTTGGGTCCTGCCCACTTTTACCGGTGCGCTGTGCACTCCGGCGCTCTACGGGTCCGCAGTTCCGCCCACTTTACCGGCGCGGTGTGGCACTCCTACTTGGGTCCCGCCCACTTTCTACCGGCGCCTACGCACTCCCAGTTGTGTCTCGTCCACAGTTCCCGGCGCGCTACCACTCTCACTTGGTCCCGCCCACTTTTACCGGCGCGCTGTCCACTTATCCGGCGCCCTACGTCCCGTCCAGCTTTACCGGCGCCTGTGGCACTCCTACTTGGTCCCGGCCACTTTTTCGGCGCGCTGTGCACTCCTACTTGGGTCCCGTCCACAGTTCCCGGCGCCGCTGCCCATTTTACTGGACTTCCATTTTTTGTTGGAGTCCGCGCCCACTTTTACCAGCGCGCACTCGGGTCCCGTCCACTTTTACCGGCGCGTTGTGCACTCCTAGTTGTGTCCCGCCCACTTTTGCCAGCGCACTGTGCACTCCTACTTGTATCCCGGCCACTTTTTCGACGCCCTATGCACTCCCAGTTAGGTCCCGTACACAGTGCCCGGCCCGCTACGCACTCTCACTTGGGTCCTGCCCACTTTTACCGGTGCGCTTCCACTTATCCGGCGCCCTACGGAGTCCCGCTTGGGTTCCGCCCACTTTTACCGGTGCGGTGTGCACTCCTACTTGGGTCCCCACCACTTTCTACGGAGCCCTACGCACTCCCAGTTGTGTCTCGTCCACAGTTCCCGGCGCGCTACACACTCTCACTTGGGTCCTGCCCATTTTTACCGGCGCGCTTCCACTTATCCGGCGCCCTACGCACTCCCAGTTGTGTCTTGCCCATTTTTACCAGCGCACTGTGCACTCCTACTTGGTTCCCGGCCACTTTTTCGACGCCCTATGCACTCCCAGTTAGGTCCCGTCCACAGTTCCCGACGCGCTACCCACTCTCACTTGGGTCCTGCCCATTTTTACCGGAGCACTTCCATTTTTCCGGCGCCCTACGGAGTCCCGCTTGGGTCCCGCCCACTTTTACCAGCGCGGAGTGCACCTCTAGTTGGGTCCCGTCCACTTTTACCGGCGCGTTGTGCACTCCTAGTTGTGTCCCGCCCACTTTTGCCAGCGCACTGTGCACTCCTACTTGGATCCCGGCCACTTTTTCGACGCCCTATGCACTCCCAGTTAGGTCCCGTACACAGTTCCCGGCGCGCTACGCACTCTCACTTGGGTCCTGCCCACTTTTACCGGTGCGCTTCCACTTATCCGGCGCCCTACGGAGTCCCGCTTGGGTTCCGCCCACTTTTACCGGTGCGGTGTGCACTCCTACTTGGGTCCCCACCACTTTCTACGGAGCCCTACGCACTCCCAGTTGTGTCTCGTCCACAGTTCCCGGCGCGCTACCCACTCTCACTTGGGTCCTGCCCATTTTTACCGGCGCGCTTCCACTTATCCGGCGCCCTACGCACTCCCAGTTGTGTCTTGCCCATTTTTACCAGCGCACTGTGCACTCCTACTTGGTTCCCGGCCACTTTTTCGACGCCCTATGCACTCCCAGTTAGGTCCCGTCCACAGTTCCCGACGCGCTACCCACTCTCACTTGGGTCCTGCCCATTTTTACCGGAGCACTTCCATTTTTCCGGCGCCCTACGGAGTCCCGCTTGGGTCCCGCCCACTTTTACCAGCGCGGAGTGCACCTCTACTTGGGTCCCGACCACTTTTTCCGGCGCCCTAGGCACTCCCAGTTAGGTCCCGCCCACTTTTGCCAGCGCGCTGTGCACTCCTACTTGGATCCCGGCCACTTTTTCGACGCCCCATGCACTCCCAGTTAGGTCCCGTACACAGTTCCCGGCGCGCTACGCACTCTCACTTGGGTCCTGCCCACTTTTACCGGTGCGCTTCCACTTATCCGGCGCCCTACGGAGTCCCGCTTGGGTTCCGCCCACTTTTACCGGTGCGTTGTGCACTCCTACTTGGGTCCCCACCACTTTCTCCGGAGCCCTACGCACTCCCAGTTGTGTCTCGTCCACAGTTCCCGGCGGGCTACCCACTCTCACTTGGGTCCTGCCCATTTTTACCGGGGCGCTTCCACTTATCCGGCGCCCTACGGAGTCCCGCTTGGGTTCCGCCCACGTTTACCGGTGCGGTGTGCACTCCTACTTGGGTCCCCACCACTTTCTACGGAGCCCTACGCACTCCCAGTTGTGTCTCGTCCACAGTTCCCGGCGCGCTACCCACTCTCACTTGGGTCCTGCCCATTTTTACCGGCGCGCTTCCACTTATCCGGCGCCCTACGCACTCCCAGTTGTGTCTTGCCCATTTTTACCAGCGCACTCTGCACTCCTACTTGGTTCCCGGTCACTTTTTCGACGCCCTATGCACTCCCAGTTAGGTCCCGTCCACAGTTCCCGACGCGCTACCCACTCTCACTTGGGTCCTGCCCATTTTACCGGAGCACTTCCATTTTTCCGGCGCCCTACGGAGTCCCGCTTGGGTCCCGCCCACTTTTACCAGCGCGGAGTGCACCTCTAGTTGGGTCCCGTCCACTTTTACCGGCGCGTTGTGCACTCCTAGGTGTGTCCCGCCCACTTTTGCCAGCGCACTGTGCACTCCTACTTGGATCCCGGCCACTTTTTCGACGCCCTATGCACTCCCAGTTAGGTCCCGTCCACAGTTCCCGACGCGCTACCCACTCTCACTTGGGTCCTGCCCATTTTTACCGGAGCACTTCCATTTTTCCGGCGCCCTACGGAGTCCCGCTTGGGTCCCGCCCACTTTTACCAGCGCGGAGTGCACCTCTAGTTGGGTCCCGTCCACTTATCCGGCGCCCTACGCACTCCCAGTTGTGTCTTGCCCATTTTTACCAGCGCACTGTGCACTCCTACTTGGTTCCCGGCCACTTTTTCGATGCCCTATGCACTCCCAGTTAGGTCCCGTCCACAGTTCCCGACGCGCTACCCACTCTCACTTGGGTCCTGCCCATTTTTACCGGAGCACGTCCATTTTTCCGGCGCCCTACGGAGTCCCGCTTGGGTCCCGCCCACTTTTACCAGCGCGTAGTGCACCTCTAGTTGGGTCCCGTCCACTTTTACCGGCGCGGTGTGCACTCCTAGTTGTGTCCCGCCCACTTTTGCCAGCGCACTGTGCACTCCTACTTGGATCCCGGCCACTTTTTCGACGCCCTATGCACTCCCAGTTAGGTCCCGTCCACAGTTCCTGGCGCGCTACCCACTCTCACTTGGGTCCTGCCCATTTTTACCGGAGCACTTCCATTTTTCCGGCGCCCTACGGAGTCCCGCTTGTGTCCCGCCCTTTTTTACCGGCGCGGTGTGCACTTCTACTTGGTCCCCACCACTTTCCCCGAAGCCCTACGCACTCCCAGTTGTGTCTCGTCCACAGTTCCCGGTGCGCTACGCACCACTCTCACTTGGGTCCTGCCCACTTTTACCGGCGCGCTTCCACTTTTCCGGCGCTCTACGGAGTCCCGCTTGAGTCCCGCCCACTTGAACCGGCGCGGTGCGCACTCCCACTTGGGTCCCCACCACTTTCTCCGGAGCCCTACGCACTCCCAGTTGTGTATCGTCCACAGTTCCCGGCGCGCTACCCACTCTCACTTGGGTCCTGCCCATTTTTACCGGCGCGCTTCCACTCATCCGGCGCCCTACGCACTCCCAGTTGGGTCCCGCCCATTTTTACCGGCGCACTGTGCACTCCTACTTGGATCCCGGCCACTTTTCCGACGCCCTATGCACTCCCAGTTAGGTCCCGTCCACAGTTCCCGGCGCGCTACCCACTCTCACTTGGGTCCTGCCCATTTTTACCGGAGCACTTCCATTTTTCCGGCGCCCTACGAAGTCCCGCTTGGGTCCCGCCCACTTTTATCGGTGCGGTGTGCACTCCTACTTGGGTCCCCACCACTTTCTCCCGAGCCCTACGCACTCCCAGTTGTGTCTCGTCCACAGTTCCCGGCGCGCTACCCGCTCTCACTTGGGTCCTGCCCATTTTTACCGGGGCGCTCCTACTTATCCGGCGCCCTACGGAGTCCCGCTTTGGTCCCGCCCACTTTTACCGGCGCGGTGTGCACTCCTACTTGAATCCCGGCCACTTTTCCGACGCCCTATGCACTCCCAGTTAGGTCCCGTCCACAGTTCCCGGCGCGCTACCCACTCTCACTTGGGTCCTGCCCATTTTTACCGGAGCACTTCCATTTTTCCGGCGCCCTACGGAGTCCCGCTTGGGTCCCGCCCACTTTTACCGGCGCGGTGTGCACTCCTACTTGGGTCCCCACCACTTTCTCCGAAGCCCTACGCACTCCCAGTTGTGTCTCGTCCACAGTTCTCGGCGCGCTACCCACTCTCACTTGGGTCCTGCCCATTTTTACCGGCGCGCTTCCACTCATCCGGCGCCCTACGCACTCCCAGTTGTGTCCCGCCCATTTTTACCGGCGCACTGTGCACTCCTACTTGGATCCCAGCCACTTTTCCGACGCCCTATGCCCTCCCAGTTAGGTCTCGTCCACAGTTCCCGGCGCGCTACCCACTCTCACTTGGGTCGTGCTCATTTTTACCGGAGCACTTCCATTTTCCGGCGCCCTACGGAGTCCCGCTTGGGTCCCGCCCACTTTTACCGGCGCGGTGTGCACCCCTAGTTGGGTCCCGACCATTTTACCGGCACCCTACGCACTCCTAGTTGGGTCCCGTCCACTTTTACCGGCGCGGTGTGCACTCCTAGTTGTGTCCCGCCCACTTTTGCCAGCGCACTGTGCACTCCTACTTGAATCCCGGCCACTTTTTCGAAGCCATATGCACTCCCAGTTAGGTCCCGTCCACAGTTCCCGGCGCGCTACCCACTCTCACTTGGGTCCTGCCCATTATTACCGGCGCGCTTCCATTTTTCCGGCGCCCTACGGAGTCCCGCTTGGGGCCCGATCATTTTTACCGGCACCCTACGCACTCCTAGTTGGGTCCCGTCCACTTTTACCGGCGCGCTTCCACTTTTCCGGCGCTCTACGGAGTCCCGCTTGGGTCCCGCCCACTTTTACCGGCGCGGTGTGCACTCCTACTTGTGTCCCCACCACTTTCTCCGGAGCCCTACGCACTCCCAGTTGTGTCTCTTCCACAGTTCCCGGTGCGCTACGCACTCTCACTTGGGTCTTGCCCACTTTTATCGGCGCGCATCCACTTTTCCGGCGCACTACGCACTCCCAGTTGTGTCGCGCCCACATTTGCCGGCGCGCTGTGCACTCCTACTTGGATCCCGACAATTTTTCCCGGCGCCCTACGCACTCCTAGTTGGGTCCCGTCCACTTTTACCGGCTCGCTGTGCACTCCTACTTGGGTCCCGACCACTTTTTCCGGCGCCCTAGGCACTGCCAGTTAGGTCCCGCCCACTTTTGTCAGCGCGCTGTGCACTCCTACTTGGATCCCGGCCACTTTTTCGACGCCCTATGCACTCCCAGTTAGGTCCCGTCCACAGTTCCCGGCGCGCTACGCACTCTCACTTGGGTCCTGCCCACTTTTACCGGTGCGCTTCCACTTATCCGGCGCCCTACGGAGTCCCGCTTGGGTTCCGCCCACTTTTACCGGTGCGTTGTGCACTCCTACTTGGGTCCCCACCACTTTCTCCGGAGCCCTACGCACTCCCAGTTGTGTCTCGTCCACAGTTCCCGGCGGGCTACCCACTCTCACTTGGGTCCTGCCCATTTTTACCGGGGCGCTTCCACTTATCCGGCGCCCTACGGAGTCCCGCTTGGGTTCCGCCCACGTTTACCGGTGCGGTGTGCACTCCTACTTGGGTCCCCACCACTTTCTACGGAGCCCTACGCACTCCCAGTTGTGTCTCGTCCACAGTTCCGGCGCGCTACCCACTCTCACTTGGGTCCTGCCCATTTTTACCGGGGCGCTTCCACTTATCCGGCGCCCTACGGAGTCCCGCTTGGGTTCCGCCCACGTTTACCGGTGCGGTGTGCACTCCTACTTGGGTCCCCACCACTTTCTACGGAGCCCTACGCACTCCCAGTTGTGTCTCGTCCACAGTTCCCGGCGCGCTACCCACTCTCACTTGGGTCCTGCCCATTTTTACCGGGGCGCTTCCACTTATCCGGCGCCCTACGGAGTCCCGCTTGGGTTCCGCCCACGTTTACCGGTGCGGTGTGCACTCCTACTTGGGTCCCCACCACTTTCTACGGAGCCCTACGCACTCCCAGTTGTGTCTCGTCCACAGTTCCCGGCGCGCTACCCACTCTCACTTGGGTCCTGCCCATTTTTACCGGCGCGCTTCCACTTATCCGGCGCCCTACGCACCCCCAGTTGTGTCTTGCCCATTTTTACCAGCGCACTGTGCACTCCTACTTGGTTCCCCACCACTTTCTACGGAGCCCTACGCACTCCCAGTTGTGTCTCGTCCACAGTTCCCCGCGCGCTACCCACTCTCACTTGGGTCCTGCCCACTTTTACCGGTGCGCTTCCACTTATCCGGCGCCCTACGGAGTCCCGCTTGGGTTCCGCCCACGTTTACCGGTGCGGTGTGCACTCCTACTTGGGTCCCCACCACTTTCTACGGAGCCCTACGCACTCCCAGTTGTGTCTCGTCCACAGTTCCCGGCGCGCTACCCACTCTCACTTGGGTCCTGCCCATTTTTACCGGGCGCTTCCACTTATCCGGCGCCCTACGGAGTCCCGCTTGGGTTCCGCCCACGTTTGCCGGTGCGGTGTGCACTCCTACTTGGGTCCCCACCACTTTCTACGGAGCCCTACGCACTCCCAGTTGTGTCTCGTCCACAGTTCCCGGCGCGCTACCCACTCTCACTTGGGTCCTGCCCATTTTTACCGGGGCGCTTCCACTTATCCGGCGCCCTACGGAGTCCCGCTTGGGTTCCGCCCACGTTTACCGGTGCGGTGTGCACTCCTACTTGGGTCCACACCACTTTCTACGGAGCCCTACGCACTCCCAGTTGTGTATCGTCCACAGTTCCCGGCGCGCTACCCACTCTCACTTGGGTCCTGCCCATTTTTACCGGGGCGCTTCCACTTATCCGGCGTCCTACCGAGTCCCGCTTGGGTTCCGCCCACGTTTACCGGTGCGGTGTGCACTCCTACTTGGTTCCCCACCACTTTCTACGGAGCCCTACGCACTCCCAGTTGTGTCTCGTCCACAGTTCCCGGCGCGCTACCCACTCTCACTTGGGTCCTGCCCATTTTTACCGGGGCGCTTCCACTTATCCGGCGCCCTACGGAGTCCCGCTTGGGTTCCGCCCACGTTTACCGGTGCGGTGTGCACTCCTACTTGGGTCCCCACCACTTTCTACGGAGCCCTACGCACTCCCAGTTGTGTCTCGTCCACAGTTCCCGGCGCGCTACCCACTCTCACTTGGGTCCTGCCCATTTTTACCGGCGCGCTTCCACTTATCCGGCGCCCTACGCACCCCCAGTTGTGTCTTGCCCATTTTTACCAGCGCACTGTGCACTCCTACTTGGTTCCCCACCACTTTCTACGGAGCCCTACGCACTCCCAGTTGTGTCTCGTACACAGTTCCCGGCGCGCTACCCACTCTCACTTGGGTCCTGCCCATTTTTACCGGCGCGCTTCCACTTATCCGGCGCCCTACGCACCCCCAGTTGTGTCTTGCCCATTTTTACCAGCGCACTGTGCACTCCTACTTGGTTCCCGGCCTCTTTTTCGACGCCCTATGCACTCCCAGTTAGGTCCCGTCCACAGTTCCCGACGCGCTACCCACTCTCACTTGGGTCCTGCCCATTTTTACCGGAGCACTTCCATTTTTCCGGCGCCCAACGGAGTCCCGCTTGGGTCCCGCCCACTTTTACCAGCGCGGAGTGCACCTCTAGTTGGGTCCCGTCCACTTTTACCGGCGCGGTGTGCACTCCTAGTTGTGTCCCGCCCACTTTTGCCAGCGCACTGTGCACTCCTACTTGGATCCCGGCCACTTTTTCGACGCCCTATGCACTCCCAGTTAGGTCCCGTCCACAGTTCCCGGGGCGCTACCCACTCTCACTTGGGTCCTGCCCATTTTTACCGGCGCGCTTCCATTTTTCCGGCGCCCTACGGAGTCCCGCTTGGGGCCCGATCATTTTTACCGGCACCCTACGCACTCCTAGTTGGGTCCCGTCCACTTTTACCGGCGCGCTGTGCACTCTCACTAGCTTCCCGACCACTTTTTCCGGCGCCCTACGCACTCCCAGTTGGGCCCCGCCCACTTTATACAGTGCTTGGTGCATTTCAATTTGTGTTCCTCACGCGTAGCATATGGTCACTGATGGACCTGAGGCACAACGTCTCTCGAGCTCTATTAAGTCTTATCACGTTATCACTCCACTTCTCTTGAAAGAACGACCAAACTTCTTATCACTAAATTCCTTCCAAACACACACACACACACACACACACACACACACACACACACACACACACACACACACACACACACACACACACACACACACACACACACACACACACGCACATTTTAAAATTCGCAATTCTTTGATATCTCGAGACCCACTTTACGGATTTTTCTCAAATTTGGGAAATGCTGAGAACCCTTACGGCTCTATCTTTTGTAAAAGTTCCTCGTTTAAAGATCTCTCCCGAACCAAGATTCAGGAATGAGGGATGTGCGCATAGGCAATCCCTTTTCAAATTAGGTGCGAGCTTGGCGCGCACCACAATTTTGAGACATATCTATCGTAGGAATCCGGAACTCTCGAAAGTGGCGTTTTTCCCTCGAAATTTTTCCCGGTTGGAAAGCTTTGAACGAAGTTAGTCGAAAACTTTGGAAAATCGACTACTAAACCACAGATTCGATATCAGCGCCCCCAAAAACCCCCTAGAAGAAAATTAAGTCAAATCTGGAACATTTTTCTAAAACGCTTCCAAAGCCCTCTAATCGGTTCAAATAAACGCCCAACCGAAAATCCGTAATAGTCCAAAACACTGTCAGTCTGGGCAAAGTATGGAAAATGTGCCTTCACCCAAAATTTGCTCAGTGGGGTAGTTTTGGGCGCTGAACACATCTATGAGGTCTGTTTCAGAATTCTCCGAGGACTAATGCGCTTTTCGGAAGGTACAAAAAGCATTAAAAATAGCTTTTTAAGCTTGTAACTTCTTCGAACCTGCAACTCGGGGCGGGATACTGCGCAGTTTTACTATTGAGCCACAAGAGATACTAACGATACTAGTCGTTTTCGCAGATCCGACTTACGCTTTGTATACTTCCCTTGTTAGATCTGATGAACGCGGAAAGCTATCCAGCAAGCCCAGATCGAATTTTCTTATATAGCAACGGCGGATCGAGAATTTTCTTAATGTGACGAAAAATTCCGTTCGATGCGTGACTAGTCTACCATCTCACTAAATCGTCGTTCCCGGGCGCTCAAACAGCAAAATTTCGTTTTTTGATTGGCATGGCATCAATCGTGCAAAAAAAATTGCAGAATATTACCTGCTGCTGTAAAATTTTGAATCAGATATTTCTCGATACCCTCCATGACCTAAATATTGTACTACTTCAACACGCAATCCGCCCAAAGTGATTTTTCAGATAAAAACAATTGTTTGGCCGAAATTCCAGTAAATAAACGCTTAGGCTGCGATTATACTTCCTACGACTGGCGACGCGGTGTTCACCACCCTGATCGACTGAAAATCGATATTCCTGATGTGCACTTTCGCGGTTGCGCGTCGCGGCAAGTATGCTCTCCGCCTTACAGTGTCAGACTTCCACGGGATGAATCAGAATTTTATGAGTATCGCTAGGGCTCTGTGTTTGTGAAGAGCGCCGCTATAACAGCTATTCAACGCCTAAGATTATCGTTGCCAGATGTAATCTGCTCAAGATCGGTATGTGGCGGCTACTGTCTTAGAAGTCCACGAGGATCAACTCATTGATAAATCACAAAGAATACCGCCGATTATGAGCATTACGTAACCTTAGACCACAAATATGACACACTTCATTACCTCATCCTCACCTCAACCGAGTGGACGTCCTATCGAAGCCGGTCAGTGGTTGCGAGTATCATTCATTATGTAAGTCTTTGTTTGCATTTATGTATTGTATATCAATCATCAGTGAGCCAAAATAATGAAAAAAAAGCTTTATAAATTAACATAGAATCAATTCTATGCCAAAAGGGTATCGAATATGAGAAAAATCCAAGTATTCTCCACGAACAGTTGATTCGTGCAAGAGTGAAAATCGATGGCTATTTTTCTGGCAATTTTATCAGGAATTTCACTTCGGAAAAGGAGTGGGAATTGATTCGTAGTTGAACAAAATGTTTAACAAGTTATAACCTTATTCGGAATTCCGAATTCCATGGGAAGTTGGCTCAGAGGCAGTGTTCACGTTAGGAACCTTATTCTAGATTTCGATGTTTTTGACAATAAGTCCACGATTGGAACAACCACAGAACCTCCGAATTTTGGAAAAAAAATTAACTGAAAAACTTCTGAAATATTTGATTACGCCTGTTTGCTGCGGCATACTTCGAAACGAGGTTCACAATCCTTTGCAGTTTTGCGTTGTTTTCAGCGAATAACACAATGTCGTCGGCGTACTCAAGGTCGACAAGGGAGCGTCCTGATGGTGCTAGGATCACATCCGCAGGAAACTGTTCTGCAACTCTACGCATGATGTCATCAACGGCGAAGTTGAAAAGAAAAGGTCCTGCAACGGCTCCTTGCCTTTCTCCTGTTTTCACCTCGGAAGCTGACGTAAATCCCACAGGTGTACGAACTGCTGCTGTTGTTCCTTTGTTCATGTCCCCGATTAACCAAACATACTTTTCCGGGACTCCATCTGCCCGCAGAGCATTGAGCAATCGATCACGATGAGGAGAGTCGAACGCGGCTTCAAAGTCCAAAAAAGCAAGCTGTAATGGCTTCGAATACCGCTGCCACGATTCAATTACTCCTCTCACGACGAACACTTGGTTGATGGTCGATCTTCCAGGCCGAAAACCGGCTTGCTCATCTCTGGTCGTTCCTTCACGATGTTTGATAAGTCGCTCGAGAATGATACCTTCTAAAACCTTGTACATAACACAAAGTAGAGAGATTCCTCTGTAGTTCTTAGGATCCGTGGCGGATAGCTTCTTGTGAAGAGGTACGATGATCGCTTGTCTCCACCAATCGGGTATCCTTTCGCTCATCCATATGGCACGGATGGTGTTGGTCATTTCACGGATCCCAGACGGTGGAAGAGCTTTCAGCATTTCAGCAGTGATATTGTCATCTCCACCTGCCTTTTCATTCTTCATTTTCCGGACACAATCCAAAACTTCAGACTCAGTCGGCGGTTCTTCACTGACATCGTAATGTGCTCTATGAACATGCGGGAGCTCAGGTACTGATGACGCTGGACGATTCAGTAGTGAACTGAAGTAATCCTTCCATATTGGCAGCGTCGCATCACCAACTGCATCTCCATTGGTAGTGTTCAAGACAGGAGAACATCTCTTCATCTTCCCGCTATACTGTCGCAGCAACGTGTAGGCTTTCTTCGGATTCTTCTCCTCCCAAGCCTTCTCGAACTCCTTAGCTCTACACGTCCACTCTCGTTCGCGGTCACTTTGAAGCTGCCGACGCAACTTCCTCCTCAGACGCTTCTCCTCCACGAAGTTTCCTGCAGTTCGAAGAGCACATACTCTGTTGTAGGTAGATGTTGTTTCTTTTGAGACGTAGGCAAACTTCTTCTTAGGCTGTACAACCGGGAGTGCCTCTTTCGAAGCGTCTTGGATGCACTTGACAAAAGAATCCGCGTCGCAAAGTTTCTGCTTGGTCCGTACTCCGATGTGAATAGAAACGCCTTGTCGAAAATTCCTTGTGCTCTCTTCATCTCTGAGACTTGTCTTGTCAATCCTCCGGAGAGGCTGAGCCCCTCGCTTCCTCTTATGAATCCTCGCAGTGAAGTTCAACAGAACAGGACGGTGATCCGAATAGAATGCGACATCCCACACAGCTCTAGATCTTCTAATGTTCGATACTGGAATATTCCTCCTCAGGACATAGTCAAGCTGTAGTTTCAAA
Source organism: Aplectana chamaeleonis (assembly GCA_029168955.1). Classification (NCBI taxonomy): domain Eukaryota; kingdom Metazoa; phylum Nematoda; class Chromadorea; order Rhabditida; family Cosmocercidae; genus Aplectana; species Aplectana chamaeleonis. The sequence goes on from JAPDOI010001446.1 coordinate 150,647, forward strand.
GTTGTCATCTTCCGCTTCCGCTGCTCTTCTGAAGATAGCTGGGATGGTCCCTGCCACGTAAGCTGATGGCGGCGATGATTCCTCTTAAATGTCGATGCAATAATCAGACCACTGCGTTCACAAAATTCGACAAGGCGGTAGCCATTGTCCGATGATTGCTCCACAGGGTAGAACCATTTACCGATTACTTCGGATTCCTGATCAAGTCCCATCTTCGCATTTGCGTCAATCCCCACGACAACAGCATGTTGACAAGGTATCCTGGCCAGCAACATATTGAGTTCCTCATAAAACGCATCATTCGAATTGTTTTCGGCGGTTTCAGTGGGCGCATGAGCACGCACTATCCACAGATTGAATCCTCTGTGATCCCGCAGTCGTACGAATGCATTCCGGCACGACGTTGAGCCAAACTCCTTGACCATACCATTGAAATCCTTCCTTACAGCTATTGCACAGCCTCCCACTCTCCTATCGTCAGCGTTACCGCAGTAGATGGTGTACTCTCCGACGCTGATGACGGGGCTATCCTTGAGGCGGGTTTCCTGCAAAGCAGCAAACGGAGCATGGAAATAGCTCAGAAGTCTGGACAGCGCAGTTTTTTGGATATCACTCGACAGCGATCGACAGTTCAGGGTGGCGAAATTGTGGCTCGTGGCCAAAGACTCCATGACTCCTTAGGTACGGATCCTAACGTGTTATGGACCAGAGGCCTCAGTGTGCCGGACGGCGACACCTTTATGCAATGTATGGGATACTTTCGCGATATAGTTGTGCACGCTATATCGCTCGAACGTTCCCTGTGTACACTCAAACGTCCGCTGGGTTCAGTAGAAGCAGGGGCACCAACGAGCAGGTACCAACAGACTTGTATACACACTAGAGTGTTGGAACGAATAATTTTTTTTGAATATTCGAATAAACGAATAATTCGAATAATCCACTTCTTCGAATATTCGATTATTCGAATAAACGAATATTTCACTTCTTCGAATATTCGATTATTCGAATAACCCGAATAATCCACTTCTTTGAATATCTGAATATTCGAAATATTCGAATATTCGAATATTATTCGAATAAACGAATATTTGGGCAACACTATTGCGTACTATCCCATCCAATCCACTCGGGCAAACTGGGGCATCGACAACAGGTTGAGAAGTTGTCATCTCATAAACTGCAGCCTCTTGACAACTCAAATCGCTCGCATTGTAAGCCTGACAACTGCCCGTTGCCAAGCTGTTGTCGGGCTATTGACATTTTGACCTGTCCCGTTTAGCGGCCTATTTAGCAGCGGTTCACATCCTTCAAGACTTTATGTGGCTTAGGAACTACTTTGCACCGACCCGCGTCGCGGTCGGCGCATCGACATGCATCGCGGTCAGCACACCTACACGCAACGCGGTCAGCACACCTACACGCATCGCAGTCGGTACACATACGCGTCGCGGCTGGGTCGCTTAACCTCCACTGAGGCCGCCACCGGATGGACAGGGCTTCCAGATGCTGGGTGGGGCCAATATACCGCATACTTGGGTAATTGAACCGGCTGCACTATTGTCACCTAAATTCAGCATACACGCTCGTAAACGTGGTTGAGATACTAACTACGGAAGTTGAATGGCATGGTTCAGTACACAACGCCTACGCATTCTGAAGCGTCAAAAACGACCAAAAGTGACGCTACACGACTGAGGAGTCGGCCCCGCACCTGTATCAGCCCGCCCCCGTACTTGCGTCCTCCCCCAAACAGGAGTGCTGGGCCATTCCCACCATCGTCGATGTGTATGGCTCACTTATTGTACTCAATGTACTACCCACAAGCGTCGCCGATGGTGGGAATGTCCCAGCACCCCTTTTTTGGAGGAGGACGCAAATACAAGGGCGGGCAGATACGGGGGCGGGGCCAACTTCTCACTCGTGTAGCGTCATTGTGGATCGTTTTTGAAAATGCGTGGGCGTTGTGTTCTGAGCCATACTTTATATTTCCGTAGTTATCTCAACAACGTTTACGAGTGCGTACTCTGAGTTTTGGCCGAGAAATAGCCGCGAAACAGACAAAAAATTCCTTTTTCCCGAGTAAATGTCGCGAAATAGCCGTTAAATATAGCTGGCTACGAAATAGTCGCCAATATGCTAAATTGCCGCCAAATTTGTGGTCTGCTTCGGTCTAGTTTGGTTTAGCTTAGTTGAGTTCAGCTGAGTTATGCGCAGTTTATGCGATGGCGAACTTCCTATTGCTGCTTAGCCGTGCCCTACTCCGGAATTTCAGCGACAATTCGAAAAAACTCAGCGACAATTCGTAGTTAGTCGTTGAGACCGACACCATGTCACTGGGAACTCGCCGTGTAATATCTCGCTTCCCAGCTCCATGAGACGTCTGGGCGACAACAGACGTTGAGTGGCTCAGGATCTGGCACGAACTTGAGACTATATCCAGCTGGTCGTCCTAGGTGGCTGGAAACCGTCGAATTCCACGTGCAGCATTATGGAAGGAGAGAACTTGGGATTTTGCGTCAGAATTAAGGTGAAGTTCACCAGGCAAGTAGACAAATAGCATCACCTCGAACCAGTTTCATGAAAATACACATGAAAATGACTCATTCTGGCCCTCAACCTCAGAGAAGTCCAAGGACGATCCGCGGCGCTTCCGCAGGATCGTCCGCGGCCGACGACCGGACGATCCTTCACCGAAGCCGTGGATGCACCGGCAACTCTGAGAAATATTGCCGCGACTCCTCCGCGACTGCCCCGCGACTCCCCCGTGACCCTCGACTCCCCCGCGACTCTGCCGTGACTCTGCCGCGACTTCTCCGCGACATCTTAGTGAAGGAAGCTTCCGCGACTCCCCCGCGACTCCCCCGCGACTCCCCCGCGACTCTACGGCTATGTCGTCGTATCGATTAAACTCCTGGCGGTCACTCCTATCAATTTCCTCTTTCACGCCAAGCGAGCGGTCGCTGTAATGCCTTCTCTCCTGTTGCAATATCCTCTTTGAATCCAACTCATTTATAACAATTTGATTGATTCGACCCACCATTTTGAGGTAATCAGCTGTTAAAGAACTCCTAGCCCTCCAATCACTCCATCACATTATCAGAACCAGTATGATGAACTGCGTCCACGTACATTTTAGCTAAGTAACCTTTGAGCTAAGCTTACTCATGCACATAATACTTGATGTTCTGAGTGTTTTTCCTTATCTATTTCATCCATTTCTCTGTTCATCGTCATCACCATAAGTCAAGGTCTAGCAGACCGTTTTTGTGTACATCTAAAGAGCTGTGTCCATCCATCATGATCACCAACTTTTTTCAAAAAGTGTCGAAACTTTCTCCGCCCCGCAATGGATAAATTTTTCTCTGCGATTTCTGGAATTGGAATTTCCCAGAAATAAATTGAAATTTCGTAAAATTTTTGTATTTACCAACATTTATACGTAATTGCCTCTTACGGTTTTTTTTACAATGTTTCACGCAACTTGGATCTAAAAATCACAAGAAGACTGGGAACGTAATACAATGAAACGTTCTTTTTGAATTCGAGGCTCATAGCTGAGAAATCTGATAATAAACATATCAGCGCGAAACCTCGAGAAAGTATTGTTTCTGTGCAGCGTTGCCGAATTTTCAGCCAATGACTTGCCTTGGAGACGACCCGTTAGAGCTTTTCTTGATTGAAGGCAGTGGCCGCGATAGAAGATGCTTGTTTTTTTTTTCCTTCCTAAACCCTTTTCTGGGTTCAGAGTAGCAGGACCTATGAGAAAAATCGCGAAAAAACCGCTGTTTCGGGCCAAATTTGAAGCCTAAACTTTTTTGTCTTTTGATGGTGGACGAGCCGACTCCTCATAATCGGCATCGATGACCTTATATCAAGAACATCAGCTGGCTTGAAATTGAGTTTCAACCAATGATCCATCGGATTTATGCTAACATCTAGTGAAAAACATTGACTGAAGTGCTTTCTTTCATTGTTCAACTGTTTTTATTAAGCGAATTTGCATTTATTTCGTCCTCTGAACGTCGATGATTTTTGACTGCTCGGCATGAGGCGGCTATCTTTTTTTGCTGCGCTGTGCACGTGTGCACGAACTGGGATCTTTGGGCCTTAGAAACTCTAATTCTAGACCGTCTTTCACCGAACAACCCTCCAAGTTTTCAGCTGTTTTCGATCTGAGCCGATTTTTGTAGTTTTTTAGATAACTTTTTTCATCGCGACCACTGCCTTTAAAGATGTGGCACATATAGTGGAGTCCACCAAGAGTGCCTCATTTACTTATCAATAAGAAGCGGTCGGCTGGGGATCAATGTGCATGAATCCCATACCAGCACGCTCGATACCGATTGAGCGAGAGCGGTTGTCCTGCAACGAGTTTTATGCTCATTGATCTCCAATCGACCGCTTCTCATTGATGAGTAAATGAGACACTCTTGTTGAACTCCACTATATTAGAAATTTGATCGCGTTCTCTATAATCAAAAATAAGTGTATTTCTCATATATTCATGTACATGCTTTCTGTTAGTTTTTTTTTAGTTGAACCTTTCATTCATTCATTTATTTTCGCCTATAAAATGCCTTTAAAAAAGAGATGCTCTGTCGATGATCGCGAAAATCCGAATAAGTTAAGTACGGAAACGGGGGGAAGTGGAGGGCTCGGGTCAGAAGGGCAGTGGGCGCCAAACACTGCAAGCCCGCAAGAGGTTTCATTTGGGCTCCGGATACCATCGTAGTTGGTCCGCCAACTTGCCGAGATCCACCGACGGGGGTCTGTGACAAAATTAAACATATGCAGGATGAGATTCTTAGGGGTTAATAAAGAGAACAAAGAAATGGAACAAAACAAATATGTTAGTAACAATTCTGGAGGCGAATAGAACTGTCTCGTTAACAAAACGGAAGCCTTCTTTTTCCATCAACATAACTCAAACTGCAACTGGCTTCTTGAAGTAATCATAGAGATAGGTCTGGAATGAAGAGCTTTGTTTAAATCTGAACGCGTCAACATCAAATTTGTTCCATTGACGTACCGTTCTTGCGAGGAAAGAGCCAGCGTAAGCTGTTGTCCTAATCCTTCCTGATTTTACGCGGTAAGGGTGCCCCCGTGTTAAACCCAATGTGGGAGGTTTCTCAAAAATGTCATAGAGCTTCAAATCACTCTGTTCGGTAGTTAACTTGTACATCAAGACAAAATCAGCTACTTTTCTTCGAATGGCCAAAGTTTGCGCTCCCAATTTCTTGAGACGGTTTTCATAAGATAATCGGGATAGACCTTTTCGAAGGAAGCATCGATAAGTGAAGCTTTTTTGCACCTGCTCGATGCTGTCAATCACGGTTTTCTTGCATGGTGACCATAATGGACAACAATACTCGAGCTGCGGTCTGACATACACTACAAACAACTTGAATAGTAATTTAGGGTCCCTGGACTTGAACGCTCGCAAAATGAAATTGGATTTACGTTTAGCTTTCAGTACGATATCTTTTATATGGTCTTCGAAGTTGAAGTGGTCTCCGTAACTCACCCCAAGATCACGAATTTTTTTGGATCGTGTTATGATTTTTTCGTCAATGGTGAACTCAAAAGCAGGGTGGTTTTTGCCGAAATGCATCACAGTGGTTTTCTCGGAAGAGATGTCAAGATCCCACGTCTTAGACCACTTGCTAATCGCATCGAGAGCTAATTGCAATTTATCGCAGTTATTGACGGTGAAGATTTTTGAATCGTCTGCGTACATTGAGCAGAATGATTCAGCAGGTAGAACCTCAGGTAAGTCATTGACGTACATCAGGAACATCAAGGGGCCAATACAAGTGCCTTGTGGAACTCCATTTGTAGTGTTGTAAGATCGTGAACGCAATTCATTTATCACAACCCTTTGAGTTCTTCCAGTTAGGAAAGAGCTAAGAAACTTGTGGAGACACCCTTTTATGCCAAAAGCAGTGAGTTTGCGCAAAAGTAGCGGTATCGAAATGGAGTCAAAAGCTTTCTTGTAATCTATATAACAAACTGAAACAAAACAGAGAGAGAGAGAGACCTTCTTGGGTCAAGAGCTTAAATATGTTTGGCTAATCGAACTAGGGGAAAGGGCAGCGGTGTGCTCTGTCCTCGAGATGCGCCCCCCCCCACATTTGGAATCGGTGCGGCGCCCTCCCATGGTGGTTGTGACTTTTAAGGCACAGAAGACCCTCAGCCATGAATTTTGTGATTTTCATTTGGTTGTGTAGTAGACCTCTCCTGTAAAACACGTGTCAAGCGCGAGATCTCAATTCCTCCAAACAAGCGAGATATAAGGGACCACGACTGGCCCGAGCCCCTTCGCTCACCACCACGACCACACCACCATCTTGAATTTTGAACTCGGTAACCTCTCGATGGATGTTTGAATTTCAAGGACATTCTGCGATCTAAGGAATACCATCGTGATCAGCGTGTGATTCACTCCGAGATAAGCATAAAATTTGAAAAATGGTCATAATGTGTTCTGTGCCTTTAACCCTCCGTGTGAACCAATTTGAGTGGGGTGCACAACTTCGGGATAAAATCAATTAGCAGGACTGTAATTAGTTCTCAACTCAGATTTCCAGAGGGTATAATTATCTCCACCGACTCAGAATCTCTCGCACACTCCGCAGAGCGACTAGATCGCCGCAACGATCTGTGCCTTCATATCCCTCATAGAGGAGGGTGAGTAGAGGCATTGGCATCGATTGGAATGGGACGCTACTAATCGCTCAGCGATAGGCAAAGATACGGGCAAAGAAAAATTTTTGCGACGCGGATTCGTTGGTCAAGTGCATCCAGAACGCTTCTAAACAGGCACTCCCGGTTGTGCAGCTTGAAAAGAAGTACGTCTAAGTCTTAGCGGATACATCATCTACTTAGAGTTCGGGCAAGAATTTTAGTCTGCCCAACGGACGGGGCTGCGACGGTAGATCGCTCGGCGCGAATCGGAACCCCATTCTCCAGTGAGGCCGCCAACCCCGCACGTCCAGCCGCCTGGTCCATACGTCAGACTAAATCGAAAACGCAAACCATACAACAAGTTGAGTGCTCTCCGAACGGCAGGAAACTTTGTGGAGGAAAAGCGTCTGAGGAGGAGGTTGCGTTCGCAGCTTCAAGGCGATCGCGAACCAGAGTGGACGCGTAGAGCTGTGGAGTTTGAGAAGGCTTGAGATGAGAAGAGTTCGAAAAAAGCCTACTCGTTGTAGCGACAGTATAGCGGCAAGATGAAGAGATGTTCTCCTGTCTTGAACACTACCAATGGAGTTGCAGTTGGTAATGTGACGCTGCCAATATGGAAGGATAACTTCAGTTCACTACTGAATCGTCCAGCTCCATCAGTACCTGAGCTCCCGCGTGTTCAGAGAGCACATTACGAAGTCAGGGAGGAACCGCCGACTGAGGCTGACGTTTCGAATTGTGTCCGGGAAATGAAAAATTGAATGCAGGTGGAAAAGACAATATACCTGCTAAAATGTTGCAAGCCGTCTGGGATTTGTGAAATGAGAAACACTATCCGTACCATATGGATGAGCGAAAGGATACCCGATTCGTAGAGACACACGATCATCGTACCTCATCACAAGAACTTATCCATCATGGACCCCAAGAACGACAGGGAAATTTCTCCACTGCGTGTCATGTATGTACAGGGTTTTGGAAAGTATAATTCTCGAGCGGCTCTCTAAACATCGTGAGGAAACAACCATAGAGGAGCAAGCCAGTTTTCGACGTGGACGATCGTCCATCGACCAAGTAATCGTCGTGAGAAGAGAATTCAATCGTGGCAGAGGAATTCGAAGTCAGTACAGCTTGTTTTTTTGGATTTTAAAGCCGCATTCGACTCTCCTCATCGTAATCGATTGCTCAACGCTCTGCGAGCGATGAAGTCCTGGGAAAGTACGTTCGACTATTCGAGGACACGACCAAAGGAGCAACATCAGCAATTCGTACACCTGTCGGGTTTACGTTAGCTTTCGAGGTGAAAAAGTAGTGAGGCAAGGAGTTGTAGCAGGACAGTACTTTTTCTATTCAACTTCGCTCTTGATGACATCATGCGTAGAGTTGCAGAACTGTTTCCTGCGGGCGTGATACTAACACCATCAGGACGCTCCCTTGTCGACCTTGAGTACGCTGACGACATAGTTTTATTCGCTGAAAACAACGCAAAACTGCGAAGGATTGTGAACCTCGTTTCGAAGTATGGCGCAGGGACTTCGTGTTCGTCCCCACAAATGCAAGCAGATTTGGGTCTCTCAGAGGCCATCAGCGGGAGTTTGTGTTGACGGACAACGCATCGAACTGGTGGATGATTTCTGCTATTTGGGCTGTCTGCTGAAAAAAGGTGGTAGTTATGCAGCAGGTATTCAACAACGATGTTTGAAATCTACGTCTGTATTCAATTCTCTTACCAAGTGTTTGTGGTCTACCCACGTCGCGAAGGAAGGTTAGTTGGGCGTCCACTTATCCGCTATTCGCCCTATCATGATGTACGGATCGGAGACGTGGGCAGCATCGGAGAAGCAGATGGAAAGGTTGGTTAGCACGGAAAGGAAGCTGATTAGACGTTTGCTGGGATATTTCTGGCTGAGGATGTGCCACAACGAGGATCTCTCACGACATCGACGCCTTACATCAACGCTTGACACGAGGGAGGTGCCAACATCTCCCAACACCATCTCAAGCGGCAACGGAAGGTCGTCTTCGTTTGTACGCGCATATTTTAAGGAGACCGCCAGATCGCCAGGACGGCACGTTTCGGTAAAGATGACGAATGACCGCGTCGGGCGAAAACAAACAGGCCTGCACAAAAACACCGAAAACTAGAACACGTTTATCGTGTGCATTGCCTTTATGTCCTCCCTGAAATAGAACGAGTCGTGAGCCACAACTTTACCGCGGTCTTACCACGATACTGTGCTGCTCGATGCCTGCGGACCCAGTGGGGAGAAGTCGCGGGTTAGTTGCGGCGGAGTTTAGGGTTTGAGAAGCGGCTCTCATTTAGACCTCTTGTTGGGAGTAGATTTGCCGCACAGTTTCTCGCAGATGACCACCTACCACAAACGCGGCGAACGCTGGCGTGATGGGTCGATTGCGAGAAAATGGGCGACAAACACACTACCAACAAGAGGTCTAGATGAGAGCCGCTTGCTAAGCCCTAGACTTCCAGCGACAACCCCGCATCATCTCCGCGTCTCCCCCGCGACTACCCCGCATTCTCCCCGAAACTCCCCCGCGTCTCCTCCGCGTCCTCCCCGCATCTCCCCCTCGTCTCCTCCGCGCCTGCCCCGCATCTCCTCCGCGCCTGCCCCGCGACTCCTCCGGCTCGGCGCCGGCAGGCACCGAGCCGGAGGAGTCGCGGGGGAGTCGCGGCGAAAATTCTCAGAGAATGCGCCGCGGACCATCTTGCCTGCGCCGCGGATCGTCCTGCAGGCGCCGCGGATGGTCCTGACAGCCGCCGTGGACCGTCCTTTTGAATAATGTCATCCAGCCCACCCCAATCGACTCATTGGCCGTGGGACAGATTTTGGCATTGGAGTACGCTATTCTCGGTAGCATTCCATACTTCTCAGAAAGCCTCAATATCACAATTTTGCAGGATTTCTCCATCGTAAGAGCTAATTTCAAGAGTAGAACAGCTCGATTAACATAACTGGTTTCGATATAGTTTAGCTGTACAACTGTGACATGAATCGCTGAAGAAGTAATGTGAAACTACTATATTTTATTGCAATCTTTTAGACATCGGTGATGTATAATTATGATTATGAACAAATGATTATGTAACAAATGATTGATGTATGATCATGAGCTGTAAATTCTCGAAATCGAGAGCTCATATTTTATGACTCTTAAGCAACAACTTTGTAATATTAGTTAAGACTGAAGACCTGTAACACTTAGTTATTGCACAATCAGTTCTTCATGTTACCATGGGCATACATTGCAATATGCTATAAACTGAACAAGTCTTCGAATGCACATCGAAGCCAGTTCTACATGTAAATTGAGCTGTTCTACCTCTGAAAATAAGTCGTATGGTAGAGCAACCCTGCGAAATTGTGGTACTGATGCTTTCTGAGGAGATAAGAAAGATAGCGCGAAGAGCGTGCAACAATGCCGAAATCCGTCTCACGGACAATGAGTCGATTGGGGGTGGGCGAACTTACTCTATTTCCATCTAATTGGGAGTGCACTCCTCTGCATCAAATTCCCCTCCGCAATCGCGTATTGAGACGCTTCGCGGCCACACGCGCTCGAGCCGGACGAGATTCCTGCGCCGTAGCCGATCAGCTGATTGTAGATGTCTTTTTCGTTTTCTTCAATTTTCTTGGATTCTGTGACTAAACCCGTCCTTCTGTGTTTTTTCATATAATAAAGTGTTATATCTACATGCACACCAATTTTTTCCCTTCTAGATGCCTCCGCAACAACTTCTAGGGGAGAAAAAATTCACGGGGGTATTTAATTTTTATTTCACGTTTATTTTTGTGATTCTGTCTTTTTGTTTTTCTTTCTTTACATTCCAGTGATTTATATGATTGTTTGGTTTCCTAGGGGAGATGGTTTCTGGCCGAAATCGATTGAACTCGGGATCAAACCGGGACTATTCTTGGAAAAAAAACACATGAGGATAATTACGAAACCAAACAATCATGAAAATTATTTGAAGGAAAAAAAACAAAATCAGAAGAGAATCTCAAAAATGAAAGAGAATATGAAAATTTACTTACCATCGGGAATTTTTTCTGCCCTCTGCCCTAAAAGTTGTTGCGACGGCATCTAGAAAGAATAATTAGCGTACATGTAGATATAACGGTTTGAAGAAGTTACAAATACGAGAAAGTCGAAGTCAGCTGCTAAGAAATTGTCTTGAGACTGCGGGGAATCAGGTGGTGAAGTCGTTCAATCCAAAAACAATTCAAAAATATATGTGGCTGCTTTTGGGCAATCGGTATCGAGATGGTGGACTGCCGGTGCGCCCCGAAACCACCCTATCTAAAGCACACAGCGCCGCGGATCGGCCATTTGACCATCCCACTATCAATTGTGCCGCGGATCAGCCGTCAAGCGCCGCGGACCGTCCGGAAAGCTCATCTGCCGCCGCGGACGGGCCGTGAGTTTCTCTGAGTCGTGAGAAATTTCCATGTTGCTCAAGTGTTGCTATACTTATGAGCCGCTCGAGATTTAAACTTTTCTCTATAACTAAAGGTGAAATGGGCATTTCTAGCATTTCGACAAAATCCTACGAGCGATTTGATATATTGTAAATACTTGCTATACTAACTTGATATTTATGAGGTACTGAAGAATTGTGAGAAATTAGTAGTCACTACGCTAAGATGTTTGAAATGTAAAATCAGGGCAAAATGGAGTGCAATCTTGTCGAATATTCAAATTATTCGTGCTGAATATTCGAATAAACCGAATATTTCACTTCTTTGAATATTCGAATATTCGAATAAACCGATATTCCACTTCTTTGAATATTCGATTATTCGAATAACCCGAATAATCGACTTCTTTGAATATTCGAATATTCGAATTATTCGAATATTCGAATATTATTCGAATAAACGAATATTCGGGCAACACTCTAATACACACCCCCCTGTTTGACGCGTTCGGCGCACTACGGACATTCTTCAAAACTCTTGGGTAAAGAACTTTTTAGCCCACCCGGAGTTTCGACCCTTTTGAAAAAGCGGAGTAAATTTCACACTCATTTCAAAATTTAGGCCACTCGGAGTCCCAACTTTTGAAAAGTCGGGGAAAATTTCGTACTCTTGTCAGAATCTTGTCGGTTTTAACTTACATATATGGGGAAGAGGAGGAGTGCAACGCAAGACTCAGTTCAAACATGTTTCCATTGATGCTATCGAGACCCATTGGTTCAAGGGTAGGCCTCCCAACTAGGTTTGTAATGATCGTCCGAATGAGATTGTCCGCCCATGCGGTCGGCGTGCGTGTCGGGCTGTCGTCGCCACGCCATTTATTCGACTCATCAACCAAGAGGAGTATTGGACAAATGGCAAATCCTAGTCAATTGTTGTAGCTGTGGGAAGGCTCGTCCGAATAATACCGGTTGCGACGGCTACATACTCGACACTTACGCCGACCGCGTGGGCGGACAGTCCCAGTCGGACAGACTTTACCATTATCTCGCTCACCCAAAGTTTCACTATGGTCACGTCTATATTAACTGTTCCATAAATTTTCTGGAAGTTGACTATTTCTTTTACTTATTCGTTATTTAGTGAAGAAGGGCGAACCTGTGCGATACTATGGCGATGAAATTATCAGTTGCGATTCTCTTCTTGCTCTCTTACATTGCCTGGGCGAGGATTCAAGCTAAGGTAAAAATTTGATTTTCAAAATTAACGTTCGAACTGTTGATGACCTTTGAGGGATTTATCGAAATCACAGAAAAAAAGCGGTCAATATTTATTAACAAAAAACTTCGACGCCTTCATTGAGATAGAATTTTACAGGACAGATGGAACACTTTAACTGTGTTTTCCGAGCACGTGTTCTACACACATATTTCATCATGTATTCGTTTTCACTAAACGTTGGATGAAAGTCGATTCAGGCAATTCGTCACAAAGTTCCCAAACATTTTATTTATCGAATGTTCTATCTAATTGCAGTCTAACTTAGCTCGCTTCTGGAAACATTCACTTTATTCAAAACTCTGGTCATTATTTTTTCTTTCGAATATTTGAATCTTAAACGCAGTGTCCACGGTAAATTTCGTCCTCGGTTTTTGGGCGGAAATCGAAAGTTCAGGCTCTCACTGGAGCACTGGGGTCGAAGGAGTGAACACAAACGAGACCGAAAGAGCTCCATACGGTTCCGAAGTCCGCTCGCGCTAGCCCTTCCGCTCGCGGTCGAGTTTCTCGAGGAACAGTTTGGTCCGCTTCTACATTAGCATTGGAGCGCGAGCGCGGCTGAGTTTTAGCATTGGGGCGCATTTGCACGCTGTCTACTTCAGGCCCATGCCCGCGCAACTCATCCAACTTTGAAATGTAGCTTTCAAGAAAAAGAGCTGATTTTGGATGTTTCGCAGCGATTTCCATGATTCTTTCTTCAGTGATGAAACAGTCAGACTCTATACCTTAGTTTTCTAGTGAAAACTCGAAAACGATTTTTATCGTGGACACTGCCTTTAAATAGGCTCGGGTTATCCGCATTTTTGATTCGTTTGGAATTCTCATTATTGACGTCTTCTGTTATTTAAGTCAACTTTGAAGCTGAAATGTACCATAATTCTTAGAAAATAGTAGCATGATACAATTTTTAGGGTTAAGTATTCGTACATGTATTTAGCCTCAAAATAAACTCATACGGTTCTGTGTTTTTTCACCAATTTTAAGCTGCGCGCGGAATACCGGAAATTTCTACATCACGTTATAAACCGTTTGAAGGGAAGTAGAGTACTCGCATTCAATTTAGTCCGACGAATGAACGGAGCCGCGACGGTAGATGTCCACGCGCGATCGAAACCTCGTTGAGCGGTGATGCCGCCAACGCCACACCGCCAGCTGCAAATCATAATTTGCTCATCAAATAGTGTGATTGGTTTTCATCTGACCATATTATTTTTTACTGTTTTCTTATCGATAGAAGGAAGTCCAGAGAACAGAGCCTAATAATTTGATCGAAAACCAATAAAAAAATTTGATCAAAAAACTAGACAAATTATCAGAAAGAGAAGCAAATGGCTGCCCTATACTCAGGAAGAAATCGAGTGGCTGCATCGAATTCTATAAAGCGATGGATTGGGAAGAATTGATGGTTTGAATCTTAGTATGCAGCGTATTTTTGACCGGTTGAGGCAGCGAGATCTCGACAGAAGGCAGGCAATGCCTACCGCGAATCTGCCTCGAATTCGCCGCTTCGGCTCCGACTCGGCACCAAGTCGGCAGATTTCCGACACGTTCTCGGTAGAGTCCAGAGAGTTCTAGTATATCGTGCGCCGTTTTCAATTAGGATGAAAGGATCGGAACTCATTTTTGATGCCAATGTGACAACTTTTTCTCATAGAAGAACTTTTATAGCAGAGATGCTCTTCGAACGCAGAATGTGAGAAGAATTGGCCTGGATCTTACTGTCGGCGTGCACGATGTCGATGTCCTGATAACTACGTCGACCGAAAAAGCCCCAGTCGAGGATTGGTCTGCCTGGCATTAAAGGACCCAGGTAAACAGCATAAAGGGGCCTGCAGAGCAGCTAGCAGCGACGAACATCACTGGATGATCAATATCGATCACAGTCGACGACAGGGGCGACCGACGCAGCGTGATGGGCGACGAGGGGGCACCGCAGTGCTCTGTCGCCGCGACGGCTCTGCGTCACTGCCAGCGAGCGACGACCGACGTCGCGCCGATAAGGCCTATGCATAGTATGGCGGCAAAAAACGCGCCGGAACGATGAAGGATGGAGAGCGGTTACGCAGCTTAGTGCCTGCCCATTATTCTCCATCATTGCGGCGCGACTTTTGCCGCCAGAATATGCAGAGGCCTATAATGTGTGGAAAAATTTTTGTCGCTACGTCAAGGCTGACGCTCGGCGACCACTCGCCGGTCGCTGAAACTCGACAGACCCCTCGACATTCGCCCTGCTTCTCGTAACCTGAAACCTATTTATCTAGCCGAAATCTTCCCTTTTTTCCAGTCTTCGAAGTTTTTCAAACAGCTTTCAATGAGATTTTAGTCCACCGAATTTGGATCTGCATATCGCCATTTTCGGAGTGAAATTTACTGCTGCTGATCATTCGCGTGTGCTGAGTCTCATTCTCTCTCACACGTTATTGCTGCCTCCTTTCTTGCTCTGCCAAGCACTCGAAGCTACAAACTAATTTGCCTCCGAAACGAAACATACATAATGATATATCCTTTATTTCCCCGCTACTCGCAGTCATATTATCACAATCGTAGATGCGAAACGGTTGTTTTTCAAAACATTCAATAGTGAGAATGAAGAAATCATTCTCAAAACCGCACCGCTTCCATGATAGTGATACAGAAAAGTGCGAGTAGCGGGGAAACGGAGGGTATGTTGTAATATTAATTGTAGAAATGATAATAGTGGTAGCTTCATTCACTCCGACAGGCCTTTGAAATTCGTACACTAACAAGGGACGACCCCCGGGGGAGGTGACGTCCTGAAAAACGTTCTTCTGAGCTGTGGGATATAGGTAGAATAACAATAATCTATGTTCGGTTTTTCCTACGGGCCTTCCGATATTGCAGAAAAAAAAAAGAAAAAAACAATTGAAACTACCTGTAACCTCCTAATCGGGGCAGCTGGAGTGAGCTCATATGCTCGGCACACATTGGGTTACAATAAAATTGCCCTATACAGGGTTTGACCGTTTGATTCTGGCCCATTCGTTAAATATGAGCCGCTCGCGAGCTCTCTGTGCATCCCAATCCTCTAATCACTTGATTGAACTTGTCATAGCCACCGTGCAGGTATGGTCGAGAGGATAAGGATAGGGAATGCTAAACTACGAAGGGATGCTGGGTTGCGGATTCGATTCCCGCAATGCATCTCCTAAATTAATTGTTTTGCATTTATTCGATTGCTTATCCACGAGGTTTCTCATTCACATTTTAACTTGCTTTTTCCAATCTTACTGGATTTAAAACTTCTATCGCGTGATCCCTGTAGTATATGAGCGTTTCCTCACCTTATTTGAGAATTATTCTTCTCATTTTCTTGTGCTAGCATTTCGGGTGCATTGAGAAATAATGTAACGTGGACATCTTGTAACTTTGTATTACTTTTCTTGAGTAGAGGAGAACACCTCTTTGAACACTTCAGAGCCGTTTGCGAAACATCGGAGAAAAAAGCATTGCCATTGTCAGAAGCATAGTTGGCAAGTTTAGAATTGCGGCGTTCACTGCGATCTTTCTTAAAGGCAGCATACACGCTCAAAAATGATATCAATTTTATGAAATGAATCGAAGGTCTGAAGCTGTTAATATTCAGAGATAACGAAAAAAAATCAACTGAAATGAAGATATAACGATTTCTTCTATATTGGCTCAGAAGTGGACGAGTTTTACCGCATTGGCTGAAATAGCGGAGCTAGCGACAAATTCGTTGGGATAACGACGCTAGTGTACTCGTACGGCCCTTTCTGGAACGTTTACGACCTTAGAAGCGTAAAAAATGAGCCAAAATGACCGTAATCGAGCATTGAATATTTGTATTGAGGGGTGGAGCCCGTATCGGTGGGCGGAGAAAGGATGATTTTGTGACTCAATACGGCTCAAATACGGTCATCTTAACTCGTTTTCAACTCTTCGAACTTCGTGAGGGCTCTTCTAGGGCCCGTGCGACCCCACTAATGTAGTTATCTCAACAACTTTTGCGAGCGTGTATGCTGCCTTTAAATCTTCGTCCACGAGTGCGTATTTTGAGAGGCAATCCCGCCGAGGCCGGACATTTCGCGACGTCTTGAAGGCACAGAAGCGCAGCCCATAGTACGAAAACTACGTTTTAAAGGCAGTGTTCACGATGATCACACTCGGTGCTCTTCCACAGTAAAACGATAGGCGAGAGGGGTCCTAGGCTCCAAGAGCCGAAAGAACGGTAGAAAACGAGCCAGGAGTGGCGTTTTGGTGTACCAAACCCGCCCCGTGCTCCAGATCCGCCCCCTCGATATGAACAAATGAAGACTCAGATTACTGGAATGATCAAGTCAAGGAAGTGCTTAAAAGTGAGCTGATCGCTTCATTGCACTGATAGGCATCATCCTTCATAGCGGTCGATTCCTCCACGCTCGAAAGTCAACGGAAACATCTCAGAACCTTCCAGGTATGTTATGGGATACCCTCACGCTGCATTCCATGCAGACTCAAATACGTAAACTAAAGATGCGCTTACCATTCGCAGAGCAGCATGTGAGCTGCATCATAGACATGCGCATCCTTCTTCAAAGCTGCATGTAGCATCCGCCGCTCAACCCGCAAGCGCCTTACTTCACGGTTGCGTGCAAAATACACTAAATACACACGTAACCTTCTTGTAGGGGGGGTTGTTCCACACATCGAGCCCGCAGAGCGAGGGTTGAGCGGCGTATGTTACATGCGGCTTTGAGGAAGGATGCGCGTGTCTATGATGCAGGTCATATGCTGATATGTGAAATGGTGAGCGCGCCTCTATTCAATGTATCTGAGTCTTCATGGAATGTAGTGTGTGAAAGTATACGATAACATACCTGGAAAGCTTTGAGAAGGGAGGGCCAATTTTGGCTTAAAAACGCGTCTTTCGCTTCCTTTTTAGGCGTCGTTTACACTTCCGCCGCCGAGCGGCGCGGCGAAGTGCAATCCTATGATATCGATCGTGCTGCGCCGCGTCATCAATATTACAGAAATGCACGGTGCCGCGCCCCTCGGCGGCGGGAGTATAAACGACCCCTTAGACATGCCTTGCTATACAGAGCACCAGCCGTGCACCTTCCGCAAACCGTGGAGATATCAGAAGTGAGATTTATCGTGAACACTGCCTTTAAATATACCTGCACGTACATGTAAACGTACTTCAATTCAATGGACACAGTGTTCGGGTAGTCATTCTAGTCTGATGAATGGATGGGGCTTTTATGGTAGATCACCCTGCGCGAAAGGAAACCCCATTATCCAGTGAGGCCGCCAACCCCTCACGACCATGTGCCTGGCTTATGCGTCAGATTAAACCGGAAACGTAAACCATAGCTGCAAGCTATAGAGAGCTACACCATGTGAGCGGAGCCCTTTCATGCCCATAGGCGGCGACTAGAGTTCAATCGCGGCGCGACCCGACGTTATGATTAGCTTACGAATCGATCAAGCGTCGTCGCGTCGCGTCGTCGCTAAGTGTTCACAGTGAAGAGGCGCGATACATCGAATTCGACGCGCAAATTATAATCGCTCCGCGACCATCGCGTCGCGTTGCAATGCAACGCGACGCGATGGTCGCGCAGCGATTGTCATCATTTTTCTTCCATCATCGGGGACTCAAGGGGCGTTATTAATTTTTTCAAGACTTTTTCAAAGACTAGGTTGATTGAATTTGTTATGGGTTATTGTATTGTTCTCAGATGATACTGCAAACAATTTTGTCTGCTAATTTAAGGACAGTGTGATGAGGGTCATAGGTTCAAAGAGTTGACGAGCTGTAAAGTTTTTTTACGGATTACAAACGACACTAGCATAAATCGGTCTCATTTCACCGAAATATCCCTAATCTGTTCTATCAATTCCAGAAAAAATTCAAAACATTATTTGCTCCCAATGTTTCTTTCATTGTTTCGTCATTAAAGAAGCAAGTTGTCGCAACGAAAACAAAAATGTGCCATAATAATTCAGATAAAAGATAAAAAAAGGTAAATTACACTTAAAGGCAGTGTTCACGATAAAATTCGTTTTTTCTGTTTTTCCGCCTATTTTGAAAACGGCCCCATGCTGATCCCAATGATGTCCCTGGAATAGTACAAGACCCCCTTGAAACGGAGTTATGGCCCCTCGAAATTTAGCAAGGGAAAATTCTGGACGAGTTGTCCGAGGCTTGTAACTGCCGTTTTTTGCAGCCGATGTGTAGGAGCTAACTTGAGTAAAGAGAGACGTTGAGAATGAAGGGAAGAACGGGGCTTTTGCTCGGACGCTATCGCTCATTTAACCACAAATTCAGGGGAACTGTTATAGGACGTGGGCGGAGTGGCCCAATGGGTCGGCTGGCCCACGAGATTTTCACCCACTTACCGGCCGTTTTTCGTCGCACTTCCGTTCTTAATCTTCTTATAGGGACCCAAAGCTTACGTTTTAGCCAAAAAAGGGAAATTTTTTCTTCGTGAACACTGCCTTTAAATAGACAGAATAAGATCAAATATTGGTTAGTTTTGCTTGGGTACGGAAAATTGCGGAAATTACGCAATTGCGCGTAGTCGCCTAGCGTTCGCGCGGAGCTCACACCTTGATTTCCGCTCGACGCGATTTTCGCGTAGCGCTGACATGTGCCATCGCGTCGCGCCGCGAAAACTCTGAACGCCGCCTTAGAACACACGGGCGCTGTCTCGGGCACGAAAGCTATATTAGTAGTATGACAGTCCGTGTCTGAAAACGTAACCGAAATTTCCTTGAATTACAAGTTCTTTATCGCTCAGAACACGAATATGAATTTTTTTCAATACTAAAGTTGGTCATTGTAGGGTACGATAGGAATATGGAAGTTCGGCTACTGCAATCTAGAGCAGTTCTTCAAAAAACCGTTTTTTAAAGAATTTATGTGTTTGTGGTATTTGCGTCAGATCAGCCCAATTTTTTGAAGCCGTGATCTTCCAATCTATATTGATTTTTGTCCGCCCGCTGTCACTCCATCCTGACTCCTCAAACGATTTCGTGCAATGCTCTGGCCACAGCTTTTATTCGCACATCTAGTAAAAGCTGGTTCAATACTTTTCCTTCCTGAATTAGTAGGCCTTCGTGCCGCGAAGATCAGACTGAAGGCTAGTTTTGACTGCAGGTGGTCGCTGCGGCCATGCGAGGGACAACTGTTCCTTTTTCATCGCGCGTAATGGAAAGCCGCTCCAATTGTGATCGCTTCGTGGCAAACGTCCTACATCGCTGGGTCGCGGCGACGAAATCCTATGTTTTACTGCATCGCTGCTTGAAGAGCGATTCTCCATGGTCGCTGGCCGTCGCTCCATCGCGGCCAAAATGGCAGCGATGGAGCGATCGCCAGCGAATGACACGTTTCGTCTAGTGAACGTTGACCCTTTCACATGACAAGATGAGTGTTTGCGAGTCGAAACGTGTTGTTGATCACTACCAGCCATTGATTTCACTACTTGATTGAATTTCTTCGATCATCCGTGAGACTGTGCACTATGAACAGAATCGCTGCCGCTGCTACATCGCTGCAGCAGCGGGTGTGAAATCGCTGCGATGAAAAACAGGAGCGATGCAGTCAAAACTAGGCTTGAAACGCTTCATATTCCTACGAAAAAGCTCTCCCATGATAAAACTGCTAATCCTCTACACTTTACGAGATGAAAACGAGTATTTCACAAGAGTACAAAATTTACGCGTGCGCCATGGATTCGAACCCGTGGCCTCATTCCTTTCTGCCCCACTGTCACTGCGCCAACCGGCCACTGCAGAAGTGGCCTTGACTTCGTATATGACGGCGCATCGCCTCGTTCATCATAGCAACATATTTCGGCGTTGCAACACACTATGGCATGATTTCTGGTGTAGAAATCACATCGGTGTATCTCAGGAGGCGACGAAGACTCATGGATTACACGTTGTGATGCGTCTACGAGTGAAGCGCCAAAAACGCATATAACTGCACTCAGAGAAACGTTCCGCAGCTGCCATGCGAAAATTCGAATCCTACGTCGGAAATTGATCCTAGTAACGCGTGATTTATTTGGAATGACCGCGGTATGTAATGATCTTCCCTTGTCAGCAGTAACTTGAAGAGCGCTGCAGTAGGGAGGCTCCTTGAGAAAACAGGGTTCTCTGCGTTGCAGAAACGTGCCCCACTTATCAATTTTTGCGGTAAATTATGGTGGGTATACGCTAGTCTGGTCAAAGACTCAGCTTTGTCTCGAAATTTGAAAAAAAGTGGGATCACATTTAGAGGCATCGTACGCGCAGGTTACCTTTAACTATTTTTTTGTGTTTTTGTGTATCTTGTCCTCTATAGTGAACGAAAATGTCGAAAGGTCACATGAAAAATCTACATTTGTGAAGAAAAGTAAGTCTGATCACTCTGTGAATTCGAATTCGAATTTCGCGCTGAAATCGTTTTTGAAGGTTCTCTGCATGTGGAGTATGTGCCGTTACTGTTTTCATGTTGTTCGACGGTCGCATCAACATTCAGTGAAAGATTGCTCGATGACTGTTGAGAACTGGTGGCGGATCCTCACCTGTAACCATTTCCAACCTTATAACCCTACGTTTTTGACGCACCTAAGGTTACCGGTGTGGTCTACCGGGCTCATTCATGAAGATGAGCCTGAGAAATGGAAATTGGTTCGCAGCGCGAGCGATGCCTTGAGCCTAAAACATGAAGAGAATCCAGAAAGTCATCGATCAATTTGTTTCAGCCACCGGTCTACTCAGCTATCCACATTTCACATGTCCTCTGCCAGATGGTGCTGGTCATGATGTAGTTCTACGTGACGACTCGCGCGCCCATGTAAATTGTTCGTTAGAGACAAACGAGTGTAAGACCGGATACGAGTGTATTCAGAAATTGTTACCTAGCGATGGCCTCGGCGGAGTCTGTTGTCCCGATGCGAGTAAGTTCTACACTGAATGCACTCACTTCAAATTCAACCCACAACAGTAGTGAACCTTTTACAGTAACCACCTGTTCACATCCGATTTTCCATCGCGAATCCGGAAGACTGGAACGCTGGGGATTCAACGGTGCAGCTTGTATTCGATTCAAGTGGGATCCCGAAGAGCCGTCCAACGCCAATAATTTCAAGACGAAAATTCAGTGCGAGAACTATTGCTTAAATAAATTATGAAACGCGGGTTCAAGGAAAAAATTGCGACAAAACGCGATCACTGTCCAGCATATTTAGTATCCGGATCACTCCTTTTCGGATACCCGAGATTTGGATAATCCGATATCCGAAAATTTGAAAAAAAAAACGCGTTATCTGAATCGAGCCAGTATCCGGGAAATTTAAAATCGGCATTATCTGAATTGAACCATTATTCTCAGGGTCGATAATCCGAATAAAATCGGATGAAATCAGGATGAAATCGGATAATTTTCTGATAAAATCGAATAAAGTTGAACTTGGCCACGCCCATTTTTCCGTACCACCTTCAATTTAGTTCATCAACCCATGGTTTTCCTCCTTCTTCCGAAATCAAGAGATTCGTTGCGGCGCCAAAAAATGGGCGGGGTCAAGTGAGATGACCAAGTGGCTAGTTATTCAGTGTAGAAGTTTTTTGTATAGTTGCTTTGCATAGTTTTTCTAGGAAGTTGTCCTCAATCAATTTATGGGTCGCTATTTCAGGACCACAAACTTCGTGAATGATCTCAGCCAAGCTCAGGTATTATGAGGTCGGATGTAGTTTTCCTCGTATCATGATACCTTCAAAAAACCTTGCTTAGACTCACCAGCATAAATTGTGTTGCACTACATATTTTATTCCGTTTTCGGGTCCTAAAACTCGGAAACGGAACAGTTCCGCACAGCCGTGGTTAAAATGCTGCAACAGCAATGAAGTATTAGTGTTTGTTCAATAATGGATGTTTTTAAAGCCTTGCCTTTAGGGCCTGGTTTATTTTTCACCGTTTTGCCTCAACTTTTTTCCGAAAATATCCGACTGGATATCCGTATCCAAATCATTAGAAAATGACATTATCTGAATCGAACCAATATCCGGGAAATTCAAAGTCAGCATTATGCAAACCGATCCATTATCCGAAGGATTAGCTTCGGATAACAAGTATACCGCCTAGCCCCTAATGAAGCTCCGCAGGGCATACAAAGATGATCAGCCGAAAGAATGGTTTTTTAGAAGTATGAATTTCATTTGAAGTCCTTGTACTTGAAGCAGTTTATGTCCCGATGTTTGTATGTATGTATGTATGTATGTATGTGTGTGTGTGTGTGTGTGTGTGTGTGTGTGTGTGTGTATGTGTGTGTGTGTGTGTGTGTGTGTGTGTGTGTGTGTGTGTGTGTGTGTGTGTGTGTGTGTGTGTGTGTGTGTGTGTGTGTGTGTGTGTGTGTGTGTGTGTGTGTGTGTGTGTGTGTGTGTGTGTGT
The DNA here is from genome assembly GCA_029168955.1 of Aplectana chamaeleonis. NCBI lineage: Eukaryota > Metazoa > Nematoda > Chromadorea > Rhabditida > Cosmocercidae > Aplectana > Aplectana chamaeleonis. The sequence continues at coordinate 173,440 of JAPDOI010001446.1, forward strand.
GTGTGTGTGTGTGTGTGTGTGTGTGTGTGTGTGTGTGTGTGTGTGTGTGTGTGTGTGTGTGTGTGTGTGTGTGTGTGTGTGTGTGTGTGTGTGTGTAAGTATAAGTGTTTGTCCCGCGAATCTTCGGAATGACCGATCGAAACTGGGATGAAATGGTACCAACATTCAGGCGGATGACACAATCATCGATTATCAAAAAATCAGCCTGAGTCGCCTCTTCCGCGCCTTGGGTCATCCTGGTTTGTCCGTGGGCGCTTTTTTAGCCGTGGGTCATAAAAACCTCTTCGAGTCATCCAGCGCTAGAATAACTACGCTCTAATCAAGGCGACAGGTCTTCAGTGATATTTTACGGGACACCGTGCAGAATCTCAGGTTTGATGAGTATGCAGAACGTCGTGGAAAGTGTGCAGGACCCCTGTAGGGGTTCGCAGGCTGTCATTGAAGGTTTGCTGGGCCCTAGTGGGAGTGCGCAGGGTGTCATAGAAAGTGTGCAGGAGCCAAGTGGGAGTGTGCAGGACGTCATAAAAAGTGTGCAGGACCCCGGGGGGTGTTCAGGCTGTCATTGAAAGTTTGCTAGACCCTAGTGGGAGTGCGCAGGGTGTTATAGAAAGTGTGCAGGACCAGTGGGAATGTGCGGGACCGCAGTACGGGTTTGCAGGCTGTGATTGAAGGTTTGCTGGACCCTAGTGGGAGTGCGCAGGGTGTCATAGAAAGTGTGCAGGACCCGAGTGGGAGTGTGCAGGACGTCATAAAAAGTGTGCAAGACCCCGGGGGGGGGGGTGTGCAGGCTGTCATTGAAAGTTTGCTGGACCATAGTGGGAGTGCGCAGGGTGTCATAAAAAGTGTGCAGGACCAGTGGGAGTGTGCAGACCGTCATAGAAAGCGTGCAGGACCCCAGCGGGAGTACAGAGGACGTCATAGAAAGCGTGCAGGACTTCAGTGGGGGTGCGCAGGACGTCGTAGAAAGTGTGCAGGGCCGCAGTGAGAGTGTGTTCATGGAGAGTGCAGAATGGAGAGAAAATGGGATTCTGACAAATTCTTCTATGCCAAATAATAACTCTTCTGTAGCGGAGCGAAATTTGAAAAATCTTGCATCCTGAAAAGCGTTCGCCACGTTTTGAGAAGAGTGCACAACTCCCGAGGCATTTTCTTGTCAATCTAAAAAAATGCGCAGCTCCTCCACTTCCGCACCTCATTACACTCTTCGTTACTCGTTACAACCGCTCAGCCATTTGGATGCCAACTTCATTGATTATATAGCCTAGCTCACTCATTTTGAAGAAAGGCTTATAGGACTTATCGCGCAAAAATCTCCTTATGACTGTTGTATTTTGCCATGACCGACCGCTCCGTTGCTTATTCCGCTCGGACTCATCCGAGCAAGCTGGGCTTCATGTTGAAAGTCTGAGCTTAAGCTTTATCTGACTCCATAAGAGCACAAACATCCACTAACATACTATATTCATTAGGAAAAAGAGCATGGTGTTGGTCGATTAGGGAAATACCTCCCAAACTGCGAGCGTGTGGCTGTCCATATCATGGCAGAGATTTTCATGCAAGAATAATCGCTTGTGGACATCACAAATTGGAAGGAAGAAGAGTGGGTCGCGGCATAAGGGTAGGACGGGAGGAAGGGGTCGTAAGTTTGAAGCCGGCAGCAAAGACAATCCACCGCTGGCTCCTTACACTTATCTGCTTAATCCCAGATTTTGATACCCCTTGCTAATGTCGGGTAAAACCACTTCGGCAAATTAATTTGCCTGCACAAGTTGGCCCACGGGAAAGCTTCTTCAAGTGAAAACTTTGCTAGGTCTCGCTAGTGGTCATTATCACTAAGGAGTTCTCTTGCTATGGTGGATGCATCCTGGAAAGGGATAGCTGCGGACCACTCAGCAGGCCGCGCGCCTGTCGCGTGCCCAAATCGATCACCGCATTTCTCGTGGGCACACACGACGCAGCGCTGTCTGCTGAGGCGTCCGCCGCTATCCTTTCTCTGGTTACCCGAACTATAGTGAAGGTTCAGTAAGACCTTGACCAAACTACGGGATACCAAGCAGGGATGTGCGGAAAAATATTTTTGGAAACAAAAAAGAAAATCTAGTTTGACAGAAAACAGAAAAAAAATCCCCAAAAAATGGGCAGAAAACAGAAAACAGAAAATTTTAAAAAGTTAATAAAGGGTATTCAGCGTACACTATATTAAAATTTGCATAACTTTGAACTTTTTTTTGTGAATTTTTTAGGTGATCCAATCTTCTTTTCTTGAATTTTCAAAACCTTGCAGTTTATCAGAGCTAGAAGTACAGTGCGTTTCATAATAATAGGACACCCTCAAATTTCAGTGTAACGCTTCTCCCGTTAACGCTGGAGTTTTACTGTCAAAACTATTGTAATTGTGCAGCATGAGAAGGTAACCATTATAGTAACCCTTCCAGATTTCTTGAGCCCTGCACCTTTTTAGAACACTACTTTTCGTTTTTTTGGACTGTTTCATAATTATATGGACACCTTAGGTGTTGCAGGTTTCTTGTTCATACCAACGGAATAGCAACATATATAAAGCGAATATTGCCATCGTCATGCTGGATTATCGTATACATATGTTATGGATCTTTCTTGGGAGTTTTTGAAGGACTGTTGAGTTGGTTTGGTCGTATTCCTCTAGCCCAGCACGCTTGTTCACTTCCACAGCATAAACCGGGCTATGGCCAGCTTTGAAGTTTTGGTTAGAATTACATGCTGGGGCGTTCAACACAGCCACCCTTCTTAGACTCTGGCGGGGGCAAGCGCCGGATTTATTAGAGCCCGCTTTTCGACTCTGGGAGCGACAGCGGAGGCCTCCCCGAGGGGGGAGACTTCGGAGGAGGCCCTTGCTCACCTTCCGGCGCTTGCCCTCCCGAGAGGAAGAGTGGGAAAATACGGGAAGAAGTCGTAGAAGGTGGTTTACGTCAATAGAGGCCAGAGAAGGCATAGTAGGCCAAACGCACCCTTCGTCATTTGCGTCAAGTTTTGTCCCGATTTGACGTGATTTCTCCTGTGATCTATCACGTGATCAACCGGTATAAAAAGGCGCGTCATCTCATAGAGAGGCCGCCTTCGGCTCAACAGAAGGACCGGCTCCCTAGACGGGGACTTCTGAGTCCCTGTCCGAAAGTGGGATGTTTCTGGAGGGAAGCGGAGACGCTTTCTCGGGGAAGTGACGTCACTGCTCTGAGCCGTGGACGTCACTGCTCCAGGGGCCGTGACATTAGTGCTCCGGGGCAGTGACGGAGGCTTCAAGGCAGTGACGGGGGCTTCAAGACAGTGACAGGAGGCTTCGGCAAGCAGTCGCAGAGAGAGGCTTCAGGGCAGTGACGACAGGGGGCTCCAAGACGCAGTGACAGGGGGTTTCAGGGCAGTGACGGGGGCCTCAAGGCGGTGACAGGGGACTTCAAGGCAGTTAAAGAGGGGCTGCAGTAGCGACAGGGGGCTTCAAGGCAGTGACAGGGGCTTCAGGGCAGTGACGGGGGGCTTCGATCAAGCCAATTTGTCACTTCGCGTTGTTTCCCCGATTGGGAGGGCAAGCGCCGGTGGCCGGAGGGTTGCTCCCTTGAAGAGCTGCGCTCGCCCCCTCCAGTTTATGAGTTGTCTGCCCGAGAACGTCCTTTAGGACTGATTCGCTTGAAACATCGCCTTTGTTTCTCCGCGAGCTTACTGTAAAGATTTGGCTGTTTCCTTCCTTTCGAAAGTGGTAAAATACACTTGAGCCGTAGCACTTTATGGCTTTCAATACAAAACTACTCGAGTAGAAATGAAGGCTGGCACAAGCTTTAAGCCTTACAGAACGCTTCGAGAAAAATCAGCGACACTAACGAAGTTCCATTCAGAGGGCTACCCTAGTCACTCACTGGTATCATGCCAGTAACATGTTTGTCTACATCATTCACCCAAGTTGGGACCCTGTGTAATCTGGCCCAAACACAGTATCCAGAAAGGGAATCAGCTGACTTCCTTTTCCTTCCCCAAAACACCCCCATGCAACACCGGGATCAGGCAGCTCGGCATGTTATCCTGCTTTTCAGTTGAGTGCACAAGCCCCCTTTTCACCCGGGCACCTCGCCGTTACAGTACCATCACTGCGGCGCGAATTCTGTGATGAGCCCGTACTCTCCCTACCCCGTGTGTGGCACGCAGTCGACTTTTGCATGACCATCTGTTCATTCGTCCGCATGACCGGCGATCTATGCCTCAGAGAAGTAGAGTTTTTGATTTTTTCGCCGTCTTATGTTGTTTCGATGATAATTTAAACATGTCGTCGTAATGGGATGCGGGTAAATGACCCATGCATTTTAAACAGCGTTGATAGATGTTCAAAAAAGAAAATTTTTCAGGTAAAAACAGAGAACAGATGTTTCTCTTGCTCAACTTCTCGGTAGTGCGAAGGATTGTGTAAAAGCTTCATGTACACACCCTAATCTTTTAGCCGATACGATGACATTTGAATTGTCACCGAAACAACTGAAAACTGCATAGATAAAATTGAAAGAGCTCCACCGTCTTCGAGCATGATCGCCGGTTATACGGACGACTGGATGGTGGTAATGCGGAAGTCGATGCCCGTCGCATGGGAGTGTGGAGTAGACGGGCTCAATACAGACCGCGCCGCCGTGGTGCACATTACTGTAGCAGCTTGTCAGTGGGTGAAAAGGAAAGCTTGTGCACTCCCGTATATAAGGCAGTATACTCCCAGCCGGTTGTCTTGTTTTGCTGAGCTTCAAAATGAACCGTCAGCCTGGCATGAATCTCTCTAAACAAAGACAACTTCCTTCCTGATGTTTACCCGATGCTGTGCTGTACAACGCATTGCTTCGTCCAATATGCGTGAAGTTGTGCAAGGATGCTTCAACCCTTGGAATTCTGCGTGAGACTGGCCCTGGCCCGCATACGCTTCTTTTGAGAATTTGCTTCAAAATCATGACCAATGTGGGTCTCGTCAGACATCCTGGTCTGGCTGCCTGTGTCTATTCTCACCCCCAGCACGTCGAGCCATCAGCAAATTGAGGTCATGGAAGAGCGGAAATGCGTGATGTGTTAGAGAACTCCTTCGAACACAGCAACATCGACAGTCCTCTGAAAACTTCCAAGAAGTGTCTTCAATCACCTAAATGAGGTATAAAACGGTGGCAGAGAGCGTATTCGCTATGAAAATCGCTGTCGTTATTTCTGCCTGTATGTACAAGCAAATTTCGGATTACATACGATGTCCTATAATTATGAAACGATCCAAAAAACGAGAAGTTTTAAAAAGGATGAGATGCTCGCGTGATCTGAAAATATGGACGCCATAGGGGTATTTCCCATGCTGATTACGATGGTTTTTTGGCAGAAAGCTGGATCGATAACGGGAGAAGTGTTATAGGGAAATTGGAGGGTGTCCTATGATTATGAAACGCACTGTATAATTGCTAAAGAAAGGCAGGTCATGAGTGCGAAGAGATGAAAAATATTCCTATAGCCTTTCTTTCCCCCAGGAACTCAAGGCTCAATTACTTTATCAGAAGCTCAATATGTCTGTGCAAGGAGCACGTGGGTGCAGTCGGAGCGGACTTTTTGTTCCTTAGTGTACATTTTTTGACACTGATTGTGGGATAACTGCTGGTTTGAACACTGTACTATTCCTCAGAGCTTAAAGTCACTCCCATACCGCGCGGCTGTGCCGTTAGAGTATAAATGACCTGACGCGCCGTTCGCTCCACCGTTGAGGGCCACTCGTACCTCTGTGGCAGAATTATCATCTGCCTCATATACTTACCATCAGTTTCTTGGCGCTTTGTCTTAATTCGAATTCTGTACTATCTGCGTTGC